>CM057813.1:90498935-91098935 GCA_030067965.1 Latrodectus elegans
CTCCGCCTATTTGAGTAAAAATATCACTAGTGATGGAACTAGTTGGTGAAATAACTGGTGAGTACCTGGACACATCTTCGAATGTTACAGGTGAATAAAGAGATCGAGTGTCGGGAGTCTCTGGTTGCTCCGGACTCAAGTGGTTGGGCGTAAGTAAAGGCGTGATAAGTCTTGGCGTAGAAATTTCACTATTTGAATCAGCAGATTTTACTCTACTATGAAGCCAATATGTTTTCATCTCTCCTTTACCCTGTTTGAATAATAAAAGAATACATATTAATCAGAGACAAGTTTGCAATTAACTTAACTTTTGTAATTGAAAGATTCAAAATATTGTATCAGACATGTGCACACTGGGGTTTTTTGCTTCTCTATTGTTAGTTCAAATACTTCGAAATTTGAGCACCCATTCCATCGTAGCATACAAAATCCACGGAGATGCTTACAAGTTAGTATAGAACTTGTTTTAGAGTGTCTTTTTCAATAAATATTTGGCTGTTTTTACATTATGCAAAATATTTTTTTTTTTAAAAATGGGACACATAATTTATAATTGGTGGTGCAGAATAGTCATGAATCCCATTCCATTATACTCGTTACAGTTTTGAAGTATTCTAAATTTGATTGCATTATTAGATAGCCGGCATCGTTTCTACGTTTGAAAATTATCTATATATTCCTTATTTTAGTTTTTTATAGATTTCTAATTAAGTGAATAAGGGAATTTACCGATTAATTTTTATGCGGATTTTGTAGTGCGCTTTAATCTTCGGTTTTTAGCAGTTTATATAGTTGCAATATGTTTCATTGATACTGAAATAGATTATAAACTTTCTCAGTAAGTTTAACTATTCTTAAAATCAATAATTATCTTGGAGATGTTCATATTTTACTAAAGTTTGTTTTTAAAGACTTCAGAATTTTTTTTAAATTTCTGTCACTTTGCTTAACGCTCCATCTTTCAACTCTCCTTTTTTTAGTTTAAAAGTAAGTAAATTTGATCATTTACGAAAGTTTTTCTCCTTTCCTTTTGGGTAGGGCTGCTATGAAAAAAGTGAGAATGTTTCATTATTTTATTAATCGCATATAATGAGTTGTTTATTTTAATTATAATATAGAATTTCCTTTAGAGTATCAATGGGATGATCAGATTCAAAATTTTCATAAAAATAAAATAAAATTTTATTTTAAAAAACAATTTTTTTAGTTTTGATTGCTCATGTCTATCTTCTGAGAAATCATGAAATCATTAACAAAACTTCTTCAACTTTCATGATAGATAATTCTTCTAGATTTGTACATGTTATATATTTTAACAGTTGATAGTTTTCAAGTAAAATTAAATTTTAAAAAATACTACTAAATACTACTTTTCATTTATGTTTCTGTAAGCTGTATGTGATAAAGAAATAGAATAATAATGTGAAACATGTTTTTTTACTACGTTTTGTTTTAAAATGAATCAGTATGCAGTAAAAAAAAAAAAAAAAAAAAAAAAAAAAAAAAAAAAAAAAATGATTTACAATGAAATAACGATTAAAAATTTCAATTAAAATGGTAGTACAACATAATTTCGCTTGAAGAATGTTTCATGTACTCGCTCAGTGATTTAATGCATGTTTATAAATATCTGTAACGATAAAAACATATTTAAAAATGTTAAAGGTGGATTATCTGAAAACAAAATATAACGTTTAGTTTTTATGATCAATACCTTTTAATTTTAACTCAATAAAAATGCTTATACATTTATTAGTAATGCATTATAAAAATGTATTTTTATTGCAAAATTAATTTTAAACAAATGAAAGGATTATTTAGACATTACCTTAACAGTAATTGTACCCCTTTCAGAAATATTCCATTTATTAAGATCCAATTTTTCCCTTGTTTTTTCACTAATATGAATTTTCAGGGCCTGAAATACAGAAAAAATATGATATGATATAAAATACAGGCAATTCTTGAAAAAGTATATATTTAATAAATATTAGTTAATATTACGCATTCCTGAAATTTTTAATCCATGAAGACTTTTGATAATTAAAAAGTTTAAAAGTGAAAAATTTTATTTATACATCAAAATCATAAATTTAATAAAAATTGTTTGCTAGCTTTTATTAAACTGATGGTAAATTCACAGGATAAAACTTTTTTCGATGATAGAAAAACTTATTCTTCATTTGTATAATAATTCATTGTATAATAGACCTTTCTCAGCAATTTTCAAATGATTATTACATATATCAATAATAACAAAAGATAAATATTAAGAGGAAAGTTATTGATTAGATAGTTTCAATTTTCGCGTGAGTATGTATATTTCATCAAGAATGAATTTTGTAAGTTCCTGGAAAGGGGTACATTATTTTTAGTAGGATATTTAATCTTAATTTTTTAAAGGCTTCTTTCATTTATATATTTCTAACTTATATGTAAAAATTATACTAATATATTCCCCTCACAATAAAATCAATAAAATTGCATTTGTTTATATATATATATATATATATTATAAGAAGTAAAAATTACACGTTTACTTAATATAAATAAATTATGCAGAAAATGTGGCATATATTTTTATGAATTTTTTCTTCTCTGTAGTATTTCGTAAATCTAATAAATTTAGAAGATAAGTCAATTTGTCACATACGAGTGAAGAAAACATTTTGACTCAAATTGAATGTCAGAATGTATTCATAAAATTTTAATGACTTATTCCAAATCAGATGTATATCTTTCATCATTTTCTTAATATGCTAATTACATTGAAGTAATTCTTATGTAAATGTTAGCAAAAATGTATCCTTCTTTTGAATTGCCAATGCAATGCATAATCAACAAAATCTATTAAATATGAATTCCATTGATTTATTTTAAATACACTTTTGAATCAAGCAACATAAATCATTGCGGCATTTCTCAAATATTTAGTTTAAATCATATTTATCATTTCCGATGCATATGAAACTCGTCTCGCTTCCACATAGTCACTTTTCAAAATGAATATTGATTATGAGCTTCTCTCTCTTCGCAATATTTTCCATTCCTTTATTTCCAGTAAAGGAATAGAAGGATACAGAAATATACATAGTTTCTCGCTCTTAAATTGAAGTAATATTTAAATATCATCAAAGATAATATTGCTTAGATATATAAGTTTAACTAATTTTTCAGTCAATCTCTTCTAGCTTTTAAAATTATACAATATTAAATAAGTATAAGTAAGGAATTGTTTGCGGTTTTAACATTTGTTATATTAAGTTATCTTGACAGGATATTAGGGTTATCATTTGGATATAATTCTTCAATAAATTATTTAAAGTTGTCAGATATATAAAAATCAGCTCATAGAATACCTAAGAATGGCATTTAAAAGCATTTGTTAGAACGTAATCTTTAAATAAATATATGAATGAATGGTTCATTTATTCTTATTGTTTATTTTTTCAATTTGATTACTTTGTCCATCAAATCTGTTACTCAAAGAGTAATAGATTTGTACCATTGAAAAATATTGAGAACCTATATAATGGTTTCCTGTTAGTTTGCTCATCTAAACTCATTTTTGTTGTAGAGTTTATTCAATAGCATATTTAAGTTTGATGAAGAAAATAAATCCATTTTAAAAATTACTGGAGACTGAATACCGAAATCCGTATCTTTTTGTTTCAGATATATTTTAGATACATCATTCATTTATTGCATTTATTTAGTGGATAAATTTTATACTTAGACAATTTAAATATGTAAAAGATTTAAAAATAAGTTCTATAAAATTGAATTAAAGAGTTTCTTACGTATTTACTAACACGCATTCAATTTAATGCAAAATATGATAAAAAAATTATTTTGAATCAAATTCACTTAACACGATGTAAATATTTATCACATTTTAGTATTTGGTTTCTTATGAAAAGGATTAAAATTGAAATATTTTGATAAATAGTTTCAGTATGGATTTCATTATGAATTACAGCTCATGTTAACCTAATCTGCCCAATAAGATCAGGCTAAAATGAGCTGGAAGTGTGCAAAATCAACCATTAACAATAAAACAGAATAGTGAAAAAATATGTTAAAGAATGATATAGAAATTGTAAGTCTGCAAATTAATTTTTATTTCAAATTTAATCAAGATTATATGTTATTAAATATTACATAAAACACAAAAAATGACTATCCATATAGTTAATAATCAAAATCACATTAAAGTATTAGATTTCTTAAAGAAATATTTTGAAAAAAAATGTTTAAAAATATAAAAGTAGTAATACTTAACAAAAATATTTGAAAATAATCATATTATAAATAATTAAAAATTACAGATTAAGGAAAAAACAGCGTTATATTGTACCTAACTATTAATATTAAATTTTATGCTACGACTTTTTTCGAAAAGATTTATTTTTCTTTCTCACTCAAAATGTTAAAATGCAAAGTAAATAAAAAATCTTATCGTAAAAAGACAATAATCATTTTATAAAGTGAACACATATTTTGTTGCATATGAAAATAATAAATTAAATGTAGTTGAAAAATGAAATGCTTTTAAAAAAACCACGGAATGGTATGTGGAATTCGAAGCAAAGCTTTTGAAATCATAGAACAAGTATTTGATTATTTATTATAATATAAAAAGCGATTGTATATACCAATAGTTTTCTTAAAAAATTGAAATTCGATAAATGCATTTCAGAAATTCAGAAAGAAAAAAAGATTTTATGGGTTCAAAGAAAAATGAGCAACTCTCTAAGGATGAATTTAGAACAAAATGTTCAAGTAAATACTTGTTTTGTGTCCAGTAACCGAGCTCAAAAGAAATAACGGATGAATAAAAATTCGAAATGAATATAGTTTATGGAAATGTGCATGAATTATTATATGTAACTATAAAGGTTGTGTTGAGTCTACAATCCAACAAATAAAAACTGCGCAAAAGTAAAATAGAAGAATATAGCGTTAGATATTTATCAGTGTAAAGTAAGTTAAGTTTTTTTTAATGCATTTAGCAATTTTTGTAATGAGGCATTTAAATAATGTCTAATTACGTAAAGATTATATTTCTGAATTTATGTAAAATTTATTTAGCAATTGATTTTATTAATGAATCAACTTGCCATTAATTTTTGTATATACTCTCTCTCTATAAATTCATTTATGCAATTTCCAAACATGGATGTGGTTTCTCTTAAATCACTCATGATTAATCAAAAGTTTTTATGCTTTCAACTATTGGTAAAGAAATTTTTCATTTAACAATATTGTGGTTTAGAAGAATTTTGAGTTGAAGTATTGATGGATGTGGTTCACTTGTGGTAAAAGCCTTTCTGAAATGATGGATGCTTATCTATAATAACGATACCTGATCAGTATTAAATTTGTTCGAAAGAAAAGGGTTTTTTCATGGTATAGATTTTATCATGTATATTTTTAACTTTGTCCTAATGAGGCAAGTTTCAAGCATAATATTGATCGTTTAAATAGTTAAAAAAAAGACCAATAGTTTGAAAAAAATTAGTTTCTCTTTACAAAAATTAAATTTTCATTCATTCAAAGGTAATTTTCAAACAAGAATATGCTTATTTGGTAAATTAGTAAAATAATAAATAAATAATAAATAAAATTATAAGCAAGAAAATTATAAATTAACTGTTATCTGTTTTGAGATCATGTAAATAAAGTCATTCCCATCTACAGGATATTATTTTCTAACTTTAACAACTGAACATTTAGGAGAACTAATATTTTCAAATTATGCATGACTTAAGAAACAAAACTGTTTCTTATGATAAAATTATTAAAAATGAATCTAGTTAGTTCTTATTATTTAGTGTGTTTATCTTTAAAATTTATTAATAAAGATATTCTACTTATTGCTGCAGAATTTTCAAACCTGAAAAAGATTACCAATGCATAATTTCTACTTTTTAATTATTTAGGAGCTTTATTAACTTTTGTAAGTCTTCCAGTTAAATTGACTTAAAAAAGCCTTATTTAGAAAGATATTTATGCATAATAAGCAAAGTTATGACGCTTTGTATATTTTTGTCATATTCCAAAAAAAAAAAAAAAAAAAAAAAAAAAAAGGTAAACGGATAAAATGTTCTACAAAACAAAAATCATTTTATTTTTGATGAAAAGGATATCATTTCTTGCGAAAAATTACGAATTCTTAGACTTTTCTGAAACGAAGCGTGGATAAAAATAAGGTTAAAGCATTGTGAGTGTGAATTTTAATAATCATTTAATGTCAAAAAATTGATTCAAATTATTTTCCCGCAGAAATAATAATACGACAATGATCAATTAAATGTCATAATTAAGGAAAGATAGATTAGTTTATTGCTTTCTAAGTTCATTAATTTTATTTTTGAATAAAATAGACACAAATGGATAACGTTTGTTTCAACATGTTTCAAAAAAAACCAATTAGAGATTATCACATATTTATGTTTGATTCAATATTTTTACGGTTACCTTTTGTGTGAATGTCTATAACAACATTATTATAAAGACGCTAGACAGAGATAATATACAATGCATTGCGTAGATGCGAGTGCATTTAATACCAATGCATGATCAATTATTATGCAAGGATCATATTTCATTTATATACTGTCAAAATCTTTACAGTTTTCTAATATTTTATTTAATGAAATTTATTTTAATATAGAAACAGAAAGGTTGTTTTTTCTAGTGAAATTCTTATTTATATAAACTATGTTTTAAATTTTGATTCCGAATGAGTGATTAATTTATTAAATGCTTCATTTGTAAGAAAATTGTGATGCTGCGAAAACAATGGAACATGAAACTATTGAACAAATATTTAAAAGATAATAACTGAATCTTTTTTTAAAAAAAGAGTTAAGCAATCAAGTACACGCGAGTAGATTTCCAAATGATGCATGAAAGTAAAAAAAATAAATAAATAAATAAAATAAAAAAAAGAGAGATGATTATATCTCGAATCACATGCGGATTATTTCACATCGTTATTAATCATCTTATATCATTATTAAGTACTTAAATTTAGCATGTACTTACATGTAATTCTTATCAATTTAATTCTTCGATGGAAAATTCTAAAATAATAAAAAACATTTGGAAATACCAGAATGCTCACTTGACCTTGAATTTAATTAAATATACCAAGGACACAGTTGAATGACGCATACCAATTCGATGTTAAATATTAAATAGATGAAACTGTAAAAGAGGTGTGTAGCAGTTTTATTCCTTAGGAAAAGTCCCACACTCTATTAAGAATCACTTATCACATTTAGGATAGCCTTTTTAATATCAAAATATCTGCACATTACCTGTGAAATCATACCAAGATTTTATATTTCCCCAGTATTATAAGTTGTATTCCGTTTTGCATATTGTGTTTTAATTCTTGCATGTATTTTATTGTATTACTTTTCTAAGCTGTATTACGTACTTTTTTCTGTTAGTGATATATTGTTTCTTTTTGCACAAATAATTTCTTCCAAAGACATGTAATTTGTACAGCTTTTGATATTATACATTTCTAAATTCGTCTTGATAATTAAGATTTTTACGCAGAACATTCTACACTTTTTTGAAATTTGAAGAAAGGATAATAGGAGTTATTCTATATACATTTTATATATGTTTATTAGATTACAGCAATAAGTTTTTTTTTTCAGAATGTAGATCAATTAATACATTTCACAAAAGTGCTCGTGATTTTAATCACAAGGAAATAACGGGAATTAATTTTAAAACTTGCCAATATCTCTTTTATTTCAATTTATTCTTTACCGTCTGAGCATAGTAAAATTTTGATGAATGTATTCCTCTTCAGATAAACAGTTTATGAAGTATTTGTTAAGTTACATGAATATTAATCTTAAATCATATATTTTGAAGCAATTATGCATTGGAATTTTAATTACGGTTTAATGGAAGAAACCATCAAGAATAATAATTAAATACTTCATCATAACCTAACATGTCCTAATGATTTTTCTAAAAAAGGAAAAAAGCAAACAATTATTTTAGCTAAACCATTTATATAGATGTTCAATTAGGAACAAAAGGATAAAAGAATGTGACCTGTTCTAGTTTAGCAACTGGTACAAAACCATAGTTCAACAATGATAATTACATAACTTGATGCCATCTCCACCAAGTAAAATCTTTTTTTAGGTAATAAATCTTTTTATATGATTTTCTGCTAGGATACAGTTAAGAACAGCAAGGTTAGGAACATCAAACAATAATTGATCCTAACTATGATGGAGCTGCTAGGAGATGACAAAGTTGTGTTGTTATTTATGACAATTGGACAAGATAAGTTCGCTCTGCCTTGGCTAGACGAATTTAAGTCAATAGAGGGCGTCTTTCATTTAATCAGAGAACCACGATGGTGAAAGTACGACTTTGCTCTTCAAGTCCTTTACCAAAGGGTCCACTTTATCTATTTTGACATTGATCTGAAAGGGGAGAGATTTTCTTTAGACCATTGTACCCATAATATCTGCTCAATGACCGAGTACAGGTCTTTCGCTTCCACAGATTTAACGAGCACGTATATCACATGAACTAGGTAGGTGTTTGACGCCATGGGAATCGAACCCCCGCCCTTCCACACGGAAGGCTGATGCCCTTAATAATAAATTACCATGACCTTACTGACAAAGTAGTTAAATAATCTGTTAAACTATTCATCGTATCAAGTCTTTTTTTCAAATAAATATAAATATGTTGATTTCTTACCAAGGTTTACCATAAATTATATGTCGAATTCACTCTCGTGATAGTAAAATTGCTTATAATTTTAAATAGTTTAACTTAAATGAACAGAAATTGTGTAAATTAAATGACTTACAAATAGCTCAATTAAATTTAAAATTTTGAGTTTATTTAGTACTTCTTAATAATTAATAAATCTTTCAAATAAAACATATAACAAAAAATTGCTAAATATTGGTTTTTAAATTAAAAAACACATTTTAGAATCACACAAATGCGATAATATAACTTCTATCTTAAATATATTTTTAAGATTGGCGTTTTATTCTTTACCATGAAGAGTTTTATTTTAGAAAATATGTTAGATGTGTATGTTTACCCAAAAAACACGGAAAACCATTTTCAATTTGTAGTATTTCACTTTAAGTATCACTGCAGCTCATACATTACAGTGTGATGTACATTGCTAAATAAATATTTTAAAAGTTCAAGGCTATTATGGAAACCTACATACAATGAAACCACATGTTGAATATATATCAACAATTTGAATTTAAGTGAAAATATTTACACAAAATTAATTTTTTAGTATAATATTTGATGAAATATTACTTTCTAAGATATATCTTTAAATAAATATAGAAATCTGGATACAAGTCCTTCTGTAAAAATTAATATCTTTTAAAATGTTTACAAAAGTTATCCATATAAAATTAACTATAGTTATATAGATAACTTTTATAAAAACATTTTCATTAAAGGGACGTATTTTCTCATTCAGAAGCAAAACAAACTAGTTCCTGACCATCAGAAATAGGATTTATATTTTCAAATGAATTATTAATTAATTCAAATTAATTTTACAAGGAACAAGGCAATATTATTTAGAATTTGTTTCATGCTTATTGAAGGATTCAGAAATAATTGCATTTAAAATGTCTTTAATTAGAAATGAGGACTTTTAAAGTGTCATTTAATTGGCTCTCAATAAAGGATAATATAATTCTATCCTTAATTAGATGAATATTTTTAAGAAATCTCCAAAATATATATGACATCATATCATAGAAGTTAAAAAAAAAATTAAAAAAATTACTTATTTACCTCGCTGGTGCTTTCCATTCTTGAAGCTGTATTCACTGTGTCGCCAAATAAGCAATACCTAGGCATTTTCAGGCCAACAACACCTGCAACTACAGCTCCAGTGTGAACTCCTGTAAAAAAGTTTTAAATAATGAGGATACATTATGAGTAGGGTTGCCAGACATTCCAATTTGTCCGGGACAATTCTGGTTTTCATATAAAATCCAGGTGTCCCGGCCACCCTGACGTAAACTTAATTTGATTTCATAGATGGCAACTAGTCTTTAAATAATTAATTAGGAAGGATTATTGAAAATAATGGCATTTATAATCGTGCACCATATGAAAAGTGAAAACTATACAACAGTGATAGTCTACTAATAAATAATATTGTCATCAGAAACCTTGTCTAGCCAATCGTAATCCTGAATGATGCGAATGGTTAAAGTCCTGATGACGTGTAAAACTAATATTGGATTAGTTTGTGAAGATTTTTGTAAGATTAAAACCAAAAATGGTCCTGAATGAGAAGTATATTTATTGTTTAAATTTTTTTATTCTTTATTCAGTGTTTCTTCTTCCTTCAGTAACTTATAAATAATAACATGTAAGAAATAAAATGCTTATAAATTTATATGCTTATGTCATTTATTATTATCCCTGGTTTAGGTTCCAAATCAGTAACCATTTATTCATAGCATTTAAAACTAGCAACCCTGGAAAACACCCCAAATACCCGCCAAGGGTGTGTGGCCTTGAATACCCGCAGCACTGGGGGTCATTCCAGTTTCACGGTTGAACATTTTAGGAATCTGGCAAGGCTAATTACAAAAGTATTAAGAGTAAAGACTTGTATGTCATGAATTCTCTATATTATTTCTCTATTTCTTTGTAGGTTCTTTTAGTATATTTCTTTATTTTTATCGTAAAGTTTCATCTCTATTTTTTTAAAACATTTTGTTTTCCGTAACTTTTTAATAGTTTTAAAAGTGAAAAATTTTTAAATTCAAAAGAAAATCAAATTTAATAACCAATAATTAAGTTTTTAATCACGTTGGAATTAATTGACACTTTATCTACGTTCGATGAGTATTAAAATATATTAGCAATTATGAAATATTTTACTATTTATTTCTGTAAGACCGATAACGTAATACGAGAATTAACTGTGATAGTAAAATTAAATATAAAAATTATATAGTATAAATAATTTTAGGTTTATAGTTTTAAGTTAGTATTCAATTTTATAAACTGAACATACTACTGTTTTAAAATGAATTGTAAATTCTATAATGAAATTCTTTATAAGCTGAAGTTTATTTTATTTAAAAAAATAACTAAATGTGATAACTTCTCATTTATATGTGATAACTTCTCATTTATTGTTAAAATAATAATTATGATGCAGTATAGAAATCAGAAAATATTATAAAGTGAATTTACAAATATATTTAAGAACTTCAATAAACATTAAGGCATTATAATGCAAATACTAATTTCAAGAAAAAGAGAGCGAGAGAGAACATTATTATCATTGTACTTTGTAAAAATGTTGTTAATCATACATTTAAACATGGATATAGAAAAATTCAGATTTTATTTTCAAAAATATTTTGATAATAATTTTCAAATAATAATTGGAAGGCATTATAATGCAAATACTAATTTCAAGAAAGATAGAGCGAGAGAGAACATTATTATCATTGTACTTTGTAAAAAAGTTGTTAATCATACATTTAAACATGGATATAGAAAAATTCAGATTTTATTTTCAAAAATATTTTGATAACAATTTTCAAATAATAATTGGAACTAAGAACAACTTTTCATAACAAACTATTATAATTTTCAATATCAAAACAAAATATAATTAATTGATTAAAAAATATTAAGTGTTTTCTCAAAAAAAGAATATTTTTTTTACGATATTTAAATTAAAATACTGAAAACCTAAATAAAAAATTATTGAACTTCCAAATTATGCACATAATTTCCGAAGTCATTTGAATTATTTTAAGTTTGTCAATTCTCTTTGCATATCAAAAACAAAATTTTTCTTTTATTTTTCATAGTTTGAACAAAACATTTTTATGTTATTTTGATATAACTAATTAAGTTTTCTATTTTTAAATACAATGATAATGATCTTAAGTAGAAAAAAAAATTAAATTACAAACACCACCATTTTTCTTGGCCAAAGATTGTTACAAAAGTACTCGAAAAATAAAAATAATTATTATTTCATTAACTCTGAACATTGGATAATAAATGGTTTTGAAAACAAATAACTTTGCTATGTTAATGGATTTAAATAGTTTACTTTTAGTTTCTTATAAAAAAATTAAAAAATTACGCGATTTATGGAAAAATACGAAATTTAAGAATCTTATTCAATTTCCGTGAATAAACTACATGGCTTATAATGTAAAACATAAATGTGCAAAAACAATTTTTTTATGAAATATTTTCTTAAGTTTTTTTCATTTTTAATTGGCATGTATTTATTTTTTGAATAATAAGTTTTACATTTTCTCTCACTGCGGACTAGATCTCTCTGGAGTAAAATATTTTGAGTTTATTTCTTGCCAATGTTAAACAACGGAAATAAAGGCTATTTTTTACTTGTTAACATGAATGCATTTTTGACAGGAAAATTATTTAAGAGTTTTATAGGGTTTAAAAATTTTTTCTTTTTATAAGTATAAGAATTTTTTCTTTTTATAAGTATAAGAATTTTAAACTTTTTTTTTATCCAAGTATAAGAGTTTAATTCTTTTTTCTTTCGCGATAAGTAATTGCAAAGGGTGAATAAGGCCCTCCCTTTATGTAAAATCTTCCCTTAATCCAATATTACGCACTGGATGATAAAAAGTTACAATATTTGTTCGTTATAGTTTTTCATTAAACAAGTCAAAAAATTAAATACTAAATTTGTAATTAATTTAATGAAAAAGCCAAAACGCAAAATAATAAAATTTATTTGGTTTGTTTGGTATTCTACTCTTTCTTCTAGCACATGATTCAATTCTTTATTATTTAATTCAATTCTTTATTACTTAATCTGATTCAATTCTTTATTTAATTCGAATCGAGATTAAATGAATTCTAAAAAGAGAATTTTTAGTGGCTTTAATCATATGACTTAACAATAATTAATATGAAATATAACACACACAAAAAAAATTTCCCACTTTTTGCTGGAAAAAAGTTTATTATGCTCTTATATTACATAGAATCTTTTAGCAAAAGTCTTTTCTTGCTAATTATTATTATGAATATATGATGAAGTACCTTCATTGTGAAATCCGAAGGTACAATAATCACAATTAACATATTCCTCGCGAATAATGCATAAAATGCATAAAAAAATACAAAATAATAACAGAAATATTTTAAACAATTTCTGTGCACCACATATATGCACCATACCTAGTAAAAAGTTTTTTTTTTCTGCCAGATATATTGTTTTATTTTTACAGTAAAAAACCTGTAAAATGTTTTTCTGTTAAGGCATTCATTACTTATTTGCGATTGAGATGGATCAAGTCAAAAACTTTATTTTACCACTCCTTTTATTTTACTAATACAATTGATTATAGTTATAATGTAAAAATTAACTATTACTAAAGTATATGATAATAAAGATAAGCGAAAAGATATTAGTAATCGAATTCTTATTAAATATGAAAATTTTGTATAATCTTTGCGTAAAACAGTAAGATTGATTTCTCCACTAATTATTCTTCTGTATCTTGTTATTGCCATTAATTTAACATATATTGCTCTAAATGAAAATATATTTTTGTAATTTACATTATTTAAATATTTTTTAGTTAATAGTGTTTAATATATTTTCACTTTATACTTTTTTTTCATCAAAAATGTTTCTGAAATTTAAAATTCTTTGCATTTTTTTGTGGTATGTATTTAAATGTCCTTTTTCCGGTTTTTTTTATTTTATTTTATTTTTTTTTTATAATTACTAAACAAAATAAATATTGTATTTTATTTTGTTAAATAATTTTCTAAGAGTAACTATGATACATAGTCTATAATGTTACTGACTTGTTTATAAAGGTAATTATGCATATGTCTATATAGTATATTTCAATTTTTTATGTTTTTATGACAAAATATAAATACATATCATTAAAGCGAAATATAAAGGAGATGGTGGATTTCCTGTGTTATCATCAGAAAATTACTACTATTAAAAAGGCAAAAATACTATTTGCTATTATTGAAATAATTCTAAAAATAGTTTTGCTTATCAAAGCCAAAAGGCATGACATGGCACTTGAAACATCTGGAGCTTATGTGTTTGTGTCACGTGATACGAAAGAATATATAAAAAAAACAGAGGAGTGTTGTTTGAAGATTAAAGCGGAAATTAATCTTCATTTGTTTTGACTGAGAAAACTAAAATGTATTTTAAATGAGTTTTATTCTAAAAAAATTACCTTAATTAATTATAATTCTTTCAGTTCCTTTGGTATGTGCTCTACTTTATTTTAAAATATTTTTCTGTAAATACACTCATGCAAGTGTTTAAGAAAATAATGAATTTTTTATTATTACATAATAAAACTTTTTTTATTATGAATTTATTTCTTAACAATAGGAGGGAAGAAAATCTTGAGTGATTAATTTTTATAATATGAATACATTTTCTGTTTGCAAAAGAATACTTGGTGCTGAAAATTTTTCTTATTTATTTGAATATTCTAGTAAACCAAACTAAGGAAAATAATTTTATAAATGTCGTAAAAAATTTAAAATAATATTAGGAATCTAATTATGATTATATTATGATATAACACAAGGCTAATATCGTATCATTTATCTGAAAGAATTGAATAAAAAATGTCCCTAATTTGAAAGAGGAATTTCAATAACTTATTTCTTAAATTCAAAGAGTCTAGTGAATAAATTGATGCGATATTTACTTTGTATTATATTTGAAATGCTTATCCATATTTACAAAAGAGTATTTATGCTTTCTATAATAAAAATAAAAATAACTTGATGTGATTATACATGGTTGTTTCTTCATAATAGTTTTGAGTATTTTAAAATATTGCTTAAATTAGCTTTGATAAAAAAGCACAATAACTTAAATCATGAAGTCATAAAGTTAAATATTAATGAATAAAAAATAAAAAAAAATCCATAAATCACATAAATAGTGATATATTAAAAATATTTGAATTTTATTTTAAAGCATATTGATTTTTTTATTTTTATAATTACCTAGTTTGATTTATTAATCAATTACATTCAAAGCGATTTTGAAAGTTTTATAAAGGAAGAATTCATACCATTGCCATTTATTTTATTCATAATTTCAAATACTGTCCACATTATATTAACTTAAATTATTGTTTATAGAAAGTATTTTCACTAGATTACGTTTTTATCCAAAATATTTAACGTAAAATGTTACTCAGATTCTCTCACACTTAAATTAACGTGAAGTAAATTTCAGTTCGTTTCTTACTACGTAAATACTTCGAAAGACATTTGATAAAGTCACACATATTGATAATTATACACTATTATTTCAATTCTCTTTTCGAAATTAATAAAAGATTTTTACTGGATGTGCCGTAATAGAATTCAAAAGTTAGATGATAAAAATAATTAAGTACAAGATTGTTGTTAAATGATTTTTCTTATATATAAAGTTAAGATTTAATTAGCATTTCAAGAAAGATTTTATACACATGTATTTCGATGAACGTATAAATATAAAAGCTTTTCCTTACCCACTCTAATCTTTAAACTCGATCCAGTAGAAGGATCTTTGAGATCTTCAATCACAACAACCATATCTAAAGCCATTTGACAAATCTTGTCGGCATGTTTCTCCTCTACCTCTGGAGCTCCAGAAACCACCATGTAAGCATCACCAATAGTTTCTACCTGTAAAGATAAATCATAAAACTCACTTTATGGAAAAAATAACTAATGAGAATTAAAGAAAATAATTTTATTTTTTGTTTTTTAATCATTATTCTCAGTTTTATTTTCAAAAATACATAAAACATATCAGATTAACTTACGGAAAAACAATTACCGGTGGAAAATAAAAATGTTTATGTGTCTTTTTTCAGAGGTAATTGTTAAATACAATTATTAAAACGTCAGTAACAATCTCTATACAATTCCACAACATTTATTAGAAAGATAGGACCAATTTATAATTATGTCTTTCAGCTAAGACATTTCTTTTTCCAATTTTTAAGATTGGAAAAAGAAATGATTAAAAATGTACTATAATACGAGATGAATGCCAAATTTTCTAAGACATACAATTTAACTGATAGTTTTTAAATAATTATTCAATCATTTATAATCATTGTGCGTTTTCCTAACATTTTAAATAATATATGTTCTGGTTAACTTTTAAGGAATTTGTATCAGAAAATGAGAAAATATATGAGTTGAATTGTGTCAGTATTTTACAAATAAATTCTTTTGATTGACAAATAAGTAATGTATTTTGCAATATATTCATTTCGGAATTACAAGCAAATACAGTTTTAACATATTAATATTTATTTAAAAATTTCAAAAACAATTTAGAAAGATCGAAATAATTCAAATTTATATGTTAATTTGTTGGTATTTATTTCAAAAAATGTTTATTCAAACCGAGCAATAAATGGTTTGTTTTTTGTTTTGAAAACTTTCAACCTTATTATAAAGTAAGTGTTAGCTCATTTCGAAATTTCAATCTAAACAATATGTTATGATAAATGTATAATCTCTAAATAAAATAAAGAGGACCATTGTATCAAAACCTTTGCTTATGTTGGGAGAAATATGAGTTTTGGGAGTAATGTGTACAAATTTATGAAAATTTATTTCTAATAATTAAAATATCGAACAATATAATGAGCGTGTGTTCATTAAATATATAAATACATTTTCGTCGTAAAATAACTGCGTAGCATTTTGATGGTTGCATTAAATTTCACAAAATCGAAAAACTAAATTAAAAATATGAGTTTTAATATTTTTAATTTTGATTCTGATACAGAATATTTGCTAATGTAAGGAAATGAAATTATTAGATATTTTGAAGTTAAGCAATCTTATTTACCTTATCAATCAACAAAGGATACTGTGATTGAAAATAACATGATTTATAATTGTGAAAGAAATAACTTTTTTATTTATATGTAAGAAATACCGAGCACAATTATATTTCTCTTATAAAAAATATCGTTGTACAATGCTTGGCTACTAGAATTTCTACCTTTCATACTGCAAAGAGTGGAAGTAATGGTACCTATTGCAGTGAGGTACTCAGTGGGTATTCTTAAAAATATTTGAAATGCAATAAACGTCTCAGAAAACAAGACATTAACGTTTTTTAAAAAATAACATCACATTACTAAAGTTCAACTTTCCTATTTAATAAAAATTACATTATTTTGTTTCAGCAACACCATTAATAAACCTCGCATGAAAATGTTTGTTTTATATCATAAATAATATTTTAAGTGATTTAATATCAAAAGCATAGTTCTTTCTATAAAAATACATTATTTTCAGTAAAGTTCAAGTAAAGGAATCATTATTTGTTAAATTAATATAAAATATATACTGAAACAGCCAAAATATCAACTTAAAAATTTCAATAATTTATTTGATTTATTTTTTGAAATACATATGCTTGTACATTTATCTGTGAAGAGAAAAATATCCATAATTATATCTCCTTCACTTTTCTAAATTTTTACTCAAGGCGTGTAACATTTTCAAGCCACCGAATCTGATAACTTATTATCTCCTATACATATCATCTAACAAAATATCTGATGACAAAGTAGATCAAAATTGAATCATGAGACAATTACGGAAACTTTTGAGTAAAACTACAGCCATTATGTTTTTATGAAATGATCGTACCGTATTGTTCTACTAAGAGCAGATTAAGTATCTATATGAATGTGTAATATGTTGTTATTCTACCATATGGTGATTGTTATTTCTCATGCATATATTCTTAACTTATTAAATTTGTAAATACAATGATTTTGTATATGATCTGCTGAATTAAGAAATTAAATGCACGATCATATGTTGAATGTAAAAACTGTGTACTTTTATAAAAAAATAAAGGCTAAAGACTGCCGATGTAAGCGATGCTTTGAAATGGGGATATGATTGTCATTTGTAATAAAATAAAGACAAATAATTAAATAAAAATTCGTTCCCATTTTGTTAATTATTACGATAATTAATGTCAACATAACTTAAAATGCTCATTTATAACAGTGTGGGAAAATAATCAAGTTCAAATTCATAATTAAATACAAATTTGATCCCATTTTGTTAGTTACTATGATAATTAATGTCAATATAACTTGAAATGCCCATTTATAATAATATGAGAAAATAATCAAGGTTTAATAACTCTTGAAGCGCATCTATATTTTAATTTAGATATTAAATTGGCAAAATATATCACAATTTTCCTTTAAAATTGTAATAACATTCTAAAAGATCGTAACACGGTACAAATTATTATAGTAAACTGTATGTGCAAATGATCTATTGGGATGTAAGTAATGATTCCCATATTCCTATTAAAGATGCACTGTGATAAATCAGCGCACTGCAGCAAAATTGCAATTCAAGCATTCGCTTATCAAGTTGACTTATAAATGAAGGTTATATCCCTATTGTTTTTACATTACCTATTAGAATATTTTATGTGGTTATTAATGTAAAATAAGAGCACATACATGAATATCAAATGAACTCTATTGATGAATTTTAATGCCCAGCAATTGCAGGAACATGCTAAACATTTTGATTTTTAGTAAAAAGTCGGTAATGGATTGGTACCTTACTCTATAGATGGGTACTTTACAAAACGCGTACAAAGTGGGTACCTTACTTTATAGACGTTGTGTTTCTCAGTCAGCTGATCGAAGATGCTGTACATGGAATTGAGCATGGAAACCACCTGCATTGGTGTGATCCGGCTGCAAATTTCGGTGAAGGTGACAACATCGCTGAACAGAATTGTTACACTCTCGAAAAACTGTTAAAAAGGAAAAATAAATATGCTTATAAATTAATATCAAGATGGATTCATATATCTATATCTATCTATCTACCTACCTACCTATATATATATATATATATATATATATATATATATATATATACATATATATATGTATGCATGTATGTATGTATGTATTCAAATGTTTTACTTAAGTTCTTTAATACGAACACTCTTTGGGGGAATTGCTCGAAGATCTTTAGACATTTGTCCTTTGAGCATGTCAGAAAAGAGTGTTATTTCTTTTTGCATAGCTGGCCATCTCCCTCCTGATGAAGACGTGGTCCCTATGCCTTCTTCTTTTCATTTGTTTCGTATATTTTAGTGCTTTTCCAATTACATATTTTTCATGTTTTATCTTTTATATATATATATATATATATATATATATATATATATATATATATATATATTAAATTTTAGACATAACATCATAGATTTCGTTATGATATGGGAATATATAGGTTTAGCTCCAAAAAATAAATAAGTCTTAAAAATAAGGCATTTTTATTTTCTCTTCTTATTATCATATTTCTTTCATTCTTCTTAAGATGTATTTGATTATAAAGAGTACCGCATTTTCCTAGTTTATAAGTATTATAAATTTCGCTCTGTAATCAATGCATATACACATTTGAAGATATTTTTTATTTTGTAATTTTTGAAATAAGTAAGATATTTTTGTCATATTGTAGATTCCTAAAAGTATACTCTTAGGTAAAAAAATATTACATTTTCTCCAAATCTCAGAGGCAATATTTTTATAAATTATCAAATAATTCAATACATATTAATCTGTGTTCACTAATGTAATTTATGAATTATTTATTTCTATTTACTGTCAAGTATTATAATTCTTGCAATCAATAATCTTTTTATTACTTAAATTTACGTAGTGCAACATCAAATCAAAATTTTTTAAATTATGTGCACACATTTAGATATTAAAAATGTGTATTAAGCATCTGATTATGTTGAAGTAAGTCATATTTTTATAGCATTTTAGTATATTTAGAGAGGAATAATGTGTGAAAGAGATTATACTTATTAATTCTATTAAATTGAATCTCTTCTCTCTCTCACGATAATATTTTTACAAGTCTTTTGATTAAAACTGTTTAAATTGTATTTTAATGATATTTTTAATAAGCAAATTTTAATTTGAAGTAAACTCAAATTTTTTCATGGTCAAATTATGATATTTATATTAAGAAATTGTATGAATGCAAGAGTGAAAAAAAAATGAAAAATCTCTTGAAAATACATAGTCCTGTTTAAAAATATTTTAGATTTTTAAAGTGCAAGGAATTAAGCAAAAAGTTTACCCTGTAAATTGTTTTAAGAATGAAATTATAAAACCAGAATTGAATCTCTTCTCAACTGTTTAGTAAATAAAAAATGAATCAATAATTATTAGAGTGTTAGTTAAACGTGAATACTAGTTATTTCCTAATTCTAAAATTAGTATGCTTTCTAACGTAAATTTAAAATGATTCAAATCTATTTTAATATTGCATACTAATATTAATAGTTTATGCAAAAAAATTAAAAACGTTTAGTAATTTACTAAAATTTTCATTAGCCATTGAATAATACCGAAAATACTAAAATAAAATAATATTTACTTCAATATTTTCACTTAATAAATGTTAACAAATTTTATGATCTTACTTTAAATTTATAGAAATTTTGGGAAATTTATAATACAGTTACGCTAAGATATAAGAAAAATATTTACATTTTTACAATCAGGTAAGTTTGTATTTATTTTACATAAAAATTAAACAATATATATTGAAATTTGGTTACCAAAATTTAAAACAAAATATTTGATGAATCTTGAATCCATATTAACAAGTTAATTGTGTAAAAATAAATAAATTTTGCTGAAAAAGAATATTTATTAAATTAAATTAATTTAACTTAAATGTACATCGTACATTTTCTACTTCATAACTTTGTAAAATTCTTTTTAATGAGTATTAAAAGAATTTTCGATGAAAGAAAATAAAAAAAAAAATAAAAATAATTAATATGATATTTTTTCAAAATTTTACAGACGTTTTTTATTTATTAAGCAATTTTTTAATCTAATAGAATTTGTATAATGCAATAAAAATGATGGAAAACAACTTTTCAAACGAAGTATTTATGATACTTTTCTATCAGGAAATTCCTTCCTCTAATTTTATCTTATTATACACATAAGTTAACCTTTGGGCTTTTAACAATGATTTTGATTTATTTTAAAGGACAACGAAAATAAGGTCGAAGAATAAATTGATGTCGCTTTGAAATAAAACATACGAAGCATTCTCTAGACTATTGATTTTATTCGTGAAACAATATAGGGATATTATGTACGAAATAAATTGCATCGTTTTATAAAATTACTTTTGAAACATAAGGCTAAATAAACATAGTACGATGCATGTTATTTGAAAGCAGATTTTATATCTAACAATTTACAAAATATTTGATATAGAATATTCTTTGAATAACGATTGATATTATAAAAATTGTCCTTTATAAGAGAGTTATTTCATTTTAAACAAATAGAAATGTATTTCTGATATTAAGTTTCTTTTAGGCTTTTATTTTAGCGTATATTTTATTCTTAAACATTATTCCCAAAAAGCGATTCTTGCAAGCAAATTCAACAATAATTTTGTTGTTGTCTTTTAATTTATTATTCTGCCACGCATACTTTATATCTCTAGTTAAGTTCCTCTAAATTTAAGAAATTCAAATTCTTTTTTTATGATAATTATCTCTTGAAGAACAATAACATTCTTCTCGTTTTTAAAATTTAAAATACTAGATATAGTAAAAGAGCTTGAAACAAAAATGCGCATTTTTGATTTTCAGTAATACTAGGATTGGAAACTTCTTTAAAGAAATATCCGACTAGTATTAAAAACGATTAACGTGTTCTCATTTTATCAAATGTATTTAGATTCAATTTACTGATAATAATCAGTCTATTTTTTTCAATCATTGAACTTAAAATAATTTTTAAGGAAGAAAATGAAAAAAAAATTTAAATAAATTACTTAAAAATATGTTTTTATATTCTTATTTATGTCTAATTAATAATGTGAGGAAAATTTACTCTGAAATTTATGTCTCATGTCTTGATAATTTTAATATTCATATCATAATAAAAATAATAAATTTCTTTCAAAAAATAATTTAAAGTATTCAAAATTATCGTTAAAATACTTGTGACATAGGCATAATAAATTGATACAACAATATATTAAAATTGTGTTAATTTTTTAAGTCTTAATGTATACTAAGAATGGAAGAAAAATTATATTATTCATTTAAATTTCCTCAATAAATATAGATATTTTATTATAAATAGTTATCGATGAAAGTATACAATATTTTTACATCTTGATTTGATGATACCTGGCATGTTTCTACAGCTGCTTCTCCCTTCCTTAGTCTGTCTGCCACCTGTTTAGGTATCATTTGGTACAGAAGCTCATCTGTCCGCTTCATTTCAATATCCAGTTTTCTCATAGATTCCTCCAGCTGCTTACTCTTTTGCAGTTCCTGGAAATCATTTTATTTATCAGAAAAAAAGGAGTCTGACTCAATAAATTTATAGTGCTTTTCTGTTATTAAATAAAAAATAAATTTAATTAAAAAATACTCTATTAAATTTATAAAAAATGAAAAAAATTACTTCTGCTATGTAATTTAGATTGGTACACTAAATTTGAAACGTAAGTATTTTTATTTTCCATATTAATTTGAGTGAAATATTTCAATTTATTTTGTTAATTAATTACTTTTAATCATGCTGAGCTATATGTGATGAATTTTAAATGTATTCAAGTCATCATCATCATCAAAAAAAAAAATGTAGCAATATGAAAGAAATAATCAGAAATGCATATTTGTAATCAAGTACATATATATTAATGCACATTTTTGAAGTATGTTTGATATTTTTCTTGTTTAGATACGAAAAGTTTTAGAGATTTTTATTTTTGTTTAATTTCCTGCCTTATTACATTTGTTATGCTACATATTTTTCCTTAAAAATATAGCCTTAGGAGTGTTGTAATGACAACTTCACGTTGATTTAAGTTTTGCAGTATAACGGTAAAAAGTAGATTAGACACCGTTGAAGAAATAATGCAATTGCTTATCAAAATCCAATAAATGGTGAACACATTATTTCATGACCCTGTTCTGATGAGAGAAAAAAATATTGATAATAATTGTATCTTGAAAGATATAATGTTGTATATTAAAGATATTATTCAACTTATAAAGAGAAATTGAAAGGTAAATTTTAATTAATATCTATTTCATATATTTTTATATATGTGTATCAAATAAATGAAATAATTAATTTGTTATTGATGAACTAAATTTAAAAGTGAGCAGTTTGTGGCTCAATTATTCATACAATACATCTCAATTAAATTTAGCAATTACTACGCTGTTTATTAGCCTTATGTTCAAAAGATTCTATATTAAGTTAATTTGCATGCAGTATACGAGAAAAAATCTTGTTGGAATTCACTTGTTAGTCTCGTTTTGTTGTTAATCTTGTTTGATTTCCCATTATTTAGGCTATTATTTTAAATGCTCGAAACTCTTGGCATTTTCAACTATGCTGAATTGAAATTTCAATTCTTGATTTTAAAAGTGATATTTCAGCATATTTGTGATTTCATTTTGAAAATGATAATTCCACATCATTTAGCCACGGGATATTAAGATTAGTCAAAACAAAAAAATTGAGGAGTATGATTCCATATACTTTACTCGATACCTTAAATTTTCACTTCAAATAAGAAAAAAAAAATCTAAAATATTTAAAAAAACTATTTATTACAAAGAAAAAATGGAAAAGAATAGTTTCCATTTTTTGTTATTTGATTAAAAGAATAGTTGCATAATCCAATCTTTACATCAATTATTTAAAGGGAGTTTAACACTAATAATATCCGCATAGAGAAGTCAAACATTATTAGTTTTTATAGGACATTAGTCATTGATTCTTTTAGTCCTACTTAAAATTCAATAAAATCAAATTACCTCATCTTCTGTAATTGGAAAGCTTATATTATTTAAAAGAATAACGAGTGATAAATGGTTTTTTTTCTAATTTTTATTTGGGAAATGATAATTCTAAATATTCAATAACAATGAACGTATTCAACGAGATTAGAAAAAGGTATAGCATTCTTCAGTTTATAAATACAAGTATAATACGACGATGTAATTTTGGTAATGTTTTAAGAAATATAAATTCACAATTTAATTTGCACAATTTTCCTCATTATTCAAATATTTTTTCATGTCTTAACAAGCTAAATAATGTCAAACAACAAACTAAACATCAGTAAATGATATGCAGAATAAAGATGAATATATTTTCGCTAAGTTTTTCATAAGCATCAAACTGCATGAATCTCTCTCATCCATTGTTTGCTTATTCATTGATGAATAACATAAATCTTTTGTTATGTAATAGACTTATATAAAAATGCTACTTTTTGATTTGTAGCGCAATCTGAAATTTTTAATCATTTTCAAAAGTGTATATTTTTATACATACTCTTGACATTTTACTATATATACAAATTTAGGACAAAATAAAATCGCTCGATCACAATAAATTTTCTCTTATTATTAATGTAAAAATATTATATGAATTAGCGTTTACAGGATCAAAGCAATTAGAAATAAAAATATTTAAACATATAATTTTCAAAGAGTGTGCAGATATAAGCTATTTCTATCATTAAAAGACTAATATAAATTGAGTTAAAAAAAATTCTATAAAGCTAAAGAATATTTGGAAGCTGAATTTATTCGATCTGAAATATTTTAAATTGGAAAATGAAATAAAGTGTTAAAACGTATCAAGTAAAATCAAGAAATTTCATTTGAGAGTAATTAAATATTCAATATTTCTTATGACTAACTAGGCAACGAATGGAAATGACTTACGAGTCTAATGGAGCATCCATAATCGTATAATGCTAAAACTTATAAATTAATTATATGCTCTAATTATTTGAATGGGAAAATATTCTTGGATATATTATTTAATACGTGCAAGAGAAAGTAATATGAACTTAAAATGTAATAATTGCTTTAAGCGATGCTACCTAAATTAATTTAATTTACCATGAATTGAATTAATCGTATGCCGTGAAGGAAAAGCGTCGCATTGAAAGAATAAATATTGGAGAGTAATAAAATTAATTTATAATTCCGTTAGCTGCATCTTAAGAGTTGCAAGGATTCTCTGAGGAGAAATTAGTTTCATTAGATGAAATATGAATATTTTATCCATCTTAATGATATTGTCTACTTTTGCCAATCAGTTCCTACACTGAGAAAGTGCTTGAGGAAATGCATATGGATATGCATCCATATAAAATTTTGAAACGGATATTTTAGTATGTTATAATACATAATTTGCATAAAAATGTAAAATATATTAAAAAAATAATGTTATAATAATTTTGAAAGAATTATGTAACGAGAATTGGATGTTCCTAACTGTATACAAAATATGTAAAGAAACGAATTAAATAGTTTAAATAGCCTCATATGTGAATAAAAGGCTAATTTGCATAATGATGCAATTTTTTCTATGATTTTATAATCCTATTAATTATAGTATATTTGAGTCAGACCGTCACAATGCAGGAATCATTTTGTAACACCGCTCACATTTCCTTACTTTTTTTAATAATGACCGAATATGCACCTAGTCTTATCAGTTGCTATATGCACCTAGGCTATATTCTGCATGTACAGATGCGGCGGAACCGACCAGTGGTTTCTGTCGATTACCGCTGGGTCAGTGGTGGGGGTAAACAGTTGCTTGTGGTCTGCTTTTGTTCAATCGGTGACCACATTTCAGTACCCAACATTGTCTGGACCGGTGCACACCGTGGTTTTGCCGTTCGTGCTTATTATGAAAATAACAGATCTGTGATTGGTACACAACGAACTTTTCGGTGACAGTTCTACCTTCCACGCAACAATACCGTTCCTAATGCAAACACAACTCGGTCCTGGGTTCGGCATTTGAAAGAAACTGGTAGCACACAAAAAATAGATACACATGGCGGACGCAAATCCATCAAAACGCCAGAAAATGTGCAGCGGGTGAGAATAACAGTTCAACAATCACCGAAATGCTCTGCTCTACGACATGCTGTTGCATCGGAGTTTTTAGACTGCAGTTTATGAAGGATTCTGAAATACGATTTGAAGTTGCGTGACTACTTTCTTTGGGGATATCTGAAGAAAAAGGTTTTCAAAAGCCACCCTCATATCCCCTACCAGAGTTAAAAGAGGAGATTATTGATGAAGTGAATGCCATATCCCGCAATATATGTGCAAGCGCTGCTCGAAACTTCAGGAATCGTCTATAACAATGTATTGATGCTAACGGTCACCATCTTGAGGAAATTATTTTCAAAACTAAATGAAGGTGAAATGGTATATGGTACTAGTTTATAAAGTAAAAACATTTGTTCTCTATACATCCATGTTTAATTTTTAGTGCTCCTTAAAGTTACTTAGTCCGTTCTACCACACCCTGTAGGATAAATATTACAAGAATAAGAAAGTTATGAGAACAAGACTATTTATTCCTATACATTTCATTTTTAATATCGTTCAGTAAATGTTAGCAAAATGCACTTAAAGAATTTTAAAGTCACAAATCTAAAATAAATGGTGCAAAAGTACTCTGCATTTTAGAAATGAAGGAATACTTAATTTTTACGACTTTTATAACCTAAGACTGTTCTTATTACATAATATTAAACGAAATTATTTCCTGGAAAATAAGAATATTGAAAAGTTTTCCTCTAGAGAAATTAAGTATTAAATGTTTCTCTAATTTTGAAAAATCATAAGCATTTTGAAAACTTTAAATGTTTCAAAAATGTTTTTAAAAAGTTTATAATTTACTAAACACAATTCGATTCAAAGAATTATTTCATACTTTTAGAATTAGTAATATGGATTTATTGACTGCTTAAAAATAAAATTTTCATGTTTAATGGTCTCATATTTTGAAACTAGTACTTGCAAAACAGAGCTGTGAAACTATTAGCATAAAAATTACAAATTACATTATTAGCATAAAAATTACACTACCTCCTATCAGTTGCAGAAATGAATCTCCACAATTTTTATTTATTCCTTTCCTTTCTTTATAGCTGTAGCAATTCTAATGCTTAATGGAAGCGGAGCACGCAGCCAATTTGCAGTCCTTAATCGTAAATTTCCTGAAACACTTACTGTCTTGAGCGAAGCATGCCTTACGCCACAAGTCATTGAGTTTAGGGCCCGGTGAGGTCAAAGCCGCAGGAATTGGAATTAATCCTTTCTTACGGATATAGTCGTAGAGGGTAATTAATTCGAAGAGTTTCTCTTTAAAATACATTTGGATAAGAGGCTTAGTTGTTTGGAAATTTTCGATAATTGATGCTCTTTTCGTAAGAATTTGAAACTGAGAATTTTCCATTTCAATTGATACAGTAATGGAATTCGTTTGTTTCTTTTCCATAACTTTTCCAAATGATTAATTCTGAGTGAGAATTTGAACATTCTTCGTTATCTAATATTTAATTTTTTTTTAACTCTCAGAGTTGGAAAAATTTGTTGTAGAATGTACTCGCAAAAGTGAAAGATATAATAGAAAACATTTTGTTAAAGATATAATATTTAAATACGTGAAACAGTTTCACTCCTTTAATGCGAAATAATTTCAAATTATCAACATAAAATAACATTTTTATGTATTTAAATGCCATGGAAGTGTTTTCAAAACTATATAAAATAAAAACTGAAAACTTTTGATTTAAATGTGTCTAAGAAATTCATTGTTTATGAAAGGCTACATAACTAACGGTTTTTAATGAAATTACTAAGATATGAAATCCTTGTGTTTTCTAAAACATTTTTTGATGATAAACTTGTTTGCAATAAACTGAATGATTTATTAAGTTTTTTTTATAATTTTAGGCAATTTTTATTTTGTATAATTTTACGAGCAAAACATTTTTTACTAAATAATTGCACTGATATCTTGTCAGGATCTAAGTTTATAAATTTTATTGATATATGTAAGAAAGTTATATTTATGTTTTGAACTTTAAATTAAAACATAAATTTATTATTTTTAATTTTGTTAAGATGTAAATAGTCTACCTAGTTTGTTAAAATTTGAATAGTCTTTTAAACTCTATTCAACATGAACATTTAAACTTCTCTATTTCAAGATGAATAAACTTTAAAATTTATAACACATATGAATATAATGAAGTGCATATTTTTTACACATCACTTTAATTTACAGATTAAACTCATCAAATTAAAAATACATATATATTTATATTCACATATTTTAAGACAAAAAAGGGGCAAAAATAAATTTTCCATATTTTATTAAAATGTTGAAGTAATTAATGCCATTAGAAATTTAAGTAATTCATTGTTAGAAAATAAATTAAAATTGATTTCATATACAATAATATCTTAAAAAGCCGTACGCAATTTTTGTAGCGAATGCAAAAATTATGTTGTTATTTATTTTAAAATGTTTTAAGTAAACGTTCAGGAATGTTGAACATGTGAAGGGAATTATATTTAAATAATTAAAAGCGCAATTGTTAAATGTTTGGATTTAATAGAAAAGTTCAAATGTAGATTTTTCTCGTAGTAACTAGATTAGTAAAAATATTATGTCAACTTTAGGTAAGTAACTGATAGAATGGGTTTATAACATCTGAAAAGCTTATTTTATGTCAGAAAACTATGTTTTCATACTGACAAATATCAAAAGATAGTTTTTACATAATGCTCAAAAGATAAACAGGGAATTTCAAAGTTTTCTTTTATCCTATGGATTTCATGGTTATTGGGCAGAAAGATGCAAGCCTTTCCTATTATTTCTTTACAAGGTCCTATATTAATACAAGGTCTTATATTGTTTCTTGAGGGATAAATTCCATATTATACAAACTCCGTACGTATGTAAATCGGCTTATAGATAAGATAGATAAGTTCTTTGTTATTAAAAGAAAACTATAAATAATAACCGCTGTCAAAATTATTTTAGATGAACAACATAAAACATATTAAAATGATAAATATAAAACTTAAAAAAATGATAATATTAAATTTATCTTAAAAACTGAATTAAAAGTTTTATCTCTGCAAGAAATATTTAAAAAATATAAATAAATTTTTCAATGATTATTTATTCATGATTGTATACCTACATATAAGTATACAAGTTTCGAATTTTTTGATAAAGTATTTTCCTTCATTGAAAAGGGTTTTATTATGAAATAAAGATTTATTTAAAAATAATAATCTGAGTTTTAAAAGGCAGTTACATAAAAATTATGAAATATAATAATAGCAATAAAAAGTATGCCTCCAAATCAAGTGCCATTATTAATATTACTTTTATGCATCAAAATGATTTTAATACATTTTTATTTTGCTTCCTTACAATGTGTAAGAAATAAATTCATAGCACAAGCATCTGCCCGAAATAATCAATTAGTATTTTCATATTCCATAAAATTTTACTTACAATGTTTCGAATTTTTAAAAGTTAGTTGAAATTATCTTAAATACTTTTGCTTGCTTCATAGATAAAGCGTAAAGGGAATTCAAGCAATCGATGAAAGGGACTTTGTTTGGTATTCAAGGGTATGTGGATATGTATTGTTTTATTGAATTATAAAGAGTTAGCAACAAAGAAGTCTTGCGAAACGGATGTACCGAAAACTGTCACATGTCGGCATCTCATAATATTTATGATAATCGATAAATGATTATGTGGATACGGGATTTTTCCTAAAAATTAAAATGTGATACATAGTAATAATAAAATACAGCAGTCATTTGAATTGTAAAATTAGTATAGGATTGCATTATCAATTTTATATCAACACATACTCTAACAATCGTAGATAAAAGGGATTTAGATAAAAATAGGGAGACTCTGGTTTGCGTAAAAATAATCTATTTTATGAAATTCAAAAATTAGTACTCCTATTCGAAGCGAAGGATTTTTTTGGGTATAGTTTATATTATAAATGCTTGATATTATACAAAATAATTCACAAATTATCACTGTTTAAATCTTAAATGAAAGAGCCATTTCTAGTGGGATCTTGTATTACACTTGCAATGCACTCATATAATTGTTTGGAAATTTGTTTTTGCTGTTAATTATATATAGAACTTTAAAAGCCTGAACATTGCACAACTTTTTCAATCATTACTTTGTTTTTTGCATTCAGATGTGAAATTCAAGAAGTATTGAACCAAACAGTTAATGTAACAGTTGCAGAGAGCATATTAACCTAAAGTCATCTCGTATCTCTGCGTGTTCAATTCATCTTATTTGATGAATTGAACATGTGTAAGGAATTGAACATGATGATGGAAATATGTGTAAGTACAATTATTCATCTAAAATTGAGAAACAATGTCTAATTTTTTCATTATTATAAAACGAATGATAATGAAACCACTAACAATGAAAAACTAAATTTTTGAAAATGTCTAATTCTGCATTATCAGGGTATCGAAATTAGGAAGCCACTGCATACTGCAGAAATTCATGACTTCCAAAAATATGAACATTTGGGACTTCCTAAGAATTTTTAATACTCCTGATCAAATGTAGTTCAAATTTCAATCCAATTCATAGATTTTTGTTAATTTTACTTTTTTGTTTATATTATAGTACTTATACTGCACAATACAAGCAGTATTTTAATTTGGATGAGTTAAATAAATTTTTTTCATTTATGTTAAATATTTTTTATATGTTAACTCCTTAATAATATAGTTTAATTTACTAAGTAATGATTTGTGATTTTCAAAACCAAATATTTATAATTACAAGCAATTACTTCCTTTTTAGATTTATTATACTAAATAAAAGAAAGTTAGTATAGAAATATTTAATGTGTTTGCTCAGCATATAACTAAAATATATCGTCAACCTATCATTATCCCTGCCATTATTGTATTTAAGACGAATAAATAATGCAAAAATCTTTTTGTTTGCACAATTTTAATTATACTTAAAGAAGATTGTACTTAAAATAGCGCATTTTCAAACAGCGTATCAAATATTGTTGTTAGGATATTTATTAAAAAGCAAATTAATCTATGTGTATCTCAAGAATATTTAATAGAGATTATTTAAAAATATAAACAGGTGTACATTTTCCACCGGTGTTTACTTATGGAACAGCAAGTTTTCTTTACAGATCAAATTCTTCATTATCAAATATCAATGTAATTTATTAACCAGACTATTTATTATATTAAAATAAAGTGCCATCTATTTAATATGACCTTTTCTAAATTTAAATATATTGAGTAGGCTCAATATAAATATTGATATTCCATATTAATATTTATTTTTAATATTATTTAAATGCACACATAAGAAGTTAGATAAACTTTTGTTATTAAATTATATAGTAATCATTATAAATTTACTTACAACCCATATAAAGCATTTTTATATTTGTGTATATTCTAAAAAGATTTTGAATAATTAAGCGATTAATAACTAATCAATTATTTAATTTTTATGCTGTAAAATTTGTTATCAATTAATATTTAAATTAAATAATAATATTTAACATATATCAATAGTGTATTTTTTTTATGCTGAATAAAGTAAAATAGTTTAATGAAAGCAATCATGAAGAACGGAAATTTAAGCATCAAAAATAATGTAATTCAAATACTACATTCTGTTGCCTAACATAGGAATTAATTATATACACAATATCTTTAATTAATAATCAAACATATCTTATTATGTTTTTTAAACATATGTTACTTTGAAATTGGAATAATTATATGCTAGCGCCATATTTTGTGATAAAAACTGTTTTTCAATAATAAGCAAATTTAAATTGCAAACAAGTTTTATCTAGCATGTCAAAGCTTTTACATTGAAAAGACAGGGCACTAGTAGTTATCTTTATATTTTTCAACTGATTTACTAGGAAACATAATAGGCATCATTTTCATTTGAGGAAGGTAGCGTGTTCTATATCTGACCTAGCATATCTGATTTAACTGATGGGTGCTAGTTCACGTAAAATGAGTTTTAGTTATACTGTAATCTAAGTCAAATAATATTTTTGGGAGTGTCATTCTAAGCATGGGAGTTTTCAGAATTATTAAGATGCTCCTTCTAGTAGAGTATTTTGCCTAAGACTGCATCACACTATAAATGTACAGAAACGTTGGTCTGTATTTTCTATTGGCCACGGAAATTAAGGTCTCACACACTGATATAAGTGCATGACAAACTGATTGGAATAAGCCACAATAATACGTTTACTTTTCAGACATTTATAAAATTTCATATTTATCACAAAACTATATTACTTCAAATCAAAATATTATTAAAGTTTCCTTTGACTATAAGTATGATATATTGAGAAATATATAATGTATTTTTTACTAAAATAATTATAAAAAGTTGTATTTAGTGTTGAAATGATATTTCAGGTAATGCCTTCTTTTATGCTAACTATATAATCTATTGAATTTATCAGACTATGTAGTGACAAAACACTTGCACAAATTAGAAAAACGACTAAACAAAAATGGTTTAAAAATGTTGAAGATATTTAAATTTTAATTCATTATTTTTATATTTAATTTTTTCACCAAAATGCTAAGAACTTTTCTGAATAGCAGTTTTATATTTTAAAGGCGTATAATTTAGCATTTTAACTTTCCAAGAAAGGAATTTGATTCATTGTAGCTTAAGATTAACACACTCGAGAGAGGAATTATACTCCTTTAAATAATGTAGTCACATTTATTTTGGATCTAATCACATCTCCAGGGAAAAAATTACAAAAGTTTTAAGTATCCTATGAGGATTGGGATTGTTTCCCTTAAACGAATATTTCCGAAGAAATATTCTAAGAATGCACTAATAAAAATTAAGGCAAAGCAAAAATATCTTCTGTAAACTTCTGAAATGATTACTTTACGATGCTAGAAATAACTGTATTGAAATGTAATTTTAAAATTTATTCTATTTTTAAAATATTTATAATTTTGCATTATATTAAAAAGCTGAAATTTGTGTTTTTATTTAAGTCTTAGAATTTCTTAGAAAACTAAAACAATTTTTTATTGATTTTTATTTCGTATGTAAATAATATTTACTTAATTCCTTATTGATTTAAACTTAGATGAAAAACCTCTAATTTTCATTGTTTTTTTTATTTTTATGAATAGCATTTAATTATGTTCTTCCCTTTATCTTTAGAACTTACTTTTTAGAATCATTTGTATTGGGATCATACAAATAATAATTTACCTTTTAATTTCATATAAAAGCAATTTATTTGGTAGAATAATCTAAAATAAATTTTATTTATTAATAATTGTAAAATAAAGAATTTGCTCATTTAATATTCCATTTGGATATCTTTATGATAATCCAATTTAACAGACTACTATTTTAAAATAAATAAAACGTGATTTTTTTGTAGTATATTTCATCATTTATTATTGCAAATTATAGTACAAATATTTCAACAGTTTTAAGAAATTAATAAATAGAATTATCACATGCATATCAATATAAATAATTTGTAGGAGCAGTATTTGTATAAATTTAGTTTTATACATATGTTTATACATTGATTTCACTATATGATTTTGATTTCGGGAAATTTTAGTATTTATTCATTAAAACAATTTTATTTTAAACATATATTGCTCTAGATTTAAAGAAAATGTAATAAAATATTCGATGTGATTTAAATTTGATAAATGTAGATGATGCGTTCTATTTTTCCGTAATAACTATCTGTCGTTTTCTTTAAAATTGTCATATCTGCTGTATTTAATTTTGGATTTATCAGCCTGAAATTGTGTGTGTCAATTTATTATCTCCAATAAGTTATTAAACTGATTGTTAGGCTTTTGAATATAAGTTGTTTCTGGAAATGTCAATAATTATTCTAGGAGTACATTTGGTGGTTCCTATTCTGTGTTTCATAATTTGCAGAGCACTAATAATTAATACAGCGGTTTTCATTTCAACATTTTCTGAATTCAATTTAAATACAAAATGTGGATAGTTGCAAATAATCAGAATTCATTTAAAATTACATGTCTTGATTGGAATAGCCTTCGAGAAAAAAACTTGTTCTACAAAAAATATAACCATAGTTTAGAAATATTATGAAAGTTTTTCCGAGAGATTTGCGCATTTATGCACCAACAAACATATACACATCCTCTCCTTGTCTGCAATACATCATGTGTTTCCCGTCTAGAACTAGCTATTTATTTATTTATATCTTTTTTCATTAAATAGCCTTTTTCAAATATTTCTTTAGTGAGAAATAGATGCACTATGTATGATTATTTTGTTTAATTTAGAAAGAAGTCTATAACACATTTTATGAAACCCAATTTTTAAATACACTACTGGCCATTAAAATTGCTACACCAGGAAGAAATGCAAATAACAAAATGATATTTATTGGACAAATATATTATACTAGAAATAACAAGTGATTAAATTTTCAAAAAATTTGGCTTGATATATAGATCCCCTGAGAAATCAGTACCCGGAACAACTACCTCTGGGAGTAATAACAGCAGTTATACACCTGGGCATTGAGTCAAACGGAGAATGAATTGCATGTACAGGTACAGATGCCCATGCAGCTTCAACACGATGCCACAGTTCATCAACCGTAGTGACTGGCGTTTGGTGACGAGCCAGTCGCTCGGCAACCATAGACCAGACGTTTTCTATTGGTGAAAGATCTGGAGAACGTGTTGGCCAGGGCAACAGCCGAACATGTTCCGTATCAAGGAAGGTCCGTACAATACCGGCAACATGCGGTTGGGCATTATCCTGCTGAAACGTAGGGTTTCGCAGGGCTCGAAAAAAGGGTAGAGCCACGGTTCGTAACACACCAGAAATGTAACGTGCACTGTTCAAAGCACCGTCAATGCGAACAAGAGGTGATCGAGACGTGTATCCAATGGCAGCCCATACCAACACGCCAGGTGATGGGCCAGTATGACGATGACGAATGCACGCTGCCAGTGTGCGTTCACCACGATGCCGCCAAACACGGATGTGACCATCATGATGCTGTACACAGAACCTGGATTCATCTGAAAAGATGACGTCTCGCCATTCGTGCACCCAGATTCGTCGTTGATCACACCATTGAAGGTGCTCTTGTCTATGACGCAGCGTCAAGGGAAGCCGCAGCCATGGTCTCCGAGCTGAGAGTCCATGCTGATGCAAACGTCGTCGAACTGTTCGTGCAGACACTTGTTGTCTTTCAAACGACCCCGTTTCTTCATTCACGGCTCGTGACATGGTTGCAAGATCCATTACGGCCATGCGGATAATATGCCGGTCTTCTCGGCTGCTAGTGATAGGTGACCGTTGAGATCCCGCATGGCGTTCCGTATTACCGTCCTGAACCCATCAATTCCATATTCTGCTAACAATCATTGGATCTCGACCGACGCGAGCAGCAATACTGCGATAAGATAAACTGCAGTCCCGGTACGCTACAATTCGACCTTTATCAAAGTCAGAAACGTGCTGGTACGCATTTCTCCTTCTTACACGAGGCAACACAACAACTTTTCCCCAGGCAACAACGTTCAAATGCAATTTGCGTATGAGGTACCGGCTGAACAATTTCCTCATTTAAACACAATGTAGGTGTCGCTACTGGCGCCTGCTTTGTCTGAATGCGCTGAAAAGCTAATCATTTCCATATCACAGCACCTTCTTCCTTTCGTATAAATTTCACGTCTGTAGCATGTCGCCTTCTTGGTGTAGCAATTTTAATGTCCAATAGTGTAGTTATGTTAAAGTATTTATTATAAGAAGACACTTAGATTTGCTTAATCGACCTTTTCACATAAGCTTTTATTTTTATTGTGAGCTTCTATGTCTTATACATTCATTTGAGCCTCTTTATAAAGGCCTAAATTTCTTTGAAAACTTCCTAGCGTTCATTTTTGGGTCATTGAAAAAGATGTTTTAACAGTTTCTGATTATTCATTAAGAATTTACTGTGATTATAGAGACTCAATGAATATTAGTTTTTTTTGAATACTTTCTTTTTGGATCAATTTTCATATTCAAAAGTTAAAAATGAAACCCGTTGATGAACTACCATCTTAATGATATTACTGCTTGGGATTAACAATTTCCCAACTCATTAATAGTACACAAATAATGATTTACTTGAATGGAAAACTTAATTATTAGAATATTTTTGAAGTGATTATTTATCTATAAATAAAACTGATTTCGTAGCTACTGAAGACATTATATCCAATATTTATTTTTTAATACTTTTAAAGCTATTACCAATATTCATTTTTTAACTTATGTCTTAATGTAGATGTTTATATCTTTTGTTAAAGTTTTTGTTTCGCTAAATTCTTAATATCAAAGAACCAACACCATTTAATTATAACAATAATTTATTAATGCGCATTAATAAAGGAAAGATATTTTGATGAAAAAAATTAATTTATTCAAATACATATTTTATATAACTACATATTTTAAAACTAAATATTAAATTGAAAATAACATGTACTTTATGTGTATAAAAATAAAATTCCCTTTATAATTTTAATTTTATTTTATGTATCTGTATCAAATACAAATAACTTGGCTTTCATATGGATAAAAAATTCAGGTAATATTTAATATATCTAAAATTTAACTAAGACATTTTTATAGACTTCTATTGTAATAGGTGAGAGATTCATTTTAAAATCATAACAAAATTTTTTATAAGTTATTTTGTTAAAAATGAAAAATAATTAGTTGTGGAACTTTGCAGCCCTTAGAGATTTCATACAAAATATAAATGTTTTCAAAAATCAGAGATGCAAACAACTATGGTAACAACATAATTTTTAACGATCATGTTGTGTGGTCGTTACAGTTGTGTGGAAATGTTTGGAGTGGATGATTTCCATTCCAAATGAGTGGAAACATTCCCACATTAGTAGAAATGTTTTTACAAAATTGAATCTTTAATCATCAGATTTTCCCCAGGGACATTTAAAACAATATTGGAACAAAATAATAAAGCATGTTAATAATAAAAAATGCGTTGTTGATTCACATATTTTAAAACAGATTGTTTTATTATGTATATTTAAATTATTTTATCATTAAAATTCAAAATAGAAGACAATTATTATTTATAAAACATTAAAATAATTAGGTTTAAATTTGTAATTTATAAAATTTGACTGTCAGAAAATTGAGATTACTTTTTTATAAAAAACTACTGCAAAAAATAGGTATAATAGATAGAATTTTATGATTTAACTTTTTTGTGATGAAGTTAAGCAAAACCTATCAGAGAAAATCAAAATTTTTGAAAACTAAGAAAGTTCTAGTTAAATATAAAGAAATGGAGTTTAATTCTAAATTTATAAATATAAATGGAGAGAGAGAGAGAAAGAGAGAGAGAAAACTCGTAATCATTGAGAATTTAATTTTAATAAATTATGATAAAGTTCATAATATTCAACAACAGTTTTGCGAGAAATATCTTTAAAAAAGTAACAATTTTTGGATTTAAAATTTTATTTTTTATTTAATAACCAAATAAAAGTGAATTTCTATTAGTTCAAAACTCAATAGTTTGATGTGATTTTAATACGTAAATGTATTTGTTATTGATAATAGGAATAATATAAATGTGAGAAATAATATCATAAAATTAAAAAAATTGTAATTTGGTAAAAATATTTGATATCGTTATTTATCTCTCTCTCTCTCTCTATAATATAATTCAACCAAAATATTAATAACAGAATTAATACTTGTAATCAACCAATACCTTGGTACAATAAATTATATTCTTTTCACTTTATAAATAAGGATTATTAGTAATATACTTGGTATAGTGAAAAATATATAAATAAATCATTTCCTATTAAAGATATAGGTTGTTCAGATTATAAATGTAATAATATACTTTTTTATTAAAATTAATTTAAATAAGAATTTTAAAAAATGTAAAAAAAAAAAATTAATATGCATATTTTAAAGTTTTATTAATAATTTCTAATGAACTTATATTAAAGAAATATTTTTATAAATTTTTATATTTATCAAATTGTTTTAAGTAATGGGACAAACTTTAAAACTGGTTTGGAAATTACTAACACAGAGTGAATATTATTTTCAAGACATTAGTAGTTGTTATAAAATATATGCTCTTCTGCAAAAATAATCTCATTTAGAAATATTTGCCAGAACTAAATGTATAATTTCGTAATTATTAATTACGTCATAATAAAGCAATAATTAAATTGGTAACTGTTAGAAGAAGACACAGCAAAAGTAGATGTTTGTTGGAGAAAATACGTGGATTATTTCAAACGCAATTTTGCATGTTTCAATATAGTTTAAAATAACTGCATTAAGAGTATAATGAAGTTTTTCGCAATGCTTACAGTTACCAGGATAAATTAAACTTGATACTCTTCAAATAACAAAACTCAATTTAAGCTCTCAAAATACTATTAAATGTCCTGATATATCTAAACAGTGAAAACTAATTGGAAATGAAACAATTATGATTTGTTGGTATTTCTGTGGCATTACAGTGATAATTTTATTTTGGAAATTTTTAGCAGACTATTTTTTACTGAAAAAAAAAGTAGACTCAGTTGAAATAAGATATGTGATGCGTCAAAGCCCCGTATCATATATCTATTATTTTTTTATCAGGAATCTCGATTAAAAGCAATAATAACTAGACAAGAAATAATTTGCACGATTGATATCGTACCAAAATTAGATACTTCATAATATATTTTAACAGGTAATTCATAATATATTTTATATAATGTATTAACACAAATTTGAGGTATACAAGATTACTTCAGTAATATGAGGGTCACTCTGACGTTTTTGAGATACAACTAGGTTTTAAAAGTTATACTTAAAAAATTTTAGGTGTGCTCACAAAATAGCCTTCTTCAGCAATTTTGTAGACAAATTTTCTTCAGATTAAATGCCTCAAGCCATTCATTTCTTGGAATGCATGAAAAAGATGCATTTATAGCCTCATCCGTCTCTTCTTCTAAATGAAAACGGCGTCCACGTAAGTTCTTTTTAGATTAAAGAACAACCAAAAGTTGTACATAGCAAACTACTTTTTTCATACGTAATTCTTCATGAATGATTTTGTGTATGGCTGCGGATCCAATGTTAAGCTCCTTTTGTATCATTTGATAGGTACAGCGATTATCATCCATTAACATTTTTTGTATGGCAGACACATTATTCGGGATTACTGCTGACGGCGGCCTTCCTGTGTGTTCTTCATCCTGAAGAAAATGGCGAACCTCTTCTAAATTCTCTAAACCATCTGAATACACTAGCACGAGCTGGAGATTCGTCATCAAATGCTAATTGCAACCGTTGAACGCATTCTGTTTGATTTAATCCTGCTTTAAAATCGTAGAAAATCATAGCGTGAAAATGTTCTCGCGTCAACTCCATTTTCTCTTCTCTTTAGAATTTATTCTACGCTAAACAAGTTGAAATAAGTCAGTAAAAAGTCGTCTTCTGTGTTAAAATATTTTGTATTTTAAAATTAAACCGTTATTTTTATTTTGTAAATTCTCGTCTGTGCGTATCTCAAACATTTCAGAGTAACCCTCGTAATATCTCCATGATAGATTTTGATGTACCACTTAATAAAATGCAACTATCTATTGAGATCAATTCAAACCATTATTTTTCTGATTGATAGATATCTTGTTTTACAATTGATATATTGATTTGATTTGTTTGTTTTGCCATCAGAAAAATTATTGTATAAATTTTAAAGGACAATCTTCAAGATATGCTTAATTAATTTTACATGATTTATCAATAAAGATTCTTGAAAACTACTTAAATTGCGTTTCTGTGATTCATCCCAATCACCGTCATTTCTGAGGTTGGGGAGACAACGCTGCATTCATTCGCATATCGGATGGCACGTAGTTTGAGAAAGCTGTAATTTTTGGTTACGCTGCATTCATTCGCATATCGAATGGCACATAGTTTGAGAAAGCTGTAATTTTTGGTTTCAGCAATGGTAGAGACTTACATAACATTTACAACAAGTTAAAATTGATAAAGACCAATATATATAATACACAGTGTGTGTTGAAATATACCCTGATTTTTTTTTGATTCACAAACTAGCCCATTTGAGATTGAAGGTAGTAATGCAGAGTGAACCAGGAAACGAAGACATAATGAAATGCTATCGGTACTTCATGTTTATTGATGACAACGCTCATCCTCAATGATTAGTCGGAGGATATACCCGTATGGAAACGGCCTGCATTCTCACCGGACTTGAATCCAATAAAACGTTTTTGGATATGAATGTCCGACGAATCGCAACTCATTAACTGTCACTTACATTTGCACCGGAACTTCGAAGCACATTGCTTTCAAAGTGGAAATCTCGACGTCAAGTTCAACTCGATAATGTGATTCTCAGTATGCCTTGGTGTTGTACGGACAGTATTGCGCCGTATAGGAGATATACCATGCATGGTGACATACCAACAACGTACTGCTTAGTTTTTGAATGGCCGATATCATTAAGTCCACCAGGGCGGCTTTAATTGTAATTTCTTTGCGTATGATAGCTATCACACATACACCATCTCTTTTGTTCTTTCTAATTTGATTAATACATGACCTTTATAAATAATTCCCGTTTGTTTTGTTTCTGTATCTTTAGTTGCTGATTTTGACAAAATCCTTAATTAATGGACACGTGTGTATATACATGATAAAGGTCAAGGATTTAAATTTTTAATGAAAGAAATTGATATATGGTATCTGTAAACTCTAAAAATTTAAATCGCTAAATTTCATTGTTATTAAAAGAAAAAATAATGTAACAATAATCTTGCCGGAGAGTAATCATCGTGTCAACGTTTTTAAAACATTTAAATATTATTTTTTTAATAATACTAGTAAATTTATTGATTAGTAGCTTTTTGTGAGTCATTTATTAAAAATCTAATGTCTAGAAAGAGAAATATTTACAGCATACTAAAAATCCAATTTTGTGAAAGGAAAGATTTATTATACATTTTAAGAAGAATTTCAAGAATAAGAAAAAGTTATTTTAAGTTAAAAATTAAAACCACATATTAAATATCCAAATTCGAGAAAAAAAAGTTGAGATTTATATCAAATGTATTTAGCATATAATCTAATAATAAAAAATTTAAAAATTTTGTTGTCTAAAAAATATATTTTCTAAGAAATTTTGATATGAATGAGATATGTAAGTTTAATTAAGTTTTTGAAAATCTATTTTTAAATACCTACTAAAAATAACTTTAAATTATTTTTCCAAAATTTTTATTTTCATAAAATTTTGATTTGCACTTTTAAATTGTAACATTAAATCATGGACATAAAATTTCAAAAAATTCAGGTAAACGGAAAACTGTTTACGAATATTTATTTTTCAAGCAAAAAGAAACAAATTTACCAATCAGTTATGTTTATAAAAAATTTTCAAACTCACTTTTTATGCTTTTTCAGTATGGGTTTTTAGTTACATTCATCATAGATACACACAATTATTCTAATAAACGTTATAAAAGAATATTTATGTTATATTTTATTATATAAAAATGTAATATTTTATTATATAAAAATGACATATTTTTTATGTTACAAATATATCTAAAAAAGACTTGTAACAATGTACATAGAAATTTATTTTGTTTTATTGAAAAGTTTCTTAAACATGTTATTAAGTGATTATCACAGGGATCAATATTAATAGTTGATTTTATTTTATTTTTAGATGTTTCTAATTATATAAAATAAATTTTAAACTACTTTTGTTATATTCTTGGCTTTCATATATTACATTTTGCAACAAAATGTAAGCAAATATTTTGAAAAATACAGTATTTCTAACTTATTTCTTTATTTCAAATAATTATTTATATGCAAATTATATAATGTTTACAACTTCATAGCTGCTGAAATCTAATTAACTTAAAATTAATTCATATATATGTTCAATTGAATGAGATTGTGTAAATAAGCTTAACTCAAACGAACAAGCACACGTATAGAGAGCACTCTTAATTAATTGCATGGTTTATTCTTTTGAAATATTACTTATGTTTCAAAGATATTTTACAGTGAGATTTAAATCTATTTCAATAAATCTAATGATACTATTAGACTTCAATAAAAATATTTATTTATACTACTGAATTTTATCATTAATCTTATTGACCTATTTGATTGAACCTCATTTACACCGCAAAACTTTGAAAGGCATTAGTTGAATAAAACAAAGTATTTTCTCATGGCATAAATTAATTACTGTTTACTTCATTCTTGTAAATATATAAATTAATTTAATCCTAATTGCATCAGAATAATATTTACAAAGCGTTATTTTAAAACTATTTATCAAAACATTTAAAGGAATTAAATATTAGATGTGTCCAAGAAAATGTGGACAATTTTGCATAGTAAATTAGTACAATTTAATAAATTTTAAGTAAAATCATCACATATGTATTCAAGTTTTTTATATAAACATGTATCAAAGTATACCGTAAAAAAAATGCTGTAAAAACTTATAAATCTAATAAAATTGTAGAAACATTAAAGATTTTTATAGTATATGTTTTAAAGGTTGCTCACAATACTTTCATTTAAACACTATTTGTAAATACTTTCATTTAAACACTATTAATATATTTTGAATGAAAAATATTTTACTTAATTATCTAAAATTATACACGTTATATGAAACTTATAACTTACATCAAAATTACTACTACGAAACTATTCTGTTTTTCCATTAACTACGTAGTACTTGTTTATTATTTTAATGCAATATTGTTAAATAGTTATTGTTTAAATTTTTTTTAATATTTTTGTGTCTGTAAAAGGCGGCTGTAAATTTTAATTTGGAAAACCTAGAAACCTATATTTAAAAAATATATTAAATATAATTCACTTAAATAATGCCAGTAGTATTCGTTTCCTTTGTTTTCTTATCTGAAACAACTAATAAAAGGAAGGAAAACTAGCGCATATAATATTCTGTGCATTTAAATGACATAGATGACAATGAATGACGACATGAAAGTATAATTAAATGGTAGCTGAAGAGAATATTTAACATACAAAATGGTCTAGAGCTTTTACATTACCTGGTCTAGAGCAAGTTTCAATTCAGCAGATTGCTGTTGACCAGCTAAGACCATGTCTCGGCTGAAGTCATGCATGCTTAAATCGTTGATGTAGAGACCCGTATGCACCATAGCGTCTAAGTCACGCATACTAGAATAAATTATTTTACACCATTATGACTATGAACGATTGTTTATCTATATAATTTTATTTATCTTTTCATTTTATGATTTTTAAAGTTTGATTTTACTTTACATTATTCTATTTCCCATAGAAATTATGTAAAAATTATTTTACATTTATCATAGATTATTTACTAATGATAAGCATATATATTTAACTAATATTGAATTTTTTTAACATTTTTTTAAAAATTTGTTGAAGATTTTGTTACACATATGAAAAAATTAAGATTGAAATTTTGTCACACAATTTTGTTACACATAAGTAACAATAAAAAACAACAGTTTGCTTTTTACACATATGCAAGAATAAGCTATAATATAAATATTTAAGTTTACTATGATTCACACTGCAATATCAGTGATGATTTGCATTAAAAATCACTCCAGGTAAAGTATTTTGTTTAGTTGGAAACATAAAGATCATTTTTAAATATATACACGAATGATGATTTTTTATGCATTGAAATACAGAACTCTTAAAGAATGCATTAAATATGAATTGACAACATATTATTAAAACCTTCAGCTAACGTTTCATTAAAATGTACGATCAAGATAAGAAATAATGATTGCAAAGGCTCTAGTTTCACGTAGTGATAAGATCAGAATCAGAACAGAAAACGAATATCAATGTGAATTCGAAACCTCTGTAGTTAATTACTTATGTTTCATGATGACGTCAAATGAAAGATATTTATTCATCAATAGTTTTGACAGAAAGTATGCTTGCAAGATATTGATTCAAATCATAAGAAAAGATATTTCAACTGTAACAAAAATTTGCATACTTTCTGAAGAATGTAGATTATTAATTTTAATGAAATTAATCAAAGTGACAATTCATTTTGTTCGCTATCAGACAGTGAATAAAATTATTTCGTTCAAGCAAATTTTGAAGGAATGAATGAAATAATATAGCAGATTTTAAATAAAGAATGAATATTGCAGTGTAATAATATAAAAGCGAACTGTGTATCATAAATAGATTAAATAAAAACAATATTCTTTATTTTTAGGAAAATGCACTTCAATAAAATATATTACAAAAACATTTTTGAAAACAAAATAATTAAAAATAAATAAACACATCATTTAAGACTGATGGTTTGAATCATTAAACTATTCAGAACTAAAAATAAAGATATCATTCATAACTATTAAATTTCACCTCCCATATTACATACTAGATTCTTCTAGTAATCAAAATCAATAAATGAATTTTAAAATCTATATATTGTGTTATCACATACTATCTGCATTTTTATATACTTCTAATTATTTATTATTCTTTTCACGAAAATTATTTATTTTAAGAAACATTCATTAAAATATTAAAAACAAACATTAAAAACATTCATTTATTTTAAGAAATTAACAGAAGTAATCTTAAAATTCACTGTAGTATAATTTTAAGTGATTAAAAATTCATTATCTTAACTAAGTTTTTGAATTTGATTCATTGAAGTATGATTTATTTAACCAATGTAAATTCTCGTTACACTATTTGAACTCAAATTTATGACAGTAAAAACAAATAATTAAATATAAATATTTTTTTCATATTTTAAAATATACAATGTATAATATTAAGTATATTGTTTCAATATATACAACGGGATTACACAAGCAAAAAATCTGATTATTAAAAAGTTTGATTTACATACACTGGTGTGCCTAGATAAACCATGCTTTTCCATTCTTCCATGTACATCATCTGTCCTTTTAGATGCAAAAGCTTGTCTTCAAATCCTAGTAAACATTTTAAATACTAAATCAGAAAAACATATATAACAACTAATCATATTATTATTTTGGAGTTCAAAGCGATTTTGGAGGTTGGACGAGAAATTGGTTTCTGTGTCTTTTCTATTTTTCTTTTTAAATATTAACTCAACAATCATGATATTTCGATACAAAAATTTATAAAAATTAATATTTATATTTTACTATTGTTGAAAATTTCAATGAAAGTAATGTGATTATGTTTTCTATTCTACTTACACCATTTACTTTATTTAGCACTTGTCATTTTCCCAGTAATGATAAGTTCTAATTTTGATGGAATTCATACAAATTGAATTTATATTTAATTTAAATTCAAATACTTTTGAGAACTTTCAGCCACACTTTGATATTAATTTATATCTTTATAGGAAATAATCATTAAGTGAAATGATCTGTCCACATGTCGTAAAAGGATTTATATGCAATCGGATTTCACATTATTATTAAAAATTTAATAGCAAAAGTTTTTACCACTGAGAATATTTGAATTATCCAAACTGCAAAGCAATAAATTATAAGATTTATATAAAAGAGTTTTTAAAAATTACTTTTTACTCATGAGAGTTATGTTTTTATAGCTATTATATTTTTTTATTAAATAAGAAAAATTATGAAAGAAAATTTAATTTTTAAACATTATTATATCCAAACACAAGTATTCATACACAAGCAGTGATTCACCCATATATTATAGTTTTAGCAATTATATGCAAAAATACATTTTTAAACTTTAGTATCTTAAATTTAATTACCTACTTAATGTAATACAGTCAAGATATTCTACTTTAAACTGCTTTTAAAAATTCCGGAGAGAATATACGATTTATTAATTCAAGAAATAGAAGCTTCTTCTGCTTGAAAATGCGCAGTTACTTCCTTAAATGCTTACAATACTTTTATTTTATGTACACAACATAAATCTTAGAAGGCATGAATAGCTTTCCTCAGCTGGATCTCGAATTATTTAATTCAGCGATGAATGAAACTATAAATTCTGGGTATAAAAGAGATGCCTTGTTCATTATCCAGAAAAAATATTCTTTACTAAAAAATAGAGGTAGATGAATAAATATAAAAAAGCATATTATTCGCTTAGTAAATTTCTGCAGAAATTCTGCAGAGAATCCATGCTTTTGGGAAATAAGTTCATGCATTTGAAATTAGCTTGTATTTAAATTTAAAAAGGTATTATAATTATTACTTTGTAAAATAATTGAATTATTATCTAATTAATTGATATACATTCTCTATATAAACGAAAAATTATTATTTAACTCTTTGGAATAAATATTTTACTCTGAGTATCGCTCTAAGCAATTAAAATTAAACAACAAACATTTAGAATTTCATTATAATTAAATTGTATTTTTAGTTATATAAATATGTATTTAGTTATTTTTTAACGGATTAAATATTTGACAATTTTTAATATATTTAGCGGAAAATTTAAATTTATAATTTTCTCTTCTTACAATTTAATAATTTTTTCTTTTTACAATAAAATTTCGTTTACAAGGTATTCATTACGAATGATTATACTATTAAATTAACTATTGAACAATTAATTGATATATCAAGAAATATATTATTCTGTTTCAGATATTCATTTTAGATAATAATTTTAAATGCTTATTAACATTAACAAAACTGACCAATTTCTTAATTTTTAAATGATACATATTATTTCTTAATATCTGTATTAATATTTTCATGTATGACAAGGGAAATTTTTTTAAAGTTAAGTTTTCATTAAAATTAAAGCTAATTGTTATAACACATTATAGATAAGGCTATTAGTTATTCCTTTTTCCTATACTTTTTTACGTATCTAATAAAAAGTTTAGTTTCAAAGCAAATACCATTTATTATCAAATTATATAATAAAAAATAATAATACTATGAAATAATAAAAAAATCAAAGTCTCTTGACATATTTCTTAAGATTTCTTAAAGAGTAGAGTTATGTTATAAAATATTTGTGTTAAAAGAAAGATAAAAAATTATATATAAGAGAGATTTTTCCCAAATGCTGCTTTTTTCAGTAATCCTGTAATTCGGAATTGGAAATATCATTTTAACATAAGAATTCGTGAATCGAAAAATGCATACATAATTTACTCTTTTCATGAAAAAAGTCAAAATTCCTATTTATCTAAAAATATATCTTTAATACTATTGAATAAAAAAGATAATATAAATGGTAACATATTCTGAACATATACTATTTTAGTTACATTTCTACATTATAATTACAAAATTATTTAGCCCACACAAACTTCGTTTAAAAGACATTATATGGGTATCAGAACATCATTTAAAAATTAATCAATATAGAATCCACATTTTTTGAATATTAACTTTTATAAATATGAATGTTTTGAAAATCAGAAAAAGTATAAATGCATAGAAAATTAAATTAAATGATTGAAAACTATTGATATAAAACTATGGTTAAAAATGTTATAATGATCTATACGTTACATTTCTCAATATATGTCGAATGACAATAGCAATATATATCTCAGTTATCATTGTGACAATGCCAGAACTGAATTTATTGCAGTTTCTGCGAAATTTTAGGTGCCAAAATATTATATATGATGTAATTAATTTGCCTTTAAAATTTCACCTATAGTTTGAATCATAAAAAAACAGTGTGTTTATATGAGTTACAATTCACTACTTTTATTATTATAATATATATTCTGGATGTCACATAGATATTATGGATGTCATATAGATATTATGGATGTCATATAGATATTATGGATGTCATATAGAATTATTATTAATATATGCTGGAACTACTTAAATATTTTTTACTTATTTATTATAAATTAATGGTATGATTTTTATTAAATTAATGGTATGATTTTATCCTTATATATGGTTTTTGTTGTTATATATGATACTCAGACAAGCCAAGCTCGCTATAACTTGGCTATGCGAATTTAAGTCAATAGGGAGAGTCTTTCGTTTTTTTCAGAGCACCACGAAGGTGAAAGTACGTCTTTTCTCCTTAAATCCTCCGATAGATGGCACCACCAGAAAATCCATTTTCAATATTTTGATATTCATATCAACCGGGAAGAAATTTTCTCAAGACCATTGTAGCCATGGTAACTGTTTAATGAGCGATCACAAGACTTTCGATTCCACAGATTTAACGAGCATGTATATCGCATTTACGGTAGGTCTTTGGCGTCATTAAAAATAAATTTATTTAAAATCAATTAAAGAAAAAATCATTTAATAAAGTCTTACTCGTATCATCATCATTGAACTCCGAGTCTAAGCTCTTTTCTGAGAGGGCGGAGTCCGAGAGAAAATCTTCTTTTGCTTTGACTGGATCAACAGAACAGAGCTCGAAAATATTGTTCGTGTGACTGTGAATCTAAAAGACAAAAAATAAAGAATGTCTAGAATGAATTCTACACGACTTTGATAACGAATGCAGAGTAAAGCATTTTCTATTTACTTACTTGATTAAAAAGTGGATGAGTTTAACATTTATGAAAAGAAATGAAAACATACATAATTCTTAAAATGCACATTTCTTAAAACTGCATTATTAAAACATTTCAAAATATATTATAAGATTCGCGTTTTTTATAAACAATTATTTATCTGTATATTCATATTTGTATGTAGCAATTACTATTATTTACAACTAAATTATTTAACTAATATTTGAAAATTTGACTTTCCTAACAATATCTTAGGTTATTAAAATGTGATAATAATATTATTAATTTTAATAATGTATTTAAAAAGTACTGAAATTTTTAAAGCTTTACAGCAAAAATGTAGCAACAAAAATTTAATATAAAGGTATATGCCACAAAAATCTTATCAAAATTATCGAAATTGTATAATTTAAGCATCAATACAATACGCTTATTTTTTTTAAAAAAAAAAATATTTTAGAACCCCTAAAACTAAAAACAAATAAATAGAAATCTAATTGAAAACACCAGGCATTTTTACCACATTTAAATAAAGAAGTTTGACTGCATGTACGAATTGATTGATTGAAGATTTTGTACGAAATGATTGAAGAAAATAAAGTAAATCAGATTTTCTATGAATGATTTGTTTCACAAACTCAAAATTATAAATGTCCCTTAAAAACAGTTAAAAATCAATGACTAAAATTAGCTATAATTTAAAAGACTGTATTATTTTTATGTAAAAATATTTAATTACTTGGAGCAAAATAAGCTATATTTACTTCTCCGCTTTTCCATTAATAGAAATCAATGAATGTTGTTTGAGGAAATTAGATAAGAAATTTTACCAAGCAGCCTGTATATAAATTAAAAGTCTTTGAAAAAGTTAAAATTTCAAGAAAAATGGAAAGGTATCATATGGAAATCTTTCTAGGTGTTGTTTTCTCAGTCAATTAAATCATACTTTTAAGAGTAAATAATACAGAAAAATTAATTTTATCATATTTACAGTATTTTACGTTTTTGGTTTTCACTTTTCAAAACTACGCATATTTTCTGAGATCAAATTCTTCTATATCTTAGTAAACATAAGCAGCCAGTGAGAAACATTTCTGAAACTTAAAAATATTTGAGACCTCATGGTAGAAAAAATATTGGGATAACAATTGTGATACTTACAACTGCACGTGCAAGCGAACATTTACTTAATATATCAGCAAATTAGTTGAATAAAATACCCTATCAAACTTAATAATTGCTCTTTTTAAATAAATTTACAAAATATTTATTTAAATTTAAAATAATTTTATCAATTTTCTGTAAATTTATCAGAGCACATTTGCAGCTACTACCCTAAAGTTCTAAAATGTCTTTTATCGAAATTTGGTAGTCATATGAACAAAAGAGGGTAAAAAAATGTACGATTCATGTGTTTCTTGAAGGAAATAAAAATCAGGAAAAATGCTCCTAATATAATAAATTTACATTTTGTTGTTTATATTCTTATTCTTTGCTCTTACTAATTGTTGAATAGTTTTAAGATGATTGTTTTTCTAAAAATCTCAATGTCTTTCCATAATTTATCTATAAATAAATGTGTTGTATATTTGAATATTTTCAAATAAATTGACTTAATAAATTTGATGAATTTTTTTATTATAAATTACACTGTTCTCACACAAAAATTAAAAATATTTTCTTCCAGTAAAGGAATACTGTTGTCATTTATAAATTATGCATTTACTATACTATAATTTAACACAGCAACTATTTAAATCTCTTAATACATTCATTGTAGATTAATTCACTATTTTTTAATTGTATTAAATTCGATTTTTTGGTCATAAATTTTATTTGTTAAAGATTCCTATGTTTATTTTTTAATATAGAAACGCCAAATAAATATATATTAAATCTTCAAAACTAAAAAAAAAGGAATTTTATAATAAAACTGAAAAGCATTTAATTATTTCGGGCTTCTGATTTAAATAATAGTTTTATTTTATTGAGATTTATGGATAATACTCTTATCGGAGAACATGTCTATTTATCTGATGTAAATTTGGGAATGAAATTAGTAGTTAAAAGTAATGAAATTACGAAAACTCTATTCCAGTGGATAATTTGATGCGTTTTATATGGTTATTAAGATAAGAATTTAAAATAAGTATGTTTGAATATAATAATTTTCAAATAGTTATAAATGTTTCTCTTTTGAAAGTTAAATCAATATTTCTTAACTATTCTGTATGCATAATTCATCCTTAAAGAAAGATAACTTTCTTATCCCACATTCTATAAAATATAGTATACTTTTCAGGTAAATTTAACTTTATTTTATTAATACGTACTATGTGATATTATTTTATGTATTTTATTCAAATTTATGAATTAAAATTTGAAGAATTACAACTATACCAAGTATATAAAATTTGTTATTATGACACATAATGCAATATATACTAATAAGCTTATTTTCAAACTATGTTTAAATCACTTTTATATATGAATATAATCACAAAAAATTTTATTTGCTGATTTTAAATAATAATTTACGTTTCAAAACCTTTTTGATTTACTTAAATGACGTTATTTGTAAAATATTTCTTGTAAATATGTATAAATTTTTGTATCTATTTAATCCAAAAGCACACATGAGTTTTTTTGTGTATTAATGAGTTAAATGACAAAAATTGCAATTTTTTTCTAGATTTATAATCATGGAAATAAATAAAAAAAATCATCATAAGTGAAATTTGTATTATTTTATAGCAAAAAATATCAAAATATCGTTAAAACAAATCGTAATATCGCTTATATCGTTAAAACAAATCATAATCAAACGTACCTGAAAATGTATGGAAAATATTCACGCACAGAATGAAATTCAAAAATAAAGATTTCGTCATTACTTTAATGCTATTTACAATAAAGTGATATCACTTAAAATAAAAAATTCTCATAGTTTATAAAATAAAAACATACATGGTGTGAACATGAAACAAATGATTTATTAATTCATTTTCTATTAATATTCTTAGTTAATTTAAAAAACATGCATATTAATTGACAAACATATTTGAAATAAAATTATGACACTTTTGAAATATTTTTAACTATTGTCATAATTCAGTTCTCTTACGCATTAGAACATTATTTATATTCAAATAAAATCTGCCAGTTATTCAACATTAGCTCTACACTCATGCATACAGGGCATTTAGTTGAAATCAAAAAGGCTCCAACTATACATCTATAGTATAATTAGAATCGATATAATTTTTTATATTAAATCATTAAGAGTTGTTTCCTCTCAGTGAATCACAAGAAAACATAAATATTTAATTAAAAAATTTTCAAAGAGCTTAAATTTAAAACACTAAAATATGATTTTTAATATTTATTTAGGAACAAAAGTTATTTCTTCTTAGCAAAAACTTTTATTCCTGGAAGAGAAATTTTAATATACAAAAAATTTTCTAAGAACTTAAAAGTAGAATATATCGAAGAATAAAAGCAGAAACATTCGACTTTATTTTAAAACTAGTCTATTTATGTAAAGTTTACTCTGATTCCATTTGATTAATAATCTTTAGCGATTAAATTTTCTTAATAAATTTGGCATTTTAAAATAAAAATATACTTTAGTTATAATAAGACAGACTTTGACATTAAACTTAATTTCCATAACCTTTTTATATTCGTTTACACACTGAACTGATATTTTTAAACTTTTCATCCGTTAAATAAATAAGTATGAAAATATCTCTCTATGATATTTATGAAAAAATATCCTAATCACACAAAATAATAGTTTTATTGCGACTCTACACTAATTTAAATGCATATCAATCATGTTATTACTATCAAATATCGGGATAGTTAAAACTGATTCTGAAATATTTTCAATTAACTGAATTTGCTTTTTTAATTTATTGAAACTTTTCTTTATTAATGAATTTAAACTAATTTCATTTTGTTTTACTTCATTTTTATGTTTTAAATGATAATCTTATTCACTTTCCTTAAATTATAAAAAATATTCCTATTGCTATTTTTACATTTTTTATTTTATAAATAACATTTTCAATTATTTCTTCACTTATAAATTCCCTGTTAGTTTTATTTCACATAGAGGTAAGAAGACAAGAGTCGAAAAATGATATAACATTATCATAATGAGAAATTATCACGAACCTTTTTTTGGTCTCTAGGGGAAAAGTAAATGGCGCAACAAGCGAATTGTGCAATTGGAGACTCCTATCGATAATTTTTTTTCTATTTCCTCACGATTTTTTCTCTCCTCCTTTGGGAGAAAATGTATTACTTTTCTTGTATCATCAATACATTGTTAGCAGTTTGGATCATTCATAATATTTTGAACATAGGATGTGATGTTAGCTATTTCAACGCTGTCATTTATTGGAAAATGTACATTGAAAAAAAATATAAAGAAAAAAAATAAAATAAGAATACTTCAAATTACGCGAAGAAAGAATAAATGTTTATTTAATTCTTGATTTAAATGAGTAACGTGCCGTTGTTTATTTAATAATCTTTCACGAGCTAAATATGCAACAAAGAAATTGAAACAAATCAAAATTTGAATATATCGAGAATTGGAATTAAAAAAAAAAGAAACTATATTTTCTTCTCAAATAAATTCTATATAATGAATAACTAAATATATAATATTTAGCCTTTTTTATTTCTAACTTATTTTATTTAAAATAGCTGAATAATGCAACCAATTACTAATTTGAAATCACTTTTTTATTTTTAGTTAAACAAATTTATTCATCTGGTATAATTCGCAAAAATCTAGTAGATTTTTTAAGCAAGTGGTACTTACATCCGAAATCACTACGGCGATTTCCCCAAAGACTAAATTGAAATAGAGTTTTTTTTAAAAAGAAGTTGTTCCTCTTCCTTTTCAATAATATGAGTAATGAGATTTTATAAGAATGAAGAGGGCGAGAAAAAAACTAAGTTTTCATTGAATTTTTACAAATACAAGGGCAATAAAAATTTGAGAAATATAAAGTTACATCTAGAATTGATAATTTGATTGAAGAAAATCGTTTCATTCTTGAAAAATTCTTGATACTGTTATGTTCTAATATATTTTTAATATACGGAATATTTTTTCCTTCCTACAGATAAGCCCTTTATAAAATCTAAATTAAATTTCTTTAAAAGATGACAGCAGTTTTTAGGGAATATTTTGAAGAGTGTTTAAAAAGAACAAAACAATTTATACAATATTTTTATTTGATAACAATTTTAAATCTTCTAAAAAAGATTTATAATTGCAAAACAGTTTGCCTTGATTACCTTTAAAAGGCTTCTTTTTGCACACTAAGGCTAGTTCGAAACTTGTTCTTCAAGTGGAATCTGGGTTACAACGAACATTCAACTTTTGAGGTGGGATTTAAACCTACAAACTACTGAACTGAAGGCCTGAATGCTAACCATACGACTGGTTGCTTAACATGAGAAAATATGAAACTAAATTAAGAACAACAATCTCTCAGCTTGTTGAAAATCACCTAGTGCTTTTATAATCATCAAATCAGAATCACGTGAAAATTATAAATAAACTGTAAGTTTTTAGTAATTGAAAAAATATTTTATATAATTATAAAAAAATATTATAAATAAATTGTTCTGATTGTTTTTTAATGGTCTGATAAATGGTGAATGAAGATTATAAGATAGTTTAAAATTAAAATTTACTTGATAATTTCAATTTTTTCATGGTATGTTTTACTTGATGAAGATGTTTACTTCATGGTATGTTTTACTTTATGGGTGAAGATATTAAATTGCTGTGAGAAAGAAAGAACAGAAAGTTTTAGAACAATTTTATAAATTTATTTTGTTTCTTTATCTTATCGTTGCAGATCTCTGAAAAATTATGAAAAAGATGGGTTTCAATGGAATTGGACATTTTAATAACAATTAAAATTTTGATTATTTTATACTTAGACAAAATTATTTACTGGATCAAGACTTTGTTTGCAGATCGAGTAGATAAGTCTTATTGGTATAAGAAAGTAGACATTTAAAATAATGAATGTTCCGTTAATTTGGAGAGAATTTCACTATAAAATTAAATACCTAAAAAAAGAGAAATATTCAAGTATATATTATTAATAAATAGATTTTACAGCTTATATATTCATTATAAAACAGTTCTTAGATACAAACGAAATCAAAAAATCTTAGGTAAAACGAAGTAACTAAATAAGTAATTAATTATAAATAGAAGTAATGTGTGTAGAAAATACTAATATTATCTGCATATGAGAAAGAATTTAAAAAATTACAGGTGACTTTCTCTTAGATAAGAAAATTACAATCAACGCTGATAGGTTATTAAATAATGTTATACAGAGACATAAACGTGAGGTAATGATATACATTTTCCATAACACAATTTTATCTTTATACTTTAAAATATCATTTTAATAGATTTTCCGAGAGATTATCTACTTAAAGTATGTATAATAGGGATTATAATTAACAGTTAAATTTTTGTAACATACAGAATTAAATATTTTTTATTCACTTAACTTTGTCGATTAATTTTTTGAAATTTTAATTAACTTAAGCAACAGCGATTTTGAATACTCAAAAAAAAATGATCAAAATTGATTTGCCGAAAGATAGATAAACAAATTAAAAACTTATTTCCACAAAATAAAAAATATTTTGCTTTATATCTTTCGCTCTTCATTTAAATAAAATTTTAAATTTTCTTGAATCTATAAATAGCAACTAATAAGATCTTCAGGATATTATCGATTTCTAAAATTTAAGTTTATAACATACAAATCTATTGAGAAAAATGGTATTACATAATACAGTCCTATTGATGCTGTGATTGATGTAAACTTTGATATTTTAACAATAAAATTGGTTGATTTCACAGTTAAAAGTTACAGTAATCAGCTGCAGTCATGATTCACTTTGTATATATATATATCAATCCTATTTAACTTTACTGTAGTTTATATATTTATTCTACTATATTTTTGAATTTTATATTAACGCCTTTAGATAATTAAGTTTATTTTTTAAAGCTTATATGTTACTAATTTTCTCTCACACATCATATACTGCATTTCTTTTGTACTATTTTTGTGCTTGCAAACAGCGTATTTAATAAATTAAATGAAACTTACAAAAGAGAGACAAAATAATTTGATAATAATATTCAATGAGTAAAACTAATACTAATCACTAGTATTGCTGTTTTGAAACTTTATCTTTAGAAATTAGGTCTAAAGTAAGATAACTATTATGCTTGTTAAAATTAATTCAATATTTTTCATGATAACACTTATTCTATCGAATATTTTGTAACAATTAGTAATAATAAAAAACTAATAAGCAAAAAAGTTTGAAATAGTGAATATTTAAAATTAATGCTAAAAACTGACACAAAGAAGAAATAGGAGTAATGAAAACCAATATAAATTTTAAGATTATCTATTCCAATTTTCTACCATTAGTAGACGATTTCGCTAAGAAGAGATTTGTAGGAAATTAATATTTAACAACATCCCTATTTATATTTTTTACCATTCAAGTAAATTGAATGTTAAAATCAATAGTTTTATTTTAAAATTATTACTATTACCATAATTTTATCAATATTATTCATTCTATCGCGACCCATCCTGTCTACTGAGCAGCGGGTATTACTGTGGATAAAGAGGTCCTGGATTCAAATCCTGGTTGGGGCATGGATATGCTCTCTCTGTCTATTCTTTGTCCTTTCCTTGTATGAATGGGTTGGGAATAGTTGCTTACCATATAAAAGGGTACATGTATCATGTATGGACTTAGGAAATCAAATACCATATGAAATTATGGTTTAGTTGGAAAAACGGAAGAGCGCACACACTTATTGCCAGTTTAGCTGGCACAAAACAACAACAGTAATTCATTATATTAATTGACAGTATTACTCTTGGAAATTTTAATAATTTTTAAAAATATCACATTAAGAAAATAATTTAATATTTACAAGCTGCTTGTTCTTGAAGGGAAAAAATTAATAATTCTATAAAAAATATTAAAAGCATTTCATTTTATGTAAAAAAATGCATATTTTTCGTACAAGTTTTAATTTTAAAAAAACTATGTATTTATAGAAATAATTAAATTTTACTTTTGCAATTTTAACATGATTATTTAATTTTAATATATTAATTTATATTTTAATATAATTAGATTAATTCTTATAACTACCAATAATTTTGGTATGTTTATCGGTATTGTTCGGTTCGGTATGTTTCGGTGTGTTTATCATATTAAATTACTAAGTTCTAACAAATGAAATATTTTTAATCTAACGTGAGCAAAATTCATATAATATTTGAGCAGTTAAAAATTTAATCTCTCTCATTCAGTAACTGAATTTTTATTCAGTTACAGATTGATGTTATTGTCTTGTGCCAGCGAAGCTAGACTCCTTATCCGCAGTCAAACACTCTGACCACTAGACAGGACTCACAGGTAGAAAAATAATTAAATTAAACTTTAATCTGCTGCATGTGCGAAGAAAACGGTTTAATTAAAAATTTTGAAAAGAATAATAAATTTTGGTTTCTGATGGATGTTAAAAAGGAAATGATTTAATAATCCTTCTCAGAATTAATAAAAATTGTAGACAATTATGTAATTGCCTCTTGTAAATTTTTTAGCCAAATTTTATGGTTTCACTCCAAACACAAATTTCCAATATGTTTGTTAGAAATAAATGTATATAGCTTTATTTGTCACTCAATGCCCCACTTTTTTGCATGCGAAAACTTATTAGACCAAGACATATGATTTTAAATGATTCTGAACCACTGCAAACAACCAACTCCAACTCAGGATTCAAACCAATGAGTTCTTGAACCGAAAGCAAGAGTAATCAATATATACAGTAAAAAAGTGTATATCTACACTATAGAGTTCGTAGTTTAACATTTTCGAATCCTTTGATAAGTGTTGATTGTTAAAGTCAGTTCTCAGAAGATGAATTAAATGTATTTGTTAGGAATACGGAGTAGTTTAAAAAATAATCATCATATGCTAAATATTCAATCTGCTATTTATTTCCCTATTCTGAATGAATTTCTTCATTAACTAGATAAATTTTAGAAATGAATATTAGTCAAAATTAAAGTCACATACTACTTGGAGGGAAAAGTTCTCAGGGATTAATGAAACACTTATCCCACTCTTCATGCATTATGTAAACACTGTTATTATGACCCATCTCCAATGCAATCTCAAATTACAACATCCTCTGAGCCAAGACCATTAAAACTCCTAATACCTCCTTTATATGGTCTTTCCAAGAACCATCTTATTCGGTGAATTTCCAGGTGGAGCTTTTCTCAACAGTAATAATGGGTATTTTCTTCTCAATGACCGACAATTAAGGTATTTTTTACAACAATAATTCCTTATAGACCAACCATTAAGGGAACTAAAAGTTTTCTTGATTTGAGACTCATTATGCAACATATTTATCCATTAAATAAATTTGGTTCCAAAATTGTTTTAACTTATTTTAGTTAATGGACTTACTTTGCGCATATGAGAATTTATAAAATTTGAACAAGATGTTATATAAAATTTATTTTCAATAATCAATGATTTAGATTAAAGTGAAAGTTTCGATGATGTTGTTTAACTATTTAAATGTGTGTCTATACCCATCTTTTTTTTCAATATAAATATGTATGTGCGATTTGCATATGCATTTGAAATAATAGTTGCAAAATGTAGTTTCTGGTTTTTTTTTTTACAAGAAATTTTTTGAAAATTTTCCCACTGCATATATGTTTGCTTATGCCAAAAAATTAAAAATTGTCAATAAAATTATTTGCTAAATTAAAGGTTCTTATATTTGCTAGTATTAGGAAGGGTTATAAATATGTTCATTTAGTGGACGACATGTCCTTTTTGAAGATTATTTTTCAGAGAAAGAAGACGTTGTATATTAAAGTGATGCAAATGTTTGTTTCAAGAGCTAGGGCATAGACGTAATCTAGAAACGGGGTCCATGTTTATTGATTGGCCCAAACATAGTTTTAACTCAGTGTCCCTTGATATTGGCATTGTTTGAGCTCTATTATGATTATTACATATTCTATGAATATATACGAAACGCCTTAAGCTATGAATAGTATACTAAATTTAATAATTGCATTCAAATGTCATATTCTTGGAGATTTGAAAGTTATTGAGATAAATAGACTAGCAAGAGATATGCACCTACTTCCTCTTCTTTCTCCGTGATGGAAACAGCAGTGACAGCAAAAATTACTTCCTTAAAATTGGCAATCACGAAAAAATTTCGTATAGGCACCAAAATCATATATGAACCATTTCTAAATCAGCAATATATTATTTTCTACCACTAATGATTAAATTCAATTTGATAAACACATTTGTAAAGACTCTATGCAGAAAGAGAGGGAGACATTTTTGCATCTCAGGAATAAATTCAAAATTTCATGTGAGACAAAAGTAAAAGAGAGTTTTTGTATTGAAATACAAATTAACTTAGCCATTCATGATAAGTAGTTTAAAAATGATTGGTCAAAAACACAAAAATTGAAAAGGATTTAAATGCAGTTTGGCTAGTATTCAAATCAACGAGTGCATTTCCCTTAGGAAATGAAAAATGTCTTATATAGGGGTTTAAATTCTTTCGTGTAATGTATTGATATATGTTTTAAAATCGTACTTTTTGGGGTCACATGGGAATTTTATTCCTCAGAACTTTGGCTCAGTCAATAATGAATTTCAGGAAGAAATTCACCAAAACATCTCTATGATTATTGAAATATTTTTGAGCTGCTTTTCTGTGTACCATGGAAAATAAGAACTTTAAGTGGCAACTGCGGGTTTCTTATTATATTGTTCCACAGATAAGAGAAAATAGCTAAAATAATTGTTTTAAAATTATTGTTTTCTACAATCAAACCATCATTCCACATATTTGAAACTATTTAATATATATTTTTTCAATAAATGGTGCTACAAAATTGGTAAGTGATTAACTATTTTAATTTTGATGCATGAATCTACATTTTTGTTCATACAAAACCATATGGTTTCCCCAACAGGAAAAAATTTTCAAATTTATTTAGTAGCATTTATTGTTCTTATTCATTACAATATATTGAATAGAAATTTACGTACCACAAGCACACACATATAAGAAATTAATTCCCAAGATAAGTAAAGGAAATATATTTTAATAACATTAAATAACTAAAAATATTCCTTTCAGATACAAATTTATAACTTCTGACTGGACAATATCATTTATAGGTGTACACAAAAATAGCATTTAACAAAATTACTCATCCATTCACGACTAGAAAAAAGCATTAGATCCATTCTATTCAAATTGAAGATTGTATGTCTTAACTTCTATATGTTTGACTTAAGATGAAATTAAAATACTTTGTTTTTTCATTATTATTAAAAATAATAAAAAAGTGAAAATAAAACTTGTTGAATCTGCTGAAAATAAAATAACTACAACATATTACGAGAAATTTCTATATTAGTTCTTAAAATACTTTTTAAGATTAAATACCTGTTCTTATTGTTATTTCTTTTAGGACATGTGAACGCTGACTATTATCAAAACCAGGATATGTTAAAAAATGTTTCTATTCCACAAAAGATGACTAAACTAATTTAAGTTTGGGAGGAATCCTTTTTCAATCAACATCAATCAAATTAAATCAACCAAAATTCTTCCAGTCTGAGCTGTCAAGGCTTTTCTTTCTGCTACGTAAGAAACATACGAAATGATTGATTATCTAAAGTTACCATTTACAGTGCTCATTTTCTATGTAGTTTGTATTCTCATAAACAATGAAGCATTTAAAAAATTTTCCATGTCCTGAAATTTATCAGCTTTTAACATGCCAGTTAGGTATAAATATTTTTTTTTATTGTCTAAGGAGTTAGACACATTTTTATGTGAATATCATTAATAGTCAATTACATACTTTTACATCAATAGGAAAATCAAAATATAATCAAATGGGTTTTTCATAATTGTGTATTAATATCTTATTTAAGCTATTTAAATAATAATAGAATATTATAATTTTTATAGTAATTAAATATATTCTGCTGAAATTAATGTAATAGTCTTACATTCAAATATTATTCATCAATATTTTTCTTTCGAATAAAAGTATTTTAAATTCATAAATTATTTTGAGAAGTTGAAAAATAAGTCCACAAATTTTTTCATATGAAATTAATCTGTGCTCTAAATATCATTAAAATTACACTTAACAAAATTGTTTTAGTTTATAGGCAAATAGAGCTTTTATATTTTTAATTTTTTAGATCTGTAAGGCTTTAATATTTGCATTTCAGTTATTTTGTTTTACATAAGTACCTTTCTTATCTTTTTTTAGCCATTAGGAACCACAATAAAAAATGTTTATAAAAAATGATACAATATTCCTTTCAATCATTTAAATGTATAAATACTTTTTCCAATTTTCTAATAAGCATTTTTATTTAATTTTAATAGTTGTCAAATTAGTTTTTTAAGAGATATGTTTAATGAACTCACTCACGTAACTGTTTCATTGCCCTGATTTCCAGTCAGTAAGCTTTCTTTTAATTGAAGATGCCTTTGTCTAATTAAAATATTTGTCCTATTTTAAATTCAATTTTAAGGTGTTCAGGATTTAAAACTGCATTTTTAACTTTATTTGTAGTCCATAATTTATACAAAATCATTAATTATGTATTTAATGAATGAAGGAATGAAATTCAATCAATTCAATGCTAGAGAATATCTTCAATATCTCTACTATACGAGGGTCACTCTGAAATTTTTGAGATACAACTAGGTTCTTAAACTTATACTTAAAATTTTAGGTGTGTTCAAAGTTGTCTTCTCCAGCATCAATGCACTTTTGTAGACGAATTTTTCACAGATTAAATGCCTCAAGCCATTCATTTCTTGGAATAGATGAAAAAATGCATTTATAGTCACATTAATCTCTTCTTCTGAATGAAAATGACGTCCACGTAAGTTCTTTTTTAGATTAAAGAATAACCAAAAGTCGCACATAGTTAGATCAGGGGAATATGGCAGATGTTCAATCACTTTGATTTGCTTTTGTTTAAGAAACTCAACTGTTAATCCAGCTGTATACGAAGATGCATTGTCATTGTGAAGCATTAGTCCCCTAACATTCTGTTCTTGCAGAATTTCTGGTAGGCATTTAGTGGTATACCAGTTTGCTGTTACTGTCTTTTGTCCTTCCAACTTGATGGCTTTGACCAATCCCGTACTTCTAAAGAAAACGGCATACATCACTTTTTTCAGTGCGCGTTGCTTTTTCACCATTGTCGGCGTGGGATCATTTTTAAAGACCCATACTTTGCTTTCTTGACATGTTGGAACGTCAAAAAACGGTATGTACGCTTCATCACCTGTTACAATTTTAGAAATGATGCGGTGGCCACCATCATGTAGCAATTTAAGAGGTTATTTACTGATTCTGACACGCTCCTTTTTTTGGTGCTCTGATAGATTATGGGGAACCCAACGGCCAACAATTTTTTTCATATGTAATTCTTCACAAATGATTTTGTGTATGGCTGCGGATCCAATGTTAAGACCCTTCTGCATCATTTGATGAGTTCAGCGATTATCATCCATTAACATTCTTCGCATGGCAGACACATTATCCGGTATTACTGCCGACCGCGGCCTTCCTGTGTTGTTCTTCATCCTTAAAAAAATTACGACGTCTTCTTAATTCTCTAAACCATCTGAATACAGTAGCACGAGATGGAGATTCATCACCAAATGCTAATTGCAACCGTTGAACGCATTCTTCTTGATTTAATCCTGCTTAAAAATCATAGAAAACCATAGCACGAAAATGTTCTCACGTCAACTCCATTTTCTGTTCTGTTTAAAATGTATTCTACGCTAAGCAAGTTGAAGTAAGTCAGTAAAAAATCGTCTTCTGTGTTAAAATACTTTGTATTTTAAAATTAAAGAGTTATTTTTATTTTGTAAATTCTTGTCTGTGCGTATCTCAAAAATTTCAGAGTAACCCTCGTATGTCAGTGCTGTCTCTAATTTAATTCTAAATAAAAGCATACATTTTCAAAAATAAAGTGCTATAATGTTTAAAATTTTAAATATGGTTTTATTCTTTAAAACGTTTTTAAACATTACTTTTTTTCCAAAATCATGCAATATCATAATGAAAAATAATTATATATGCTTTTAATTATGATATCTATATTAAATACAGCAAAACTTAAAGTATCTTTCAATTAACATTAGAATATTCTCAGAAATATCAAAATTCTTAAGTTTAACCGTTAGGCAGATTCCACGTAAAGTGGAATCAATTTTTGAGCTACATGGATAAAAGCAAAATCATAATAAATAAATCAAAATTAAATTATTATATAATAAGCAATATTCTCTAAATATTATAAATTCTCGATATTTCTTACGATTGATTTCATTTTATATAACAGATAAAACACGGGATTAATAAAACTCGCTTTTTAAGTATTATTGACATTTTTCAAATGGCATAGTCGTTATATCTTCCTATAATTCAGCGCATTTTTTTACAGTTTCTTGAATAAAGAAATGCTGATAAAAATTTATATTAGTTTTGATTTTTACCAACATTTTTTTACATATTCCAAAAAAACATTTGTACTCTATTCCAAAATTTTTTTCTATTCGATAATTTTCTAGACAAAAACTACCTAATTATTGTCAATGATTGAGTTTATACATGGTTAAATGCCGTTTCTTAGTATTATTTTACGGTATTGTAGAGCTTTTTAGAACCAAGAATAGAGACAAAGTTGTTTGTATCATCATAATCAATTTAATGCAAAATTTCTTACCTTTGTGATGGTGTACATCTTAAAACATATTTCAAATATATAAACAGCTATTAATAACGAAATAGAAAGTAAGTAATGAAAATCGTGTCCCTAAAATATTTTTAGATTATATTTATAGTGTGTCAATGTAATTTTTCAACTATTTTCTTGTCTAATTTAAATCCCTCGTGCTGGTATTTTGAACAAACCTCTTTTGACAATCAAGTTTTATTTAAATATCTACAGCACGAATAACTTTATAATTACGTAGACTACTGAGAGTTAAAGTTTTGTAATAATTATATAAAAAATATGTTTCTAAGATTCAAAAACTTTCTTTTCTCTTAACTTTTATATTTAAATTAGTTTCTCGAGTAAACATAAATTTAAAAGTTGATCCAGATTTTTCGTTTGCAAAACGCAGTTTACAGAAAAAAAAGAACCTCACAAGAAAAAACATCATAGTGATAGGCAGGGGGAAAAACATCATCATAAGTAGGCTGCCGTATTCAAAACAAATATAGCTTAAGTGGTTTTTACGATCCTACCCTTCATAAATCTTGCAGGCCTTCATGAAGATATAAAGATATTAAAGTGTTGACTCTAATATATATTTTTGCTCGCAGTGGCTAACGAAACGAGAAAAAATATATTCTTCGTAAATTGAAAAGTGTGCTATTTTAAGAAACATTGTAAGTTTTTTTTTTCTATTTCTTCATCCCTCTCAGATGTCAAGGAGCTCAATGTCTCTTCAATGTTTTCTTTAGTTATCTTGAAAGTTATTTTGCAGAGGTTCTTCTTGTTGACACATAGAATAACTTAAAATCTCGAGAAAGTTGGATAAATAATATTGTTTCATCAATATATCTTGCTCTATAATCTAGAAAAATAATCTGTAATCTATCTGGATCAGATTTTGTGTAGTTATGAGGTACTTCCCAGATTTACTCATTAAAGAATTTCAAATTTCTTGAAAAGTTTTGATCAAACATTTTTGATGTTTTTGTTTAAAATGAAATATATGTTTTAAAATTTGAATGGAATTTTTATGATTGAGATATTTCCATTATAGTGGAGAAAAACCTAATATTTATTTTAAAAAAATTAAAATTTTCAATCAAATATGAATTAAAATAATTTTGTAGCAATTTAGGATGCAATTAAAACATGCATGATTTATTCTATTTATTTAGAGAATTTTGTAGAACAACGTAATTACATTTTCATTACACGCATTCAATTTGAAATTCAGTGTAATAGATTATTCATGGGATGTCACCGTATATAATTTTTCTATTTTACATCATGTAAAAATAATAATAACATCAAAGTCTGAAGCTTTTCCAAAAATTCAATACGTTTAGAAAGCTATAAAAATAAAATTACATCGAAGTTAACAATAAAATCAAGAAATGATTAAAATAACATTAATATTTAAATACTTTTTAAGTATTGAAGGTTTTTAAAATAATTTTATACCGAAATCATAGTGTTACATGAAAATTTAAGGAAATTTAATATAAATTAGAAAGTTTTAAATTGATTTAAATCTTTTAAAATTTTAATGCTTACTGATCATGAATGACTCTTTACATTGATAAAATTATTTTCTGATATAAAATTCTTTAAAAATTTTTTAATTCTTTATTAAAATATTGCGTATACGATATTAAGACTTCCCAGTGAACATTTCATTGTATATGTCAATATTTTGTTCATGTAAACTTTAGCTCTTTAAACACATTATCACACAAAAATTGAGAAACATTATCCTGTAACTGAAAAAAAGTATTAAATTATTTTGTAATTTTTTTTTACATTTATTGAATAAATATTTCAAATAGCTAAATATGCATAATTTGTCCATCTAAAGCTTACAGAAATTCTGAAAGATAAAATAATATTTTTTAAAACATGATTTACCATTTTTATTATATATATTAATTGATTTAACTTTTCTTTCACTCTAAAAGAAAACAAATGTTAAAATAATTTAGCATTTAATTTAATTTGCTTACTAAATATAAGTTGTACATGTTATTTTTATTCTAGTCATATTTTTATATAATGCTGGATTGAAATTAGTTTAATTTGTATGAAACCTACTGGTTGAACCCAAATTTCATTAAAGCCTTAAAATTATATAAAAATAAAAAATAATGTTTAAAATGTGTGTTTTGCAAGAAAGATGTAAAAAAGAAGTTGGATTTTGATGCAAATTCAAATTCATCTTATCCTTTACTATAGAACCATTCTTCTTTGAAAAATCATGCCCAAAATCTTCATGAAATATTTGGATAGTAATTAACATTCACTATCTCAATCTTTTTTAATCTTTTATGCGATAAAATCTCATTGCATTCTACCAAAGTGGCGAGTTATTTGTAATAAGCTTTATTCAGGATAATGCACCAGCCACATTGTGTTGATCCAGTAAAATAATTATTGTTTCAATACATTCAGTCAAGAGAGAGCAATCATTTATGGTTGCAAGATCATATGACCTCCATGATTACCTAACCTCAAACCGGCCGATAACGGAAAATAGTTATTTAACAGTATTTCTGTACTATGAACATTGGTTCTAAGAAAAATAAAAAAATTATTTATTTATAACAGAGTTGATGAATAAATAATTAACTTATATGAATTATATTTTCAAATAATATATATATATATATATATATATATATATATAATTTAATTGAAATATAAGAAATGTTTTCAGGGGAAAAGCACGTTGTTTTAGATTAGAAATTTTTAAAACTTTTTTATAAGTAAGGAAACAATGAAATTTGATTTGATTTTTCAAAAAATGAATACCGAAGAAGAATAAATTGAACATCTAATAATATGTGCTTATCCATCTCTTAGAATTTACAATAGTGCTAAACCAATTAAATATTCAAAATGTCTCTAAAACTTTAACGAAAATTCCATGTATTGCTTTAAATTTACATTGCATAGTGATAAAAATACTGAGAATAAAAAATAATTAGCTTTAAATTATAAAAATCCAGAAATCTCATTTTTAATTTAATGGTAAATTTTGTTCAAAACTATTTTATTTGAAATTAAATGAAACTTTTTAAACTAAGAAAAATAGATACAGTTTTCATTTTATAAGTTAAGGGATTATATACACTCACTTCCAAAAGTTAAGCACAGAGAGGAAAATGCTATTTTTGGAAGCCACTGAGAATTGAAGAGGATTCAAATCTCGGCAGAGGTAGATAGAAATATGCAAATATGTTAGGTAACAGCCAATCGCGCTTTCATGTCAAGAAATATGTAAAAAAGGATAGACTTATAAGATATCAGCTTTATGAAGGGTTTAAGAAGTTGATTGTAATTGCTGATAGAAGATGCTTAACACTTTCGTACAATTTGTTTTCAGTAGATACGTGTTTCTGTAACTTCCAGAAAACGAATGGAAAATTCTGAGCACTGCCATGCTGTGGAGCGCATTGAAGCAGGACACTCAACTTCAGATGTTGCTCTTTTCTTTGGCATTTATCATTCTGTTATTTCATGTTTATGGAAACAATTCCAAACCACACAGACATTTGTCTAAAGGATCATAGCCAGTCGCCTAAGGGTTATAAACCCCGTGGAAAATTGATATATTGCGATTTTAGGCAATCGGAATCACAGAGCGTCCTTCACACGTATGACATCTGTGGTTACAGCGTCCATTGGTAAGTTGATGTCGGCAGCTACTGTACGCCAAAGATTACACGTGATAACTGTACGTCTGGGTACTTTGAGTTTGTGTTTGTACATCCTTCCCATCAAGAGCGGCACGATGAAAGTGGTGCCGGGAGCATGTCAATTGAACTGTGTCTGATTGGGGCAACATCATGTTTACTGATGAGTAGAAATTTTCTCTGCAGCCAGATGACAAGCGTATAAGAATATGACGTGAACAAGAAATACGCAATCAGCCCCAAAATACCACCGAACATCACGCATTGCGAGGCGAAAGCATTATGTTGTGGTCAGGGGTTTCATAAGGATACCGCATCGACCTGCACATTCTTAAACGGGGTTCTGTGATAGCTGTCCGGTATCGAGATGAAGTCTTAGAGCTCTGTGAGATTGTACGCTGCAGCAGTTGGCCCAACTTTTGTTTCAATGGATGATAACGCACGTCCTCATAGAGCTGACATCGTCGATGACTAACTGGAGAGTGAAGGGATTGCACATTGGCGTGGCCAGCGTATTCGCCCTACTATAATTTCATTGAAAATCTTGGGGATGCTCCCGGCCGTGCTGTATCTTTACGTTTACCACTTCCAGCCACTCTTATTAAGATGGAAATTGCTCTACAAGAAGAATGGCTATTGCTTAATTCTGCGGTGGTTGACCACAGAATTGAAAGCATATTCACAAGGTGTAAACTTTTTATACAGATGAGGGGGGATCACATACTTTATTAATATCCTTTTTTTTCATTTTATGCTCTTTAATTTCACTTTATACACAATACTGTTTAAATCTCAAGAATGTAATTATCACATAACTTACAAAAATTTAATGTTTACATTTCTGCATATATTTATTGATTTTTTTTTTATACATAAATATATATATCTACTTTCTTACCAAATTTTATGTCAATCAAAACAGTATTTGATTTTTTTTTTTCATTTTACATTTTCGTGTTTAACTTTGGAAATGAGTGTAATTTATGATTCTGTGAACATAAAATACTTCTCCGTGACAAATACCCAATAATTCACAGTAAAAATAAAGAAGTTAAATTTCATTTACATGCATTAGATTTGGAGTTTTATATGATGTATCTTATTACATTATCATGCTCTCATATTTCTTAATTTAAATGTAATACTTTTCTTTAAGGCTTAATGACATTTTTTCTTAAATGCATATTTTATATATTTGAGTTAATAAAGTTTTTATTCAGAATTGTGTGAATTTTACATATTTTTCTAACAACGATATACAAATAGTGTTATTTTTTGTATCGTTGTTAAAATAATTTTTTTTAATTTTAATTTTTTTAAATATTTATTTGTATATAATTAAATATTTATCAAAACATCCGTTTCTTATTAAAACTATATAAATTACTGTTTTAAAACAAATTTAAATACAAGAACTTAAGATTTTAATTATTGCAATTTTATTAGTAATTCATATGCATGCTAACACCGGACTAGTTAAGTTTTGATATGTAATCTATTTTTTAATATGAGATTTAAACTACCAAATTTATATTAACCAAAGTAAAATATATTTTAATTGGAATGATTTGAAAACAATATATTAATAAATTATTCATTACAGTTATTTGTTTAGAAATGTGTTAAAATATTTGAAAGAAATATAAGAGAATATATAATTTTGCTGTTGTATATATTCTTATGGAAGGAAGAAATATCCTCCTATTTCCCCATCTTCCTCATTTCTATGTTTTAAAATATTCAAGATTTCGAAAGTTAACCTCAACTTTTCCTTGCAATAAAATATTACCTAGGGTAATGTTTCGCTTCTCGTTTATTGCTTTGTCCGACAGAATGCAGGACTCCAATAGCTTTATGATGTAAGCTAAGATGCATTCAGTTGGCAAATTTATTCGTCAGTATTTCAGAAGTAGAATCCTAGTTAACTTAGTAATTATATCGCAGTACGATTTCCAATTATAAACCGAGTCTGGAAAAGTTATGAAGTTTCACAACTTCTTAAAGTATTTCATGTATATATATATATATATATATATATATATATATATATATATATATATATATATATATATATATATATATATATATATATATATATATATATATATATATATATATATATATATATATATATAATGGCATATTGGAATTCTCGCTTGTTTCTGAATTCCAAGAAATTAGTTTCGCAAAAGTTTTGAATTATTTTGGAATTTCTTCATTGAAACTGATGTAAGAAATCTTGATTATTGATATGATTTCCATTAAGATCTTCATAGAATAGTTTCGCAGAAATTTATTGAATGTGTTATATATATATATATATATATATATATATGTATATATATATATATATATATATATATATATATATATATATATATATATATATATATATATATATATATATATATATATATATATATATATATATATATATATATATATATATATATATATATATGTATATATATATATATATGAACCTGTGGAACGATAGGCCATGTGGACCAAAGCCTATAGTGCCCATCACTGTTCTCTTGATCAAGAGGGCCTAGACTGCGAAGCATATGTTATGATAAGGTGGTCAGCCTAATACGAAACTCCCAGTGTTTAGTTCCCAAGCATGTTTGGTACTCAGTTTATCGACCCACTGAAGGGATGAAAGGTTGAGTCTACCTTGCCCAATCCTAGGATCGAATCTCGGAATTGGAGCGTGAATCACTAATATATGTGTGTGTGTGTGTTGCTAGACAGATAATTATAAGTGCAATAAAATAATGTCCTTAAAAATTCATCAAGACATTCTGTTTCTGAGAATACTGATTTAAAAATTAAATTCCAAAGAGTATGTTAAAATACATAGAGATATACTACGAAATTTCGCATTAAAGTGCGATCTGAAAGGGATTTTTAAGTGTACATGAAATTAGATTTTAGTTTAATCACAAGCAGAAAAATTCTATTTTTATTATTATTTAATTTTATCTATATTATATTAAATTGCTTTTTCCGAAAATAAGAAAATTGCTCATATCATCTAGCTCCTTAAGCAAATTCAAACATGCCTTCTGGCCTTAGTAAAATAATTTAAGAGTAAAATATTTTCATGATTCTTTAATTTCTTGTTTGTGAATTAAGTCATTTACTTGTTTGCATTGGGGAATATCTTGTATAAGAATGGCCATAAAATTAAGGAAACTCTCAAAAATCTGTCTAAAATTCATTTTATTTCAAAAAGAAATAATATTTCCTTCTTAAAATTAAAACTATTTTCCGGAAAATGCATTTAAAATGCAAACACATATGTGTTTAAATAATAACATAATGAATAAAAAAACATTTTAGAAAATGGCATTCGTAATACAAAAATTAATTTTGCCAAATAAGGGACTAAATATGGAATGAAATTTTATCTTTAAAATAAAGAAAATTGCTTTAAACATTCTTTTGGTAGACATAATCTCTATCATATTGTCAGAAGTAAGAATTACTTAACAAGCCACCAGAGACATTCAATCCTTACTTTTGGTTAAGAACATTTCCCACAATTATAAAAATAATCGAATTAACATTAGATGAACCTAGAAATAAATTTAATTCTTGTATCACCTGTTTCATGTAAATCAGAAGTAAATTAAATTAATGTCAGTATACAGTTAAAGTAAAAACTGTTCTTCAAAAATATTGATTTAATGAAATTAAATTAACGATTCTTAGAAAAAAGGCAGAATTTCAAATAATTAAAAGCTTTTCTGAATATTTCTAAAAGTTACTCATTTTACAGTGTAAATTTTTAGATACGTGATAAACTCTCATAAAAAAAGAATGTTAAATTTAGATTTAAAAGCATTGCAATAAATGAAAAATTCCTAAATAATATTTTAAAGTAAGATACTTTCTTGCATCATTTAAAAAATCTAAAATGAATATTCAAGAAAAATTTACATAAATTTTAACTTTATTAATGTATTCAAGAATGAATGTTATTATTTAAGGTCACTATTTCACGTTTTATCTAAAATTATATTAATGTTTTAGTTCATTTTAAATAAAAAAGTAATAGATTTATTATAAAAGATAATTAACGAAAAGCATTTCACGATAAGTATTGAGATATAATTTTTCATTGTGTAATTTTGTAATTTTAACATTTTAGAAAAAGACATTCGTAATTATTAGTAATTAAATTTGTAAATTAAATTAATTAATAATTAGTAACTACTTAATAATTTGTAATTATTATTAAATTAGACATTCGCATTTAAATATCTATTTTAGATATTTAAATATTTAGCTATATAAATATATAATTTATTTAGCTAAATGTTTAAATATCCCACATAGAAATATAGATAATCTAAAAATATTCTTAAATAAATTCGTGTCTAGCAAATGTCTCTACAAATATATAATGGATAAATTCTATATTTGGTCAAAAATTAAAAATCCTGTAAGTAATATATAATACATTTTTATATGAAATTAAATCTTAATAAAACAGTTAACTCCAAAATTTGAGACAGCCACTAAAAATATTTTATTTTGCTTACCAAATATATTATTTTGATGGATAATAAGATTTTGATGAATAAAATTTAATAAATATAATTTGATTAGGACCAAGAAAGTACCAAATAGTCTAAGAAAGTGGAATGAAAAATATGCATATGAATAAGAGAAAGAATCATCAGATAAAATATGTAAATTAATAGCATACGTATCAAATAAAATAGGAAATCTCTCTTTGATATATACATGTAACTATAACTTTCCTTTTGATAGAAGTTAATTATCACTGTAATCAAACTTTCCTTTTTTAAGGTCAAATGACTTTTTGTTAATTGTTCTTCACTCCGTTTCTTTCATATGAAAATAGCTCTTCAAATAAATGAATATTTCTTTTGTTATTCAGAGCTAGATAGTTCTACTTGAATAATTTTCCTAATCTAAAGTATGATGATATGATATACTTAGATGTCAAACATAGCTTTGTATCTATAACAAAGCTGATAACTTTAGAAAACAATATGATGTATTTATTAATCACTTATCTCAAAATTCAGAAGGTTTGTAACACTGCTATTTTAAAGATATTAAAATCTGTCAGTTTTCCTATCCCTGACAATCTTTTAATTTAAGGAATTTGATTGAATTCAAAAGATAAGTCAGAGAATTAATTAGATATTAAATAAGAAAAAATGGAACAGTTTTTCCTGCATTTATATGTTTCATTAAATAATTTTATTTCATTGAATAAAATTCAACTTCTGAAGTATTTTTATTTATTCAATATTATCAGAGCTTTTTTTTCTATATAATCAATGCATTTATTCAATTTTGCAGAGTAAAAAATATTTTTATGGTTAAAATAATCAGTTTCTTTTACAGAAAGGCTCATAATTTTTTTAAATATTATGAATTGAATGATTAAATGTTTTAAAAAAAATAATGCCATTTATAATAAACAAATAATTAAATTAACAAAAACTAACACTTAAAAATAAAAAAGTTAAAAACTGATAAAATTTTAGTCATTTTAAATCTTTCCTTATTTACTTAAATTCCATTCTGTTTTATTTGATTTTACAAAATGCGCATCAGTAAAAATGTTTTCCAGAATCATTGACTAAAAATATATATTGCTAATCAAGCTTTTATTTTTTTATATTTGTATTTTTCTATTTCTTAGCAAATTTTTTATGTTTAATTCCAACTCTTGAGCTTAAAGCTAAAATTGCATAATCATACTTCAGAAACTGAAAATTTCGTGCTAAACAGTAAATTTAATTTTTAAAATATTTTACATAACCTTTTTAAAAATTAAAATATAACTTTAACTATAGTTTAAAGAATTTGAGAAAAAAACTATTAATTATTTTTCATATTATAAACCTATATATATATATATATATATATATATATATATATATATATATATATATATATATATATATAGATAGATAGATAGATAGATAGATAGATAGATAGATAGATAGATAGATATGTATGTATAAATAATTCAAATTTTAATAATGGAGACAAAATACAATAGTTTAATTTCAAAAATTGAATTTTCAATTAATTTACGTATAATTTTCAATTAATTTACGTTTAGTACCGAATACTAAAAATGCATATAGGATATTGTAAATAAAAGTTATTTAACTGTACATTTTTCTTTGAATGCAGTAACTAAATATAATTGCTACTATTTCTTATTTCGTTTTAATTCAAATTGCATGCTAAAGTTTTAAAGTTAAGAGCATCTTTTCTAAAAATAAAGCATAGTGTCTACTTCAGTTTTCCAAATGTTCATTTAGTATTTTGTCAGAATGGCTGAAATATTTCAATGCTTCTCTTAAACTTCCGATTCACTCCTTTGAGAAATTTATTCACCAACATCTGAAGTACAAAGTTTTCTATCTCAGCTATGAAATCCCAATACGATTTTCTATTGCAAACTGAGTTTGGAAAATATATAAAATATTTCAATTCACAATTTCAGGAAGTATTTCATTTTAACTATGTGATATATTAAAAATCTCCCAGATTTACAGCTTTGGGATTGATTGTTTTTAAACTCTTAAATTAATTATAGTTTCTTACCAACTCGTTTATTAAATATTTTAACTTGTAAAGAATTACTTCATAAGTTTTATATCCATTTTAAATATTTAAATCATATTTTCAATAATTATAATAAAGATGTGTAAAATGGCCACCATTTTGCATTATAATAATATTTAGAGTTTTAAATTGAATTTTTAAATTTAAATATTGACAAAAATTACTTTTAACCATATATGTGCCCACCTTTTATTAGCAGATTCGATGAGGGTATCATGCAACAAATCTCAAAGTTACATGAAATATAATGAATTTTTGAATATTCAAAAGTTTATTTTTTGATTATAATACAATTACGAAAATATCCTCTACAAAGAACAAATTTTATGTTGAGTACCGATTTCAACAATCATATCTGTGCTTTTAATGCATAGGTAATGTCTTTTTATGCTTCTTACAAGAGCATAATGTTTTAATATATGTGTACCATTCCCTGCTTAGTTAAAGTACAATCATTATTGTTATGGTATTATGAGTTCTATTTACTAAATTTCACACGCTTTGTTCTACTAAATAAGAATAAATTTATTTATGTTTCACCTCCATTATATTATATACGTAAAATAAATAAGATTTCATTATTTGTTTTCTTTGTAAACTCAGTTTTGAGAAAAATATGAAATAAGTATAGTAAGTAATTATCTTTACCTAATGTTCGCTATTACGGACATTTATTTTTTAAAAAACTCATAAAAGTATTCGAATAGTAAATGAAGTTGTGCTTGTTTTTGTCAAGAAATGTTTCTGATTAAAAGAGAAAAATGTATGCTGTGCTAAATATTTTAAAGATTAATTACAGCTCCAAATAAATGATAAAATTCCTTTTTAATTGGTATAACTAAATATTCTGCAATATATATAATCAATATATTGGATTATTATTAAAAGAGAATAATATTTGAAAATAATTACCTAAAATATTTGCACATGTGTCAAAAGAAGTATTTTGTAACTATAATCAAAATTGGAATATTCTAAGTAGATACATTTAATTCATATTGAATATTTAAAGAATCGTGTTATTTTATGGTTGATTTGGAGTTCACAAAACGAGTATGAGCTGGGATACTTAATCCTGATCATAAAGACAAAGATTAAAAGTGATTGAAGCGGTAAATATTAACAGTAAATTTTCGTATATAAAGAAATGAATTTTAATTACTTTAATAGGATTGAAAAACAAAGGAAATGTATTCCTACAATGTGTAGGTTACATTATTTAGATTCAATAACAGCAGACAATAGACAAGCACTCTTAATTAACCGATCATTCAAAAAGAGAAGAAAAAACTTCAAACGCTATGGTACATGGAGCAAAAAATGCCAAATGGAATGAAACAACCAATAATATTTATCCTTTCATTATATTACAGTAAACAGTTTCCCTCTAAACACTATCCTAGAGTTCGTACAATTTCCTCTTCTAATCTAACTTTAGGTAGAAATGAATGGTTTATTTGAATTTTGCCTACTGGGCAAAATTCTTGACATAGGCCCTGAAGTCTGCTTAAAATTACTTTCAATTTTTTCAACATACATCACATACGATTTATGTGCCAAAAATCCTCAAAAGAGCAATTCCAAAGCAAAAATGATAACTAAGATATTTTTACCTTAAATCAAGAAACCTAAGATTTTTGAAAATGTATATCCAAGTATCGCTATTTTATCTGTCTTGCACGAGGATTCACAATTACCAGACTTAATTAACAAATAATGAAATTAGATGAAAAGGTAATAGATTCTCTGGTTTTGCTATTTAAATATGATGACAATTTACGTAAAATGTGTATTTAGTTTCAACAAAAATTTAGCAAAATTTAGTTGATCAATACTGATTTCAAAAATTTAACTTCCAGCATTTTAAAGCTCCATAAAAATCTATTCAATATTTAATGTGTTAAGCATTTAACAGTGAAATCTATGCAAACTGTAACTTTACATTTTTTACAAACTGTTTAAAATTTGGTCAACACAACATTTTAAATTTCAAATTTAATGGCAAGAATAAATTTATAATAAATCCAACCACTAACACAGTAAATATTAAGTCAAAGGAAATTACATAATTTTTGAAATATTTAAAGTAGATCGTAAAATAACGGCAAGGGATGAAATTAATTTTTTTTAAAAAAAAAATTCTTTCCTATCAAATAAAATGATTTCAATTTCATCGCTGAGAATTTTCTTTACATAATCAACAACTTTCCCGCTTTGGTAACAAAGCTTGGAAATAAATTCCTTTGACTGATTTAAGGAGACTTAAATTCACGCGTATTTTGAATTCACCAGCAAAATCAAACTTATGATGTATTTAGGTACCTTCTCATTAAAACTACTAAAATATCTGAAGGTTTATTTAAGTACATCTAAGGATCTCTTACACACCTTTAGAACCAAAAAATATTAAATTGACATTAACATCAATATTTATATTTCCAATTAATACACTCCCTACGGAGAGATCTGAGAGACTTTTCTGAGTATTTTTGAGTCTAAACCTGAGCAGAAATTATCCAGTGTACATAATAATAATAAAAACTATGGATTTGGTATTGATCTTGTTTTTAAGGAAGATCAGATATTCTCTAAATGCCTGGTGGCGTAAGTAGTAGAGATTCGCGCGCTCTCATTTCATGGCTTAAATACGAGATTCTAACTTCAGTCAAAGTAAGGTCGACTCATCCTTTCATCCCTTTATTAGGTCAATAAAACAGAGTCCAAAGCATGCTTGAAAATTAGACAAAGGACATTTCGTATTAGACTGACCATCTAATATAGACATGTGATTCCCATCCCAGGGCACTCGGTTAAGAAATCAAATATAGTTAGACACTGTATGCCTTGGTTCTCTATAAACTTTTGTATGAAAGAGAGTTTAGTTTAATTTTTGATACTTTCTTATTTACTCACTACTATTAAATATTATAGATATATACCATACTATAATATTTGTATACAAGTTCAGTTAATATTTCTCTTTTTATATTCTTTGATGTGATGGAACACGACCTTAGGAAAATCAACTCCAATAATTTTTCCAAGAATATTAGTAATTTTTCATTGCATCTAAAAATTCTTAGTTTTTTGTGGTGAGTAAATGAAAAATTCTTAACAAACTATGAGTTTATTAACGTATATATATATATGTATATATATATATATATATATATATATATATATATATATATATATATATATATATATATATATATATATATATATATATATATATATAACCTTCTGGGATTTAAATTTTAAATGAATTTTTTTATATATTTAAAATATCGGCGAAAGTTTTGTGTACTTTTTTAAAACGAAGATTAGTAGTGCAAGTAAGCAGTGCATTTGAACAAAGAAATAATAAAAAAAGTTACTCGGTCCAAACATTACTCTCTTGAAGAATTTTTTAAAGCATTTGTAAGAGTACTATAAGTGATTACTTCTTTTACCTTCTTGTACATCGGATGACTGAGGATTTTTTTTTCCAAAATGCGTTTTAAAAATAATTTACTTGTATCAAATTTAACTATATGAAGAGGTAATTTTCTAGTGTGATAAGGGTTATTTGCTAGCTCTTAATTACATCCTCTACAACGTTTTACGTTGCACGTTTCTTTTGAATTTCTATAGATAATATAAAATATTTCCTCCTAATTTAAATTAATGACGAACTTAAAATCATTTTTAAAAATAAATAAGAACTTAAGAATATCACAATAGGAACGACTTGTGTAAACATTGCTGAGATTCTGAATTTATGGAAAAATTTTATAGCTTTAGGATGACATCTAATATTTTTAATATACTTATTTTCATGAGGATAGCACAAAATATTTATATTTTTTTTAGGTTTTCTGGTCACTTAGGTAGTTTAACGAAAGATATAAAAATAATTTTTACCTGTTTTCTCTTTATCTAAGATAGAAATTATCCGAACTGCTTTAGAGACAGTAGTATTGCTTTCAGATTTTCATTAAATTTTGACATCAGTATTTACTGGTAAGCTTTAAAAAGACTTAATAAATCTTTTTTAATCATTTGTAGAAACAGCGCAAATTAGTTCTTCTTCATTTATAAACTTTCTTTTTCCAATCAATTTATTTTTATAGGGACGTTATTAATTTTATCAGTATAGTGTATGTGGATCAGAAAAACACTAGAATATAATTATTTTTAGTTCTTTCAATCAATATATGTGAATCCTAATTGAGGAAATAGTTGTTTTGTTAGGTTTTCTGTAACTTGACAATTCCAATTTCTACAATTCTAATTTGGTCATATTAGTTCATTAGTTAACTAGGACGAAACATATTGGTCACATTTATTGAATAATGCTTACATAGAATAGTAAACGTTATTTCAGAATAATGCTAAAGTATTTTGATTAGATATTTTCTGTTGATTGTATCTTTATTTTAGTATTACTTTTCTTTTGCATAACCTTAAAAATTAATCTTTTTTTTAATTATTTTGCGTTAAAAATCATTTCCCGATGCATTACGATTTTCTAAGATAATTTCACCATGGCGCATTTTATTAGTTTGATCTTTACTGCTATTTAAACTGGTGTTGTTAAGGAACAACCAGATTTTTACACATAGATTCAAATGAAAGAATGTAGAAAGAAAAAAATTGAATGACATATGCACAAAATAGGTAGTGTTGATTCCGACATAAACATTCATATGAGACAAATGTATAAATTATTTACAAATAAGAAGAGAAGCAACATCACTGGAAAAGCTTATTATTAGAAAAAAGAGCAATCCTAGTTTTTTTAGATAAAATGTCATAGAAACATAATAAAAAGGAGTTTTATTAATGTATATACCTTTCTCAAGCTTGAATACATTGGCGGAATCGATTTCCCACGAATAAATTGGTCTGTTACCGAAAAGGGATAATTAAAAATGACACAGAGTAAACTGTTTTCCAGCTCTACTGTAAACCTTAGAAGAAGACTCAAAGCAACATTCAGTCTACCAAGCTAGTGCCAGAAATGCTCTATGGGACTCAGGTTTGCAGATCAAGATGGCCATTTCATTCACTCCAAACCAGGATTTTGAAGATATTTCTCAACAAAAATTACTCAATGTTGTCCTGCGTTATCATATATCAGAATGAAATCATTGTCAACTGCACTGGCATATGAACAGACATATGGATAAAGAATTTTATCCCAATACTTCACACCAGTCATAGTTTCTCACTAGAACACGTATAGGGTCAGTGTGACCACTGAGTGAAATCCCTCCCGAAATCCTTATATTATCACCGCGGAAAACTGCCTTTCCACAGCAGTGGATTGATGGTATCTTATGCATTGCTCCCTACAAATCAGTACATATCCTGAATTGCACTCCCGCGTGAATCTGAACTCTGTAAAAAATACAAAATCCCATCGATGTCTGGCCTAGCAAACGTATTCTCTTTCCAGAGACAAGCGGACCTTTCTCTGTCTCTAGGTGAGAAAAACACACACAACTGGTCATCCTGAATAGGAGCTTACATCCTGAATATTTACCCTGATTAACGTTTTGTTAAACTCAATAACTTTAGCTATTATGTCAGTAATGTGAGTTTTGATTTATCATTAATAATTTTCATAGCTAGTTAAATATTTTTATTCAAAACACAAATTTATATAACAATATACACGTAGATATAAAAATTATAACTAGTTCCATTATGATTTATTTTCTTAATTTTTATTTTCTAATTCGAGCTACATTTAGTGTATTCGAAACCTTTAATTAAACATTTCAGAAGTGACTTACTAGAACTTTTTCAGACATGTATCACACAATTTTGAAAATAGATACTGTTTTAAAGATAAATATAGAAATCTTTGGTTAATCAGATAGTTCCTTATGTTATCTTAGACTTATTTTCTGTTTAATCATGTGCTTCTTTCAAATTTAATTTAAAACCATAATATTAATTTTAACAGTTAAATTTAGTTACTGTTAAAATTAATATTATAGTTTTAAATTAAATTTAGAAAGCAGAATATTAAAATATAAGTAAAAAAAAAAAGAGGCTGGAGATGTATTTTAAGGGGAAAATAATGAGAAGTATATTTAAACGAATGCAAATTGTTGGAAAGCCACATAGATAGTTTGTTTTACTTGTTGATAAACAGTACAGACATTTCCATGTAAAACATATTACGCTGCTTTGCAATATTTCATTAGATTTGTTAACATATTTCTCGACCTTTTATTTGATTTCATAAAAAGAAAATAGAGATCCATTGATTAATTTCTATTGTGCAGTAAGCTCTTACGAAATTCAGAATTGAAAGTGTGAACATTTGAAACTAATTATAACTTAATTTGCATTTCTGAGATTTAATAACAAAATGATTACGTAAAGATACTAATATTCGATGTTAAGCCCAGTACATTATTTTGACATTATGAACTTAAATATTAACAAGTTTCAGACATTTTAAAAAATTTAAGAGAAAAATGAAAAACTGTTAATATATATATATATGTATATATATATTTATACGAGGGTTACTCTGAAATTTTTGAGATACGTGCAGACGAGAATTTATAAAATAAAAACGAGAGTTTAATTTTAAAATACAAAGTATTTTACACAGAAGACGATTTTTTACAGATTTACTTCCACTTGCTTAGAGTAGAATAAATTTTAAACAGAACAGAAAATGGAGTTGACGCGCGAACATTTTCGCGTTATGATTTTCTACGATTTTAAAGCAGGATTAAATCAAGAAGAATGCGTTCAACGGTTGCAATTAGCATTTGGTGATGAATATCCAGTTCGTGCTACTGTATTCAGATGATTTAGAGAATTTAGAAGACGTCGCAATTTTCTTCAGGATGAAGAACACACAGGAAGGCCACCGTCGGCAGTAATGCCGGATAATGTGTCTGCCATACGAAAAATGTTAATGGATGATAATCGCTGAACCCATCCATGATGCAGTAGGAACTTAACATTGAACCCGCAGCCATACACAAAATCATTCATGAAGAATTGCACATGAAAAAAGTAGTTTGCAGTTGGGTTCCTCATAATCTAACTGAGCACGAAAAAGAGGAGCGTGTCAGAATCAGTAAATAACCTCTTAAATTGCTAAATGATGGTGGCCACCGCATCATTTCTAAAATTGTAACAGGTGATGAAACGTACTTACCGTTTTTTGATGTTCCAACATGTCAAGAAAGGAAAGTATGGGTCTTTAAAAATGATCCCCCGCCGAAAATGGTGAAAAAACAACGCGCACTGAAAAAAGTGATGTATGCCGTTTTCTTCAGAAGTATGTGATTGGTCAAAGCTATCAAGTTGGAAGGACAGAAGACAATAACAGCAAACTGGTATACCACTAAATGCCTTCCAGAAATTCTGCAAGAACAGAATGTTAGGGGACTAATGCTTCACAATGACAATGCATCTTCGCATACAGCTGGATTAACAGTTGAGTTTCTTAAACAAAAATAAATTAAAGTGATAGAACACCCACCGTATTCACCTGATCTGTCTATGTGTGACTTTTGGTTATTCTTTAATCTAAAAAAGAACTTATGTGGACGTTGTTTTCATTTATATGAAGAGATTGATGTAGCTATAAATGCATTATTTTCATCTATTCCAAGAAATGAATGGCTTGAAGCATTTAATCTGTGAAAAATTCGTCTATAAAAGTGCATTGATGCTAGAAGAGACTACTTTGAACACACCTAAAATTTTATAAGTATAACTTTAAAAACCTAGTTGTATCTGTGAAAACTTTCAGAGTGACTTTCGTATATATATATATATATATATATATATATATATATATATATATATATATATATATATATATATATATATATATATATATATATATATAAACTATTGAATTGATTATTGTCAAAAATATGAATTGAACTTACCGCTCTCCAGGTACACTCTATGAGAGGCTTAGTCAATTCAAACACTAATGTCAATTTTTTACCAACAATGTTTGGCATCACAGCTTGAAGACTGTTTCCAATAGTTCTTATGACTAGATATTCGTCGAAAACTATACAGAAAGGAAATATTTCCAGAAAGAGAAATGCTTTCACCGGCATCATATTCTTATCAATCCTCTGTACATTTTGCCGCCGGTCTAACTGAAAAGCTCGGTTGTCAAACGTAAGTTGCATCATCACATGCAAGGTATCAAATATAGTTTCTTCTTTGAGAACTTCGATGATCACATCAGTCTTGTAAAAATGACGGCCAACCTCCTGTAAGCAATGACATATATTTATTAAAACTTTACTTACTTTATCAATCGGCATAGTCTACAAATTTATATAATGCTTAAAAAAATATCTACTTGATTTTGATAATTTAAATAAGTTGTAAACAGTTTAAAATTTTACGATGTCATATTATTTTAAGACTTCAATAAATATATGTGATATGAAAAATATTTCCTTCACTTTCTCCCATGTCAAGGGTCATAGTGGTGTGTATGGAAATGAAAGAGCGGATTTCCTGGCCAAATCTTCTCTTTAACTTCCAAATAAACTGGATACCAGCTTACAAGTCTTTTTTCAAAACCACTGCCAAAAAGAAGATTATCACAGAATGGTTTGTATTCTCTCCTAATTGTAAGTGGTCAAAATCTTTTTTCTCATCAGAATTAAGAACTACTGGTTCTACACCGACTTTAAAATTACGAAATTCCTCACTGGACATGGGAAATTTAATAGCTATCTTCACCGTTTCCACATTAAAAACAGTGAAATGTGTATGTGCAAATCTGAGAGTGACAACCCTTCTCACATTCTTTTTGAATGCCCATCTTTTTTCAGAAGAAAGGAACAAGCTTTGTAAAGACTTAAAAAACTGCTGGCTCCCGAATTTGGTGAACCTAGTAAAGAAAGAAAATTTTGAATTTTTAAAAAAATTTATCCATGCTTATCTAACTTCTTTTAATTTTTACCCCCTTTTTTCCTCTGCATTTTTTTTATAATTATTATTTTCATCTCATGATTTATTTGGATTATGTAGTACATTTGTTGTACCTTCGGGCCCTGTGTAGTATGACTTGGTGACAGGGAGATATTTTTGTTTTTCCAAATAAAAAAATATATATTATTTCAATTCAAACAAAGCATTTTGTGTCATGAATATTACATCTTTCACAGGTAGACAAATAAAATTTAAACTTTGGAATATTAAACACATTCCAAGGATTTAAGAATTATTGTGGGTTTCAAATCGAAAATAATTTTATTCTTTTCTAGAAAAACTGTACGAATACGTTTGCTTTTTTTAATTGATCTATTTAAAATGTTTTTGTCTATGTTTGTCAAACGTTGTAAGTATATCAATTAATAATTTTTGGATAAGGTAAAATATTTTGAAGATAATGCATATTTCCTTTTTACTATAAAACAAATTTTACAAAGTACAAAAAGGTTTCGTAATTATAAAAAATAAACTCAAAGAAATTTGAAACAAAATCTCCTTAAAAGAAATTAGAATTACTTCCGAAACATTTACAAGTATTTTAGACAATATGCTTCTCAATATTATATTTATGAACGAAAATTATTGTTTATTAAATCCCATAAAGTATTAACTTAAACAAAGTTATTATTTGAATAAATTACATCATTTAAAAGAATAACTTAAAAGTCAGAGTCAGTAATAGGAAACTGACCTTATGAGATCTGCTAAAAATTTTAATACAAAATAGCTTATTTGTTTTCTGCAAAATATGGATCATTAGTTTATCTTGTAAAAAAATTAAGTAAAGGTATCTAGAGACCGCATAAGGAAAATACATTTTGTTATATGTTCTAGAACTTGCTTGAATTTTATCTCTATGAGAAAAAACTAGGAATGTTTGAACATTGATCTAAGCCAAATTACGTGCCGTTTGTTTGTGAACTAATGAAAGAACCTGTCTTTTTATTTCAAGCCATCCAAATAACATGCCCAATCATCAGAATTAAAAAAAGTCTTTGCAGTTTGTAAAATATTTCAAATATCCCCATCTTTTAGTGCGGCATGTAATCTTGCTTTAATTTTCTACCAACTTTCTTTTTTATTTTTAAAATTTCCTAATGCATCGATTAAATGTGTTATGTGTCCGCAAATATGTTTTACCTTATGTTCTGTTTCAACACCAATCTTTAGACACATCTATATTACAGGAGCATATTAATCATCTCGATATGCACTTAAATAATGCATACCTTGGTTTGTACAATATAAAGGATTATTTTCAAAAAATATTTTCTTATGCCTGGCTTTTTTAGAATGTTTCAAAATTTTAAAGATTTTTACCTCGCTTTTATTATCAGATTTTAACACCAAATCTACTATTCAATCTATATCTTCCTCTTTTATAAAAACTCCGTTTCTTTCTGTGTTTTGCACAATGACTAACAACTGAACATACTATTGGAATTGATTTCCATAACTCCAAATTTTGAGTTTACAGACTGTGAGAAGCTCTTTCTATTTGCGTTTTTGAACTGTATTGTCTTTAATACAAAATAATTATAAAATACAATAATCATGAAAGCAAACTTCTAATATCCAGGTACACCAAAGTCTAATGGAAGGTCATGAAAGAATACCCTGGCTTAACTCCAATCATAATTGAACAAAAGATTGAAATTAAACTTCTAACATGTCTTTCGGAATGAGTGTTAGGTATTTTCTATCCTCTGACATACAAACGCAACTCACTGTCGATGAAATATCTTCTCAGAAAGCTATTTGTAATGGATACTGAAATATTATACAATAGCCTTTAGCTGTTATAATATCTGCAAGCGCGCTCGATACCAAAGTCCTTTAATATTTATAGCATAATTGCTAGTGCTTATAATAAGATGCAGTATGCGTGTAATTTTAATAAAATACATTATATACTTAGCAATTAATATAATATCATTATTTAATATCATGAAAAACTTTAATATAACTCAGATAACCATCCAAAATGAAAAAAAATTGTGTTATTTATCATTTTTTAACAATAACAACATTTTTTAACAAATAGCACACAAAATTCAAGAGTCTTCCATTTTATATTACATTAAAAATATATATGTATTTCCTTAATAAAGTGTGAATATTCTTAAATTTAAAAGTGCTTCATGATTAATTTAGGAAGTCCTTACTCGAATTTGTCCTATGGTGTACCAAAGGAATCCTCTTCTGGTACTCCTGTAATGCAGCGTTAATCCAGAAGGTGTCTCGTTCTCGCAGAAGAAAGAAGGAGCCTTCATTCTTGGGTAGCTGAACTTGAGATATTCGTGAAGATTGTCGAGGCCATTGAGAAAATCTCTCATGTGTCGCCCTAGAACACCCAGAACCCGGTCGTAACCATATTGTCCAACAAAAGATACAAAGTACACGCCCATTTGATCCAGGAACTCCCGTTCCGATACTCCAAGAACCTGTCAGGCATTTTATTATTAGTAAAAAAGATGAAACATCGTAAGAATGGATTTAATTATTGCTACTAAGATTAAAAAATATATTTAATATATAATTCTTAAAATATATATAATATTTAGAATTCTTATATTCATATGTACAATATGATTAAGCTAATAATGTGTTAATGTTGTTGTTGTTGTCGTGTGACCAGTGCAAAAAGAAAAAAAAAAGGTAAAAAAGACAAGTTATATGGGACCAAAGACAAATAATGTGTTGGTAAGTATTAAATATGAAGGATTATGAAATTAATATGGTTTATAAAAACTATTGTGAATGATTCCCTAATTTAGAATATGAAATAAATTAATGTGGAAGTTGATTTCAAATAATTGATAAAGAATAATCAAGTCCAATTAGTTAAATTTCATTCAAATAATAAACCTTCTATTTGTAGCAGATAAAGAGTAGACAGAGTATATCTTAATATTATTTTTCCTTAGAAGAAAATTGATTTTACTTATTTCAAAAGCATAACATAAACTATCTACCAAGACTCAGTTTTAATTACATATTTTTGCTCTGTGAATGCTTTTGGGTTATATTTTTCAGTGTGCCAAGAAAACAATGTAATGATTTTTATAAAAATGAGTAATATCAACTGTTACCTCTCATTTCTGAATTATATTTCACTGAATACTGAATTATATTTCACTGAATTATTTTTCATTTGAATTATATTCAAAGAAAAATAAATCTAATGATTTTTAATTCATAACACTATATTATTTAAAATGTTATCAAAAATCAATAGGAAATGAGCGGAAGATTAGTTTAGGTTTGTAGCTAATATTAATTATTAACTAGTCATAATATAAAAAGAAAGCAATCAAATCTGTATACATTTCGTTATAAACCTTCAGTTTTTATGCTTTCATGATATATGGTAATAATATAAAATTAGAATTACGCATTAAAATGTTTCGATAAATATTATTTTTTACATTGAATAATTTTATGTAATTACATTATAATATTTTCACAATCTAATGGTTTTGCAGTTTTATGATTTACTAGATTAAAATATTATTTATTCATAATTAAAGCCTAATTAATGAATGTAATTGAAATATCTTTTTTCCCAAGTATTCCAGATTTATGATGAAAATAATCCATCAAATTCTAATTAAAAAAACATACTTTCAAATAATCCTAGTCACCGAATTGCATTCTCATGGGTAGCTAATTTATTTGATTTTGACTTGCAGTAAGTTCACTAATAAGAAGGATATGCCCAGAGAAAGGCTGATTGAGCTGATGTTAATTAAAATAAAAAGAACTCTTGACATCGTACTTCCATTCTAATGCAGTGAAAAAAGCTCTAAAAACTTGGGAAATTAATTTATACTCGATGTTAATGTATTCTACCGCTATTTCATTGCTATATTATAATTGAATTTACTTTTCGAGAATTTTATATACTTTTACTTAATCCGCAAATATGGAAAATGATTTGTTAACTAAAATTAAAAAGAAATGCAGCACAGTAAATAACAATATAATTATATTACTTGTCTATCTTTAGATTACAAGAATATATTTTATGAAAATTAAATGTATTTTTCCAAAAATTATCTTATTTAAAGAGAGTTATATTTGAGTTAAAACTTAATTTTCTGATAAATTTAGCATAACTTGTATCATTGATAAATATGCTAATGACATAAACTAATTTAAAAATATTTCATTTTCTAAATAACAATTGTTGATATGATTCACATATATTTGTCATAAATTTATATAAAGTGAAGCATATTTTGTCCTGAATTTGTTACACATATGATTTTCTTATGAAATTCTCAACACTACTGATGGTCTTATAAATTTAATATAACATTAATAAACATATTTACAAATAATAATTAAACTGATAAGCGCATGTCCTTAAAATTAAAACGAATATTTCTTTAAATAGTATAATACGAATATTATTATAAAAATATGTGTCAACTCTGAAAGTAAAATGTGAATTTTACTTTTTCATGAGCATTTTACTCTTAACAAATGTAAATTGCTAAGATATGGAATTTATTATGATAATTTAAATCTGCTGTTAATTTTTGAGAATTAATGCCAAATTATTTTTGAATCTGTCTGTTCATTATCTGCAGACAAAAAATCAAACTTTTAATCATTCTCCCATTTGAAACATTACATGATCAATGGATTTACGATGCAGAAACAGGTAGCTAATGGTTTTTTCTAAGATATTTCCCTTTTTTATTTAAAGTGTTTCTGCACTCTACATTAATAAGAAGGCGTGATGTAACTTATAAATCATACGCTTTGTGAGGGCTAATATTTGGCTAAGGAAACCTGTTGCGGTTTAATAATGGTTTCTTAATAATATAAGTTTGCAATATTATTAAGAAACCATTATTAAACCGCAACATTATTATTAGCTCTTGTAATTTTTTAAGCTCTTGTAATTCTTTAGCTCTTGTAATTTTTATCTAAAGAATCTGTTACTCTTCTGAAGTATTTTGTAATATTATTCTGAAAGCATATGAACTACATAAAGTATTCCATAACGCTCTTCTGAATGCCTTTGAGAAATATGAAGAGTTCAATAACATTATTTTGAGATTTTATGAAATACTTAATACATTATTACTAAATAATATGTGATACTAAATTATGCTATTTTTGTGAATCTGAGTATTATATATTATAATTGTTTACGAACTCATTATACTTCACATCATCAGTGAAAACTAGCGGACTAAAATATTTTCTACTATAATATCTAAAGAGTCAATTGAAATTAAGAAATGTTATCTTTCAGGAATGAAAACGTCTATTGAGGTTAGTGGATGAAGAAATGAGCAAGATTTCTTCAATTATATTATATTTGGGTATTAAACTATTTTATTTTGATGAACTAAAATATTTACTAAAATGAGATTTATTCATTAAAAAGGCTATAATATCTTCCATTAAATATAATGAATTTAAAATATCTAAATTTTTGAACTTCTTATGTAACTAATGCAATTGACTGATTTAATTTTACGCTCATAGTAACCACAATTGTCATGATTGAATAAGAATGTCACACATTAACGTATGAAAGTAATGATCATTAATCTTGATAACATGTATAAAATATAATATGTCACTAACAATTCTTTACAACAACTGCAACAGAGCGTAAATTTTAAAACAGTTTTCACCTCTTAAAATGTTTTGAATTTTCTTTATTTCAAGAAAGTTTATTTTTCAAATTTTACTCATTCTAAATGAAAGAATTATACATCACGTCTGGAAATGCAACATATATTTAAAGTTTCCTATTTAAACACCTATATATCTTGTGAAATATTTTAAAATAAAAATCATATTTCATTCATACTTCAAAGTTAAATAATTCAGAAACAAAAAAAAAAAATATTAAGCAATAATAATGAGAATGAGAGGAAAACTGGGTAAATATATGATGACAATGTAAAACTATGCTCAAATCCCTTTGATGCTGCTTTTTGAACGCTTGTTAAAATAAGATAAGAATAGGAAAAGAAAAAAAAAAGCGCTTAATATCAGAAAGATGCAGGTTGTTAGTCCTCTGCAACACTGCTCAAAATTTAAGGCTGTAATTCTTGTAATATAATGATTGAGTCAAATGAGACTGAAAATAATTTGATTTTGTCAGTTGTCCCAGAGTGATTCTAAGTGATTATTTTTTCATCCGCTGTAACAAAAATGTCACTGAAGATTTCTTATTTTAATGATTCAGATGTTCATAATAAAGGCATAATATTTCATAAAATATTCTATAGCATTAGAGCTACACGTTTTTAATAATAGTTATATTCTAATAATAATATCATAATCAATAGCATTAGCTTCAGGAAAAATTTTATTGGACATTTCAAAATAAAATGCTTAACATTCTTTATTCGACAGCATTATCCTTTTATTGCTTATGACATATACTTATTTATAAAAATCAAAAACATTTTTTCAATTGATTTACCTCCTTAATTGTCAAAGATCTAGAAAAACTGAAAATTAATGTATCTGGATATATAAAGCAATAAGATAAGCGCTGAAATTTCATTAACTTAATGGTAATATCAACGATTTATATTCAGAATAATCTCAGGATAACATTAGAATAAAAATCGTTTATACTGAATTTTGATTACGATTTTTATATAATAAAGTATTATTATTTATTACAAGTTAATGATATCAAAATGTTTTAATTAAATAAATTGTTCTCAGTCCTATTTTATTTTACTCATGCCCAAAATAAATATTTTACTTATTAAAGATTTTAATTTTATAAACCATTAATTTCATATTTATTTGAAATGTAAAATATTAAGAAATAATGCGAAGCTATAATTGTCCTAAATACAATGATATATCAACCTATTATCATTGAATGAATTACCCTATAAACAGTTGGAAGCATAATCAAATTGTCTATTCTAAAGAATACTTAATATATAGAATTTGATTTCGCTATCTCTAGATATTGATATTTTTATCTATTTTGAGAAACATTATTATAGTATATTTAAATCTTTAAGCATATTAGCCTGAAATTTTAGTAAAATTTTATATATTTTAGGTATTTATATTTATTGATTACAAAAAACAAATTTTTCTGACAATAGTTTCTATAACAAAAACATTACTTTCAAAAATTATAATTTTTTTCAATAGTTTCCAAATACTATGTTGTTAGAAATACGACTGATTCGAAAGGTGCATTCAAATATTTTTTAAATTCTTCTTTTATATCTGCAATATCGCATCAATACCTTTTGGTTAAATTTTAAAATCAAAAGAGATGGAATCTTAAATCAAGTTTTATACATTTGTTTCTCACAGTTACCTTTTATTAACCAAACACTCTTTCTCCCTCACCACCAAGTAACCTAAGTTAAAATTCAGTTTTTGCCTAACACTCCTGCTTGTAAGAGCTGTCTTACCATCTAATCTATAATATTGCACAAGATCAGTATTTTAACAATGACCTCTTCATAAACGAATCATTCCATTTCCAAAATACGCTCATGCTCTGTAAACTTAAATGATTTAGTATATATATTTACTATCATGTAACTATTTTGCAATCAAATAAATAAAACTGTTTCTCGAAGTTTTTAGTGATCATTAATTTTAAAAACTCAATGTACAGAATATGTGTAAATATAAAATATATTTCTGTATATATTAATTAAATCTTAAAAACATTTTTAAGAACCATTTTCATAAATGCTTATTATTAAAAATGAAAGGTAAACAGCAGTTACCACTCGAAAACATAACTAATTTATGCATGAAGTTTACTATTGAGAAGCAATAAAGCACTGAATTTATGAAATTTAATCTTCATTATTTAAAAAAATAAATTGAAAAGATAGGGTTAGATTCATTTAAGAATGGAGATTTCAAAACAGAATTATTTTCTCTTTTAAAAAACCAGAAATATTCTACTCTGACCACCTATTTTAATATTACTATTGTGAAATACTTTATTCAATATAAAACCATAAAATAATTTAGAGTAAATAATAAATAATTATATACCCTGGTAGATTTTAGTTCTGAAAAACATTCATAAAATATTTAATAAGATTCATTTTAAAAATGTTAACTTGAAAAAAATGGCAAAAGTTATTTACGTTCTGCAACTGAAGTAGATTTAAAAACATTGAAGTAAAACTTCTTAAACACCGATAAATATTTGAAACATAATAACAAAGTTTAGTTAAGCATGTTTTCAGACAACAAAAGAACTAGTAAATACCAAGAGACAGAGAGATAGAAAGAAGGTTTTAAATTGAAATAAATGTTTACTACGAAATACCAAAAAGGAGTAGAGGGAGAGAAAGAGAGAGACAGAGAGAGAACTTATAGCAATAAAGTCGGTGAATTGACAGAAATGGAAATGGGAATAGAACTGACAGAAGTTTTGAATTGAAAACAATCTTGATTGTTTCAAGCAACTTTAATTTTCTCCATGTCTGGAACAGGAATGCTTCACTAAAGAAAAAGGAATTTGCATTTCCTGGTTGGAAAGTATTTCTTCCTCTGTTGAGATTATAACAATTAAATAGAAACTAATATGTTAATGAAGTTTTGATAATTAAAAATTATTATAAAACTTTTCGGCTGAAAAATAAAATATTACTTGGTGAGGGAAACAATTTCAATTTCACTTTCGATAAAATTCAATAAAATTTTAATTTAAAATTTGCTCAATTTACAATTTTTAATAGAAATTGCTTTTAAACGGAAACTAGATTAATATTTATGTTAGTACTGAAAGGGTCTGATGATAAAAATTTATTATTTTTAGTAACATATGAAACTAGAATTTATAGTAAAATATAAAATCACTAGTTAATAGAAGCGCTTTCATAACTATATTACAATACAGTGAATTACAATTATTTTCACATATAGAAAGAGAGTAAAATTATTGTATAGCAATGAATTTCTATCCATTATATCGAATTTAAATGTAATTATTAAAGCAAAACTATTTGAAAAACTTATTTCTGCATTTAAAATATATTAAAGATAATTTAAATTATGTTTTAAAATAGATTTGTTGTTTGATTAATTAAAAATTATGGTTTTCATTGATGATGATGATTTATTATGATGATTCTTAACATATAAAATACATAATATATCTTGAATGTTATAATTTCAAAAGAAGTATCATCTTCAAATCTAACTTATTTTCTAAAATGTAAAAAATTACGTATATTTATTAAAATGTTTCTGCTGTTCCTATTATTATTTAATTTCTTCTTAATTAAATGAAATTTAAAATAGTTAAAATATCAGTAATATAAATATTATTAGTCTGAATATAAATTATTTTAAAATTATTTATTTAGTAATGTAATTGCATTTAACTGTTATTTATCCGAATGAGAAGTAAAATTTTGTTTTAAGTGAAAGAAAACATTTTCAGTCCATGCTAAGACCATTTTTCTGATATTATTTCTACTAAATAATCTTAATCTGAACGAAGATAATAATTTAACATCGCCCAATAAGTCCGAGCATTTTAATTACTTTTGAAAAAATTTATTCCTTCCCTGTGCAAAATTCAACAGCCCTTCGAATACCAGCATAAAATATTCGCAATTCAGTCTTTAATTTCGAATATTTTATGCTGGTATTTATTTTAGGCACTTAAAACTCATAATTTTTATTACTATTTTTGTTTTTCCAAATTTTAAAGATTTAATTAATTTGTTTATTTTCGGAGGAATTTAATTAATTATACATTTATCTATTCTCATCCTAACTCTTTGTGTTTGTACATCTATATATATATAATATATATATTAATAATAATAATTTCATTGGGAAAGATAGAAATATGTTAGAAAAATGTATTCGGAACAAATTTAATGATGATACAATTAATGCTAGGTCAATTCAGATGAGAAATTTTCAATTAACCGCTCTCGCTCCGAGGTTTACAATTGACGTTAAGTTGAAAAATTTCTGGTGGAAAGCGTTTTGGAAATAATGAAGAGTTGTAAAATGCCACGACCATTTAGCTCAATGAGCTTGTGGCAGAAATTTCCAGCATAAAATTCTGTACTTTGTGATTAGGTAAAACACATGTTTAATTATAGGAAGTGATTGCATAGAAGAATAAAATGCATTTTATGAGTGTGGTCGAACTTCTTATTCCCATAAGCAATTTCTATTATTTAAGAATACAGTCCTTATTTGTTGGATGATTCTGTAAATAATTTTAAACAAAAAATGCTCACAAGACAGAAATTAAAATGTTAAGTTTATTTTAAAATAATAATTTAAACAAAAAAGGGTTTATCAAAAGCCAATGATAAAAATTAAGAAATTTGAATACGATCATAATAAATGTGCTTTGTCTCTAATTATTTATGTATTACGTGACGCGAATTATTTTAAGCAAAGTTAACATAATATTTCAATTGTAATATAACAAATATTCCAAATATATATGTAGAAACGTGTAAAACTGCTAAAAATTCAATAAATTATTGTTTACCTAACAGCAATATAAATTAATTCTTATATTGTTATATTTACCGTTGAATGTTTCATCTGTGGTAAGCAATCACAAACTTCCATTTATTTTTGTGCTAAACAATCTAACGTAATCATTGTAGTTACATAAGGATTTCTTGTGTGACACATATTAGCATGCTATATATTCACTCGAACACGAATGTTACAATCAGGTTTATAAAAATCTTCTTTTGTAAAAATTAATGATAGTGCTTCTCTTCATATACGAATTAAAGGAAATTTGTGCTTCTTATTTAAATTTCACAGTAGAAATAAACATTGCATTTTGACGTCATCTCATTTTTGAATAAGCCATCAAGTCTGCTTAACTATATTTCCTTCTCAATGAATTATGATATTTCTTACATTTTTTTTGTTATTTATCTGAAATATATAATGAAATGTATATATAATATCATACTTAAAAGACATTTACTTAAAATGTCTTTTAAGTATGATATTATATATACATTTAAATTTTTAATCAAAAAATATTTGATAACTTCATCTTTAGAATTTACTCAGAAGAGAATATATATTAATTTTTTATACTGATATGAATATACACAATCATTGTATTTATTCAAGAAATGGTAGTTTAGGAAGTTTCTGAGTATTATGTATAACGAGCTTATAATAAGAGTAACAAATTACATTCCACATTAAATCGAAAATATAATATGAGTAAAAATACGTTCAAGTACTAAAATATTAATAACGTAACTAGCGTAAACAATGTACAAATAAATGTACAGTAGAACTACAATTATTTTTAACTCAGTCTATCCAAATGGCTTTCGGAATTTCAGAAAAATAAATTAGATGGAAAATAAAGAAGAAAAAGCTCAAAAAAAGGAAAGGTATGAGAAGGGAAAAGATGAGAATGATGTGTCACTTGAGGATATCAGTAACATTCTTTTGAAAATTCCTCGATGTTCAGAAGTTAATGCTGAAGATATGGGAGAATGGAGTTTTGAGTCAGACATTGGATTTTAAATTACAAACGATGGCCAACTGTCGTGGAAGAAGACGAGGTTGAGTGTGGTTACATACGAATTCTGACTGTCAAACGTATGCGCGACTTGCTTGCCGGAAAATGGATGAAGGCTTTGAAACAATTTAATCTGACTGAGGTATTCAGACAGCAATGACTTTCGTTTACAGCACTGTACATATATACTGTATTAATGTAGAATACTTCTCATTAATTTAATATGCAAATGGGTTTTTTTCTTTAAAAATGTTTAGTTTTTCCTCCCACTTTCAACAATTAATAATTAATTAAGATGGGATCTTTTTCAAAAAATTCGAGTTAACCGAATTTTTTATTATTCGAATGGTTTCAATTCATTTGGTATGAAGCTCTAGAACATATAACAAGTATTTTAAGTTATAATCATGTTCTAGTGCTACGACAGTATTCTTCAGAGTGAAAGGTCCCGCGTTCCATCGCTACTAATGAACAACCAGTGATGGTTATTAAACTTTCGCTTTCTTTCGGGTGAATGCTTGACAGTTTTCGTATGTGCTACTCTATCTATAAAAAATTCCATTGTCTGTCAGTTATGTGATAGACATTAAAATACCTTGCAAAAGTTTTTAGATATTAGGTATTCCACAACGTGGTGTCAATAAGCGTTGTTCAAACGACTCGTCTTTCCCACAGAATTTTTTTTTTTTTGAAATTTTATAACTAAACAATTTTTAATTCATACAAATTTTTGCTTAAAATTTTCATTGCTTCAAACTCAATATTATTTGCTGCAAACAAGAAAATGTTAATACTTTTGAAATTGTAATTTCATCATTAGGTTAGATAATTTCATTTTTCCGCAGTAAAAATTTTTGATTTTACTATTTCTAAATACTTAATCATTTATATTAAAATAAAATATATTAATAAGATGATTATAGTTAGTGTTATTGCTGTATCTAAATAATTGTAGAACAGTCATAAGTAATTAGAAATGGCTATTTTTATTCGAAATCTAAGTTAAATCACAGATCGCTGTAGAAACAGCTCTTACATACAAAAACATTGCTGTACAGCATCAAATAAACAAATGGAAAATTGAATACAATATCACTATTTAATTCTTCAAATTCTACTTTTAGATACTAAAAATAGTCAAAAGGAGATATAATTATATAGCTCTCTCTCTCTCTTTACATTTTAAGCGTTAATCAACTCTAAGCATAAAAATATACCTCAAAATTGCATATTTCCAATATTTCATCTAAATAAATGAGATATTCATTAGTTATTGAGATTTTTATTTTTAAAATTTAGACTACTAAGATTTCTATTGTGGATAGTTTAAATGTCATATTTTAAAAGAAATCCAACTCTGTATACACAGCAATGGACAGTACCATTCTTTCTACTCATTTCAACACTTATCCTTGATAATGGCAGAAAAATAAAGGCAAAATTGAAAATTATTATGGCATAAACAAACACTGACTAGAAGTTATTAGTAAATTGTTTTTCTTCATTTTTAAGAAGCGCAATTTACATGAAAAATTATACCATAAGCCGCTATGACAGAGTTCGAACTTTTGATAGATGAAAATTTCATTCTCTCGGCAAGCTTCTCCAGTTTCAGCCGAATAAAGAATCTGCAGACAACGCGGAAGTTATTATAAAAAGGCTGTCAAAACGTCTCTTCAAAAGTTCATGCGTCTTGAGAAAGGGATATTTAAATTTTTGAAAGTATAATATAATGGATGACAATGGAAATAAAATTGTCAGGGTTTGGTTTCTACAACAGCCAAAAAAATAATAATTGTTAATAAAATTCCTTACATAGCTATTATTTTTAAGTTAATGGAAATTATTAAGCATATTTAAATGATTGATAGTCATAAGTGGAATAAGTGTATTAATAAAATTGGTGTTAAAAACCTTAAATGGGAAATTATAAGTTCAATCTCTTTTTTTTCGTTGAATATTAATAATTCTTGAGTTTTATTTTTGCCCGACGGATTCTTGCAGTATGTAAATAAACTAGAATAGAAAATAAATACTATAAAAAATATAAATTCTGTTTATTTGAATTTTAATTAGAAAAGAGAGAAGATGTTTAAGTTATATAATAATATTTAAATAACTCTTAAGTTTTATGAATTGTTTTATCAATCCATAGTATATTTTAAAATATTAAACATTTAACTTATATTAAATTCCCTGAATTTCTTGTAGTAATAAACATATACTCCTATGAGTGTGTAGAAAAAATTAGGGTTAACTATTACACATTTAATGCATTATTAAAAATATACTTTTAGTTACCATTAAATGTTTTTAGCAATTATAAAAAAATTGCAATTACAAAAAAGTTTAAAAATTATACTTCGATTTGATTTGTTAAACATAATTTCAGGTATTAAAAATTTGTTCTTAATTAACATAATTGATACATTATGAAGACTTATTCACAATATGAGCCAAGAGATAATAACAATGTTAAAAATGTTTCTAATCACTGCTGCTGTATTTGATATTTATTTCGAATTTACTATTTCCCGTAACAGTCAATAATAAATAGTCACCATTCCAAAAATGATAAATTAATTTTTATTTAGGATTGCTGTCAATACTAATTTCAATTATCATTCTGATTTAAAATGCATAAAAATAATTTTATTCATAAAACGTATAAAATAAATAACCACATATTAATTATTTATTATCAGCATTCATCTTATTAATCTTATATCAAATGAGTATTTCTCTTAAGTAAATCATATAAATTTCGTAATTCTTTTTGAGTTTGAAAAATTGGCAATTTTTATTTATTGTATTTTACATTTTGAAATTCGTACTCAGTGAAAAGGAATATTGTTAAATCAGTTCAGGCGAAAAGATCTCTCAGCTCTAGCTGAGAGATCTTTTCATTTTAAGATTTTTTAAGATTTAATTTATTTTACCAATAATTCTATCAGTAATGACAGACGAACATATAACGTTTTGATTTACAACTCCAAGCGTCCCCTGAGCAATTTGTGCAAATACATCCGAATGACACGGAACTCTGGATGCATTTTCCCATAAAGAACAGTCACCAAACACCGAAGCCTATTTCAAGGTCCCTGCCACCGCTTAGTATTCTTTTTTAAGAGAATTGTATCGCTTCACGCAGCTGTCAAGATGGAAACGCGTGCGAAGTCCCGATTATCGTAGGGCTCTTGAGAAGAAAATTATGTTGACACTTTCCTTTCTCCTTAAAGGACGACCTATCAATAGCCCAGTAGACTAAACCTCGGAAGGAGGATCCTCTGGCTGAGGAAATATCTTCTCGGACTTCTTTACGTCTCAGACGGCTCGACGTACGTCACATGTGCGGATCGATGAACTTCAAATGAAGTTGCATAATTTATTTCCGCCAGAATACTTGGAAGTTGTTACTATACCACCGGAAAACTAAGAACTTTTCATAAAGCACAGATATAAACATTCTGTAGGTATACTGAAACATAGTTCTAAAGCAGGTAAATTCTCCAATGAAATATAATTTAACTTAAACAATGATTTAGAGTATCCAAACTATTATTCCTTCATTCACGTATCATATGCTTACAAATAAATAAAGCAGTATGTATATTGTTGCAGCTCAAGATGCTTTAATTTTTTTTTTAAATTTATCTTCATTCTCATTTACAATAAAGTTATTCAATAATAAAAGTGTGAATCATCTGCATCAAACGAGGAAGATTTTTCCTTCTAACAAAAAGAAAATGAAAAATATTTATGAAATAATATTGTAGAATGATTTAAAGACAAGATACAATATTGAGATTAAATTTTAAATGTCTCAATTCTGTGAAATATCATGGTCAAGTCATTTGATATTATTGCATGATTTATGAGTTCATGATGATAAAAATTCATGATCCATGAGTTTTTTTAATCAAAATTTCAATATCTTTCCCAAGAATGTTCTAATTTGTTCCAAATGACATTTTGCACAATGGAGCTTTATTTAATTAAATTGTGGTTTCAACCATTATGCTTTCTGTAAGAACCAGATTATTTATTTTATGTAACATGCATTAACATCGCGTATACGCTTACTTTTATATCAATTTTGCGAATCTAAAATCATGAATTAGGCATGTTATTAAGACAAAGCATAGAACTGGTCATGTACTGATCACAGTAAGTAAAATCAAATATTTATATAAAGTAAAATCAAATATTTTTATCGTTTCAAATACACTTTTCATTTACAAAAAGCATACACATAGAGATGGTAAATTCTGATTTACTAACCAATTTACTTTATACGATCATTAAATATAGAGTATAATGAGCAGAGCCATCTATTGTACTTTCGTAAAAAATTTTATCACATAAAAGGATTTTCATTTTTTTCTACTTTTTGCTACAAATGTTTCCTTTTGTGTAAATTAAATATGGTATAAATAATGTAAATAAAAACATTTATGAATTATTCGAAAGATTAATATAATTTTCTTAATACGTTTCTCTTTAAATATTTTTTATGCTCTTGCATCCTCGAAAACATCGTTATAATTTTTTTTAATTTGTTGACAGAATATTTAATTAATTTTATAGTATTGAAGTATTTTTATGATAAATAAATAATCAACAAAGTTTTAAACTTTCCCCATAAAACTATTTGTATAAAAATGGCAGAAAGAATTTTTTTAATGAAATTGAATTTGTTGAAAAATTTAAATTTTTAAAGCAATTTTATCTACAGTAATAATGTTTTAATTGTAATTATACTCCTTATAATGTTATTTTTATTTGATTTATTATCCAATATTGTTCTAACGTACCTATAATTAAAACTGCATTTCTCAATAATAAATGATGAACATGAAAGACCAAGAAAATATATAAAAAACATTTTCAATGATTTTTTAAATACACTTATAATATTTAAAAAAAAACTTATTTTTTAAAATTTGAACATTATTTTTTAAAATTTGAAAACTTCAGAGCAAGAAGTTTAATTTCAAGAGTTATATATTTTTACTTTCTTTTCTGCTTCATTAGATTGTTCTCTTTAATGATATTATTTACAATTATAAAGATTAGTTACTACATAGATACTTTTTTATAAAAAAATTTTATTCAAAAAAACTTGATTTTAATAATTCCTAGTTTATTTGATTTTAAATAAACAACGCATATTTCAAAATATGATTTTTTGTATAATTTTTAAAAAAATATGAAATTTAAAAAAATAAAATTTTAGAAAGATTTTTGTATACTATTTATAGGAGCGCAAACGTATTTGCTTAATTTATTTATCAACGAAATAAAGTACATTTAAATTAAATAAATATACATAGAATAAATCGCAAAGTTATAAAATAACAATGAAATTCTTCTATGCCATAAATATTTCAGTTTTTTTCTTAAAATCTTATAATTTTTATAAACCATATTAAATTCCTAAAATAAAATATTCAAAATGAGCAAGAAATCTTTAAAAAATATGTAAATTGAAAATTACATTTTAAAACAATCAAAAAGCATCAATAAATAAAATATTTATTCGAACAGTGGACTATAAAAATCCTTGTTTCAATTTTTTTAAGAAAAATTTATCATGATTTTTCATATATGTAGCAATTTTTTGCATTAAAATTTGAAATAAGTTTTAATATTGATTCAGTGTGCTTCGTTAGGAAAATATTGTGTTTACTTAATTTTATTTAATAATAAAATTAAGCAGCATATATAAAAATTTCACATAATTATAAAATACAATGTTGATAAACAGTTCATTTTTTTGTTGAAATACTTCTTCGCTTTAGAATTATGTGATATTTTTATCAGTTTTCAAATTCGCAATCTTTATAATTAATAAATTACGTTTTAAAATTGTTTTTATTTGTATAAAATTAGAATTGTTGGGTAATTTCAATATTATAAATGAATTTTAACATTATTTATAATGAGTTAGGTAAATTTTAAAATATTTATTATTGAGTAGACAATTATATTTATTATAACATGATATATAGTAACATTAATTAAAAGTTCGATGTTTTAATCAAATTTTTAAATTGCTAGTCTGTTGTCCTTGTCAATATTTAAAGATAAACGCATTTTTATAGAAGTCATTGAGATGCAAAATGTTCAAAGTCATAAAATTGTTGGAGGAAATTTTTTAAAGGTCGGAATTTTTCCTGTTTTATTTTAACAAAATTTTTGTTCTGTTTACATTTCTGAAATAAAACGTGACTTCGTTTGCTTGAAAGTATATTTTCTGATACACTTTCAAGCAAAAGAAGAATATCAAAAGATATACTTAAGAAAATGATATGTGTGGCTGTAAAAGTGGATGATAAAATTATTGACGGAAAAAAGATGAAGAATAAAAGTCTATAGACCGAAGAATATTTTTAGCATATTTTTAAAAATATTTTGCATACACATATTTTATGCACTGTTGCAGAGTGAAATGGTGAGAGTTTCAATTTATTACAAAAATGTGACAATATGAAGCACATAAACCATTTTAATATTTTATTTTATAACCTAGAAAACATCTTTCTACATTTTGGGACACAAAAACATCCATTTATTTTAAACGTCTTAAAAAATGTTTAAATTCCTTTTTTACGTTCATTTTAATTTAACAACACTTTGTTCGGCAATTTATATTATAATATTTCCATGAATTCATTTGATGCCAGAAAAAATAAAATACAATTAATTGTTGGAAATGAAACAAATGAATTCGCTACATTTTTATTTATGGAGCTCAGTGAAATAATTTAACAAATGCTAAAGAAAAAAAAACTCATGAGTCTATTTCGTTAATGGTATAACAAACTTTTTCTTCTAATTCTGAAATAATATTTTTACTCTTGAAGATTGATTTGCCTTGTAAACTGTTAACTTAGCCATTCCATTATATCCCTAGAGAGAAATATGAGATAAAGAAGAGACAAATTGTGTCTCTTCTTAACTTTCTTTCTCTGTGTCCCAGAGCACTCCTATTTTTGAAAACTGATTTTGAGAACATGTCATTTTTACAGTTATCTGTTGCAACAGCTGAAATTTCTTTTAAGAAGAAAGAGATTTATAAAATCATGTTAGGCTGAAAATTGAAGTAATTTTTTTTAGCCGAGGGTTTTCAACAGGAAAAAATGTGTCAGCATCTTGAACAATTTTATTGCTTAAACTAAACGAATTACTTACTTTATTAATGAAATGGACAAATAGCTTGGTAATTTTAAAATATAAACATATTTAATTTAAATTTTTATTTTTGTTATAAGTTTAAGAATCCTTTATTTTAAAGATTAAAATTATTTTTTTTTTTACAATGATTAAAAATATAAGCAATGTTTTAATCTCTTTTAACTGTTTTTTCTTATTAATTAGAAAAAAAAAGACTTTGCATTCTTCAAAATTTTAAGTTATATTTTTGTTTTATTATTTAATTTTATATTGATTTGCTTCCTATGTGTTATTTACTTAATTAATAATTCCAAACTTGTTTACAACACATTCGATTGAATGCTTCATTTGGCAAATCAATTCACCCTATAAAAAGTTGAAAAAGCTTGAAGCTTTTCATCAAGTTTTTCATTGCCACTCAGAAAATGGGACTGAATATATGAAAAACTTCACACACCACATCTTCAATAAGAAATGCCACATGAGGGATCACCTTCACTGATTAATAAAATTCCTTATTGTGTTGTTTCTGCATGAGTTTCTACTTCATAAATGTAGAATATTTATCAGATTAAGTTTAATATTTAATGAAACGAGCTGAATTTATATAATTTGACAGTGTTATAACATACTCTATGCGGCAAACTTTCATTGATTTTCAAGATATTTCGAAAATAAGAATATGTTATATATATTGTTGTTGTTTTGATAATAAATTAAACTCATTATTCTTTTAAATATTTTATTATCAACATAATTTTAAAAAAAGACGAATATTGTAAATTGTTCAAGAATATAAATTACATTTTCATCTTTCACTCCCATTTAAGTTATTTTACTTTACATCCAACCAATATTTTATTATTTTGATCATCAAAAACAAATTTTTAAACTATTTATTATTTATTAATTTAAAACTATTTAGGAAAAATTTTCATTTACATAGTACACAACAAATTATAATTATATTTTAATAACTTTTTTTTAAATGTTTTACAGCATTAAGCGAATTATTTAATATTATCATTAGCTATCTAGTTTTTTAAGGTCATTTGTAGCATAAGTACAAATTAATATTTTTATAAATTTTGTAAATATTTTGCTACATTCAGAAACTTATTTCATTTTTTTCATTTGAAACTTATTTTACTTTTTACTTTTTTGCTTTGCTTTGCTCTCTGTTTCATATAGTGAATGCAATTCCACAAAAATGTACATACGATTTAATTCTCACCGAGAAATTATTGTTTCAAATACCTCCTAAATGTTAAGAGAAACTGCTAATTATTTAAAAGCAGTGCGTTCATCATTAGATTATATTTGGTTGATATAAATATTTAAAAATTAAATTACCATAAAGAATTCATAATCTAAAAAGTCATGAACTGTATTCCTATTAATACTTTAAAAAATTGTAGAAGTGTAATAGTCTATTATGAAGTATTCCTAATTTGTCTGATAATGCATTCGATTTGCCTATTAAGTCAGAAACAAGATACTTTTAATTTTTTTTCAAATAAGAGGCATTACTGCATAAATTTTGAATTCACAACACAACAAATTTTAAAAGTCACCTCGACAATTTACGGTTTTAAAAAAGTCATTACTGTTTATGACACAACTTTTTTCTATTCTCTTAAAACATCTGAACAAAAAACAACTTTTCAACTAATCATTTTATTCCTTTCTCAAAAGTTTTTCTTCTATAAAAACAGTTACCAATTTATAAATTTAGATCTGATATTTTTGATACAGAAACTGTACAAAAATAAAACAATGACCTAGGAAAACGCAAGCAAAATTTAAAAAAATAACGCGTCAAAATACAGATTTTTATTTCAAATCAGTATGTTTCTTTTGGGAATAAGTTATTAAAAACACCCTGAATTGTAATGCGGTAATTAGCAGGATTTACATCAAAATAATTCTTTTCTTTACAGTATTCTTACTTTTAATAGCTTTAACAACGTATTCAATAAATGTGGTTTCCTAAGCACCTTATCCTCTCATTATACAATCATGAGATTTAATTTATTTGTAATATTTATATGTTTAAAGAATTTTCATTTTAAATCTATCGAAGCAACGAAAATATTTCATCAAGACTACGGAAAAGGTTCCACAAAAACCACTAAATCTTTAAAATTTCGGAAAAAGGTCTGAATATCTTTATTTTTAGTGAAACTCTCTTTGAAGTAAATTATTACTAATGCAATAGACTCTGACTAGTTAATTTATATCTTCTTTTGGATATCATTTTAGATATTCCTTAATCACAATAACGACATGCAGTACACTGATTTGGAAACATTTTTGTGCATTTGAAAAATTTGCTCATTGATTACATTCAGAAATACATAAAAATTTTAAAAACCCGTAATTGTTTCAGTTATTGTATGCATTCATTTCTTACAAATATTTAAATATTTTAGTAAGATTAATAGAGATGCGTGTAAGTTACCAGAGATAACGCGAATTATATAAATTTCTTACAGATATTTTTTATTTAATATTAATTATATTTTCCATATGATTTAAATTGTTGTCTTATTTTTGATATAGCTATTTGATAATTGAACTTTTTATAAACACAATTGAAATATCAGTTTTGTTTGTATTGCAGTTTTGACCAATATAAATGTTTTAATGTGTTTTCTTCAATAAATTATTGCTTATTTTGATTCCATAGTTTTGTGATGAGTATATATATATATACAAGTAACAGCTTTGAAGTAAGTGTTTACTCCATAAGAAAATCCTCACTAAAATTATAAACCGTGTGAAACAAAAAACATTTTAGTTTACAAAATATTGTATTTCAAAAGGTGGTATTTAGCGCATTTTTTCTTTAACTATTGCTTCGAAGTTTTTTCAAAAATGTCTGGTCAAAACTAGTTGCTTAAAGCTCTTGCTATTTATTTATTGAAAAAATTAAATTTTATTATTTATCACAGTTCAAAAACAATAACCAAGGCGGATTTCATTCAAATCTGACATGATCAAAGTCTCAGGGTCAAGGTCTAACCATCTAATGAAGCAGTTGATTTACTGTTTTGTATCAGAAACGTATGCTATCAAATTTCATCAATTACGTTTAGTGTCAAAGCAACAATATCTTAGCATGTTAATTAAATTAAAAATTAAAGCATTACGTACAGCAATTTGATCGTTTCCGGTATTCAAATAAACGTATAAAATTTTCCCTTTAAAATATTTTTAATATCGTTTGAACAATATTTTAATTAGTGCTACATATGACTAATTATATTGTTATGCATTATTATATTGATAATTGCGCATATTTCTAATTATTAGAATATTATTTATAAAAGCATTTACTATCTGATTAAAAATCATTAAACCATTTCATTAAACATATTTGAAAAATGCTAATGTTATTATAGCTTGTACAAACTAAAATATAAAAATCTGTTCCATATTTCTCTTCTTTTTTATAGTATTTCTCATTTCTTTTGTCTTTTAAATCCTTTTGAATAATACTTTAAGAGCATGAACAAAACATAAAAATAATTATTTTTATCTAATTATGTATTCTTTTTTAAGCTATAAAATATTTTCACACATATTTTGATGGAATAAATCCAAAAACAAAATAACATCTTAAATTGCAGTGGGTTTTCCTAAAATATTGTCTTCTTGTAACAGTAAATAGAGCAATTGCATCTTCCCTTACTCACATTTCTTAAACAAATATGTTTTTAGAACAAAAGAGCATAATTAAATGCATTTGTGTGGAAGTTAAAAGCTTTAAGAAACACATGAATAAAAGGATTGTTCACAAATATATAATCAGTGTTCTATTCGGCTGTGTTCCAGCAGATTTTGCATACTCTAACACTGGCGATTATTGTTCAACATAACCCAACATAATAAATAATTATCTTAGTATGCAAACATCGCATATTAAAACAATCATTATGCATTTACTTGCAAACTAATTCTAAGTGAAGAATACAATATTTTTGAGTAAGGAAGTTAATAACGCGCTTAAAACAGCTATCAGCTCAAATATTTTAAATTTATATCAAATAAAAACATCTTTTGATTAGAATTTCTTTGGATTAATCAGCTTTAATTCATCTTCTTTGATCTTTTGATTCTTTTGAAAAAGCAATTTGATTGGTTTAAAGGACCATCATATTTCCATGACTTTATAATGTGTACAAATTAATTTCACTGCAAAATCTAAGGTTTTATGACAAGAGACATTTTAAAATTTCATATTTTTTAGAGTTATAGTAAAGATTTATCTTTTATCCTCTAATTTTTTCCTTGGAAAACACAAAGCATTTTGGTCGTCTTAATAAAATTTTCATTTTTATTAGAATTTAATTGCTGACTGAGAATGAACAAACAAATATTCGGCATGTTTATCCTTGCGTTTCTTTTGAAAATGTGACTAAAGATAAGATTCATATTATTCAGTATTTATATTAATTATTGGCTGTTAGTCTCTAAATTTTTTATATTTCTCTTACGATATTCAGATAAGCAATAAAGATCTTTTAATGTATTTTATTAGATTAAAACGTTTTATAGTAATAAATTGTTTTGCAAGAAAAATAAATAAAAGTATTTTGAATTTCGAGTATATATATATATATATATATATATATATATATATATATATATATATACAGCAAACTCTCGCTACAACGATACCGATACAACAATAACTCCCTCTACTACAATAATGTTTTGTGGTCCCGGTGATTTTGCATATAAACTAATGTTAATCTCCCCTCAACATTGCGATATTCTCATGAACAATAAACCTCTGTAAAACGATTTTTTCAATCTAAATTTCAATTAATCGTGCCCAACTTCGGGCATCTTACAAATAGTCGCAATCGGAATCTTCTTCATCAGATGTAATGTCATATTCCAACGTTTCTGATCCTGATGAAGGACGAAAATAGTCATCCAGCTCATTGTCATCACTATAGTGCTATAGAAGTTGCCTATAGTGTCATCACTATAGAAGTTGGTGGGAAGTAATAGAGAAAAACATTCGGAATTGCTGGAAAAAGGCTGGTCTTATGGAAGATAAGAAATCTGATAATGATGAAAATTCCATAGGCAATGATCTCTCAGATGATCAAGAATGTGTTTTACACATCAGAAAATCCATATACCAACTTGAGGAAACAAGCGGTAAAAAATTTCGAATTAGTATAGAAGACTATTTAACAGCAGATGATGATTTTATGGTTTTCGCAGGAGTTACTGATGAAGATATTCTCTCTGAAATTACTGATGAGATAGGAAACAATGATGAAGATGATGATGATATTGATGACGATGATAATACAAGTCCATCGCAGTCCTTATTGTCATCCAAGGAAAATCTTCAATCTGTGAATTCTCTACGGACATTTTTTTCAAGCCTTCCGTCGACAAATGAAGAACATTTTCGTGCACTAGACTCAATGCATACAGTATTGGTGAACTTAATAGTTAAAAAAAATGAATAAACAAACAAAAATATTGGATTATTTTCAATAAAAAGTGTTTTCAGGTATGTGAATATTTCTGTGCTTATTTTCTGAATTTATCTTATTTATTTTTTTAATATTTAAACCACTATTATTAGTATTTTACAAATTAATTTCTTCTAAATATAGACTTAAAAGTAGTATGTTATGCACCTTAAACTAATAATAATAAAAAAACTCTTATTAAATGCTCAAAATATGTGGGCCCTCAATATAACAATATGTCTCTCTACAACAATATATTTATTTGGTCCTTAAAATATTGTTGTAACGAGGTTTCACTGTATATATATATATATATATATATATATATATATATATATACAACAAGATTGAAAAATTCCTTATATATATATATATATATATCTATATATATATATATATATATACAACAAGATTGAAAAATTCCTTATATATATATATATATATATCTATATATATATATAAAGTTTTTAAATCTTGTTGTTGTCTACTTGGTAAACGAAAATTTTTCCTTAACTTTGAAATGAAAAATGCATTTGTATAACAGTTAAAAATTCAAATTTCATTAATACTCAATTAATTTTATTCCATATTTGCTTTTTTTAATTTTTTCAAAATCTTTTGCATCATATTTACTATTTGATCAAATTAAAATTGCTCAAACAATGCTCATAATTGAATCCAAAATTACTTAAATAGATTATAATTATTATATAAAAATTATTAATGTACAATGAAAGTTAATATATTCTATGCAATATTCATAGTTAATATCATTGAATAGAAATAAAAATATTTTTGAAAGATGTTATATTGTTATGATTCTATTCCTGTATGTCTGTTCATTTATAGTATAAAAAAGAATCTTTCTTTAAACTAAATTTTGATAACTTTAAACTGTCAGAAAATAATTTTAATATTCAATACATAATTAGGTTATTTGGGAATTACAAGAAAAACTTAAGGAAATAAAATGTGAGAAAATATGAATAATATATGCTCCTATTCCACAAGGCATAGACTCCTAAGTAGAATATAAAAAGTTTATCAACATATTTAGAGGTTTCAGTTTAGTTTTAAGAACTACTCCTTAACTCCGTCAAAAAATTACTTTTATAACAATGTCTTATAAGCAATTTTGTTTTTCATCTTACCTAATCTCAAAAATGATTAAACCATCAAATAAATATTTTATTTTTTATTTTTTCTATTTCTGAAACCTTTTTCAATAAGCATTTGTTTCATTTGAATGTTTTCAAAATTCAAAAAATGTTTCTTCATTGGAAGTAGTAGAAGTATGGAAGAAATACTATATGTATTTTTTATTTTATTGCATTTCACAAAGAGTTGCTGCAGGATTTTCTTACACTGTTTACATAAATTATAAACCATTAAGCATTCAAATTATAAATGTATCAATAAAATAAAAAAAATGTAAGTCATTCAATATTGTTTTATTTATAGCTCGAAACAATTTTTGGTAAGTACATTTTTAGTTGTTTACATACTTAAATGTCTAAACTTTAAAACTTATATAAGAATTTATGAATTTAAATTACAGTATAATTTTCTTTATTAATAATATTGTATATATTGCATAATATTTTACATATTATATAATACTGTATTAATAATATTGCATATATTGTATCATCAATATATTATAATACATGATTATATCTACTCAATATCATATTTATATAATTTTTAATGACTTAGTAAAAAAAAACAATGGTGAAGATAATATAAATCAAAATACATTGCACGTAATTTTATAAATAAATTTACAAATTTTAAATTGTATTTTAATATAATTGCAAATTTTCTTCATATATAGTTTTTATTAGAAATGATTTCGTGTTTTGAATGTTATGTTTAAGAAAGCATAAAAGTTTCTAAAATTAAAGATTTATTTACTTGAAAATATTTTAAACTAATGTATTTTCAAATATAAATCTTTAAGAGCAATTCTATTATAAGGAGTTATAACTTTTAAGCACAAAAACTTACTAGACAAGTTCTTTTTCAATATTTACTGCGAAAAATATTTTATTTCCTTCTAGACATTTTATAAAAGTAGCAGAAAACCACTTTTATAAATAAAATGCTTGACAAATAGCATTTTAAAAAATGTTATGTAACAATGATGAATATATTGTTTCATATTTCCTTAAAGGAATTTTTGTTGAATATTTTCCATAGTTTAAAATTAAAGGAATACTTTTATTTTAAATATTTCAAAAAAAAATTTTTTTTAAACTTGAAATAAAATTGTAAAGGAATGTTTTAATAATTTTGTTCTAAAACAATCATTAGGAATTAATTTATCAGAAATAAAATACATCATTTTTATATCCTAAGGTAAATTAAAATTGAATATTTTTGTTATATTGTACTAAGAAATAAAGGCAATCCTCTTTATTATGTATACACATATATGTGTAAATAGATACACACATATAAATATATATGTGTGTTCATATGTTCCAGATGTGAGTGTGTTCGTTCTAATCCGTTTCCAAACAGATTCATTCAGAAAGCAGAAAATACTCAACGGTTGGTATTCAAATAAAATGCATTAAATGAAAACATAATTTCTTGCAATATTCATAGAATATTGCATATTTAATAAAAATCATGAATTATGGACTTTTGATGGATATACAAAATAAATAGTCATGCAGCAAATAAATTTCAAGTATAACATGTGTTCCTGTATCATTGGTTCGATTATATATTTTTAAGCATGAGGTACTATAAATTTAATTGTTGAAATTTGATAACTTTATTTACAGTTTCAAAATAAAATAAGTTTTGTAAGATAATAATTTGTTATTTCAAAAGGATTTTTTTTGTTACTTTTTAATCCATATGTTAAATTTTCGAGTTAATTATTGAAATTCTTACAACGAGTATCGGACAAACATTTAACAAATTTTTTATCAAAATAAAATAAAACAGATTGAGCACACACACACACACACACACATATATATATATATATATATATATATATATATATATATATATATATATATATATATATATATATATATATATATATATATATACATATATATATATATATAATATATATATATATATATATATAATATATATATATATATATATATATATTGCGTAGACATTTTAAATATATACATATAAAAATTGCTATTGTTCAACTTAAAAGTTATAAACGAAATATAATAATAAAATATTTAATTATTAATGCATAAATAAAAAATTAACTCCATTTGTAAAGAAAGGTATTTTTTTAATATGTAATACTAACTATGTGCGATTTAAATTAATATAACTTAGAAAAAAAAGATGATTGCGAAAAGAGAAAAGGTAGTATTTTTGAAAGAAAACATCTTTTTGCTTTACATGCACTTTAGAAATGAAACTATTATTATAAATACATATATTTAGGTACTGTACATTAAATCAATTACCCATTTATCATATTTGCTCCATCAATACAAGAATATCTTTCATCTAAATTTTACTCTTTCTAAAGTAACCGCTGCTGTAATGTTTCACATAGTTAAAGTAAATGAGGCAATATTTTACTTGCCTATTACTTTGAAATAAACAAATAATATAAATCTATTCATATGATGATATATTTTACAATAAGAATATATTTTCCATATTTGTCCATCAATACTTGCTGGTATGCATTTTAAAATTTTCGATTTTTTGTAAAAATAAGGCAATACATAATGTTTTTTACCCAGTTGAGAATTATTAATTAAAAACATACTATTGCTTAGGAACGAATAATAAACTTGCTAATTTGCAGGATTTTCACTTTTTATTGCAGACTTTAAACAGCCACATTATATGGAAAATATTAAATAATTTAAAAAACATATTTATTCATTTTATTTTTTCTTAAATATGCATAGTTAAAATACGATGTAATGTATAACAAAACTTTTCTATACAATTTAGGATAAAATAAATCAGAAAAAATTTATTTCTACGATTTTAATGATTAATTTTTATAAAATGTGCATACATTGTGTTTCAAATTTGGCAGAGATGCTGTATAAGCCTGGATACCAAATTCTGGTTCTAGTGATTTTTTGGTGGATTTTCTTATGTATCTGGCAAATTGGTTTTTATTACGTCATAAATATGGAGACCTATAAAAATTATGTAGAAAATTCTATTTTGGGAATCCTAGTATTTACGTCATCGCGAGACATTACAATACGTCGTCTTCGAAACATTTCTTCGTCGCCAAAAAAATTCAGAATTTAGAATCTGTATGACATCTGTGCCTCAAATTTAAAAACGAAGTGCTTTAAATAAAAAACCTGATAACGAAAAATTTATTTTAGAACTTATTAGAGTGATTTATGTTTAAATGATAATTGAAAATTAATTTCATTCATGAACCTGTAACGATTAATTTGTCATAATTTAACTACTTTTCGATTTACTAGTTATATTAATTAATTTTATTAAGATACTTAAATTTCATTTATCTTTACATAGCTAGCTTATGGGAACATAAATATTATATGCAATATTCCCATAGTGCTTATAGTATAATAGACACTAATAGCATAATGCTCTAATAAGAAGATTAAGAACATACAGCCACAATGTAATCCAGTAAAATCCGGTAAATAGGCTTCAAAATTTCAGAGATTTATTGCTGATTGATAAATAAATGGTTTATGGATTTTTGAGTATCAAGTAAGTTATTAAATAAATTACTTCTTGTCAGGCAAGAAGGTCATAAGATCGATACTATTAAACAAAGGGAAATGGGAGCTACGATTTTACCTTTTGCATAAGATTCTAAGCACTAGGAATATTTTTAAGTCTCTTACTTTACGACAGGTGAGTAAGATCAACTATGCATAAAATGTTTTTCCGGAATGGAGTTTACTTGATTGATATTAAAATGTCTTAAGACAGCCATAGGTGTTAAATTATTCTCTATGATTTGTCAAAGCAAGTGATTATTTCGTCTCATAAGATGGAAATCCAATAGGTTCAAACAATTTTTTAGGCAATGATAATGAATAAGACCATAATTAGAAACTCTTCTTCGGGTGTCTACATGCACTAATTCAAATTAATATAAAGAAATGCATGATTCTTTGTGTACTCACAATAATATGTATCGGTCCTGATGTACTAAAATCTATTTTTAACTATTCAAATATCCATATTTAGAGCCGTGGTAACCTAATGATTAGAGCATACATCTTCCAACCGGAAGGGATGGGTTCAATTCCCAATGCCACCAAAGACGCACAGAGTACCTGCAATATACGCACTCGTTAAATCTGTGGAATTAAAAGCATTGTGGTATCTCATTGAGCAATTACCATGGGTGTAATAGTCTGGAGAAAATTTCCTCCGTCTCCAGATCAAAAACTTTCAGATCAGAATGAATCCTCTGGTGGTGCCATCTGTAGGAGGAGTCTTAGATTAGTGATACTCTAATTAAACAATCTTTCGTTTAATTTTTCAGGCTTAATTTCTTAACCATCGGCTAATGAGGTTGTCTTGTCCAAGTATTATAAGTAACAACGACAAATGTTTATTTTCTCCAGTCATCCATACTGCAAACGAAATTGTCTATAATTGGGGCTTAAAAGTAATTCCTGAAGTAGGACAATTCCTTGCAAATATGCCAAATTGCTTCAGTCAACAGTACTTTTTCAGACAAATACCAAATGTTGTATGACTATTGCTTTCACTGTGATATAGTGGAAAATGTAGTAAAAGTTTCTATAGGTGTCATGCGCACAATATACTTTTTTTCATATTTTATGCCAAAACGGTAGGAAATTTTTTATCTATATTCACATGATTAACAGTTGATTACAATTACAAATTTCTCAAAGAAATATTTGATTGAGAAATGTGTTCTACATTTGATTGTTATCTTACATTTATTTTACGACGTGCTCTGAAACTGCAAAAAAGAAAATTCTGCACATCGAATAGAAAACATAATTCAAAAGTGATTTATGTTCTTCAAACACATTTTTTTTTACATTTTATTACTTATAATAAAAACTGAAGTTGGCCATAGCGAGCGAATGCTTAGAAATTTGAATTATTCTCATACATCATTACTATATACATGATTTGGGTAACTTCTATGTGCTAAAATTTTGTAAGTGAAATATACTGGTTTTTCCCCAAAAAATTACTATTATATTTTGGAAATAAAAGAAAATTTCTTTCTCTATTATTTTAAAAACTGATGTTGTACAATGAAATTTATTAAAATTTCTATTTTTGCATCTATTATTTTTTTTAATGAGGAAGAGAGTCATCGTGTGTTTTCTTATATGAAACATGTGAACTTTGAACTTGAAATGTAGAACTCTATCAAATATGGGTGAAAATTATTGATTCTGGGAAAAAGAAACAGCCTTAAAACATCAGAGATTATAGCTTAAACAGCCTAAAAACTTCAGAGATTATAACAACTGAAAAAAGCCTGTAAAGTGCAATGGAAAATTTGATTGTCGCAGAGAATAAATCATTTTATTCAATGAATATTTCCATATCAATCATGACAATAAATATATCATATACTAATTAAATTGGATAAAAATAAAATGTAACTTTCCTTAAATTTAATAAATTTTCATTGACTAAAGTGATAATTTATAAAATTTTACATTATAAATTTTTGTTGTTACAAGCAATTGCGTGTAAAATATTTCTTATAACGTATCATAAATTACACACAAAACCATGAACAAGAATTTTGAAATTAAGTAATAAAATATTCGAACTGCATACGTTTTATTATTCATTTTTGAACAGATTAAAACTGTATACCAATAAAAGGCATCAAAGAATATTGATAAAATTACGAATCTTTATCAAAATGTTTTATAAAGACACAGATATTGGGTATGACTCTATAATGGAATTGATCATCGAGATGTTTCCCTCAAAGATAAACTTCGGTGATTAAATAACTTTTGTCAATAAATGATAATTTTTTAGTTTATAAAATCCAAATAAAATGTTTGTGTTATTTTTAGTAGTTTCTATTATAAAATATAAGACATAAAATATACGACAGTTATTGCGATTTTCACTTTCCCGTTACGATGATTATCATACAATAAATTTATGAATACCTAAAATGATAGAATTGTACCAAATTTTGTGATGCATTTAATCTGCCATTATAATTTGTTTCAACTCAAAATTTTACTGAATAGTATTTACTATTGTTCAAATCCAAAATCAAGAAATTTTCGAATTTTTTAAAATTTTAATTTAAGAATAATAAAAATAAAATTCTGATATAAATTATAAAGTTTACATTAATGAAAAATATTGAGTGTAAAAAATATTTCTACTTTTTGAACACATTTGGAAGGGCAATTAATTTTAAATTACATTTTAAAAGTATCAATTGCTAAGTAAAATGACCACTAAATGTCAGCTTTTGAAATAAATGTCTAAATTAAAAGGAAATTGATTGCAGTAAACTGTGGTTATTGCTTCTAAGTATTAAAATTTTCGTCAAATTTCTTTGACTGTGCAATGCTTGAGGTTAATTTTGCGGAGTATTTCTTTTTTTTTTAATCATTTATTGTATATTATGCAGATTGTGGCTTTTTATTTCAATTATTTTTGCAATCTACTAAGCTCTCCCTTCACAAATTCTCATATTATATTTGATTTTCAATTTGCATCCGATTGTGTGAGTACATATTTAAAATTAGGTGGTTGATATTTTATCACAATAACTACTCTAAATTAATATTTTTTATCGTATTTATATTAATATATTTTACCAAAGATTCAAACTGTATTTGAATACCTTTTTCAAGGGTACAAGGAAACATTTCTTTGACTAATTTTCAGAATTATCAAGAATCTTATTGAAAGAATTTGTTTTGTCATTAAAAAAAATTTTATTTGGATTAAAAATTTGTATCAAAAACTCCAGAAAATATACTTTGATGGGTTTTTGTAACTTATACAGGGGAAATAATTAATTAAAATTTTATACAAATAAAATAATTACAGAAAATAAGATTAAGAAAAATTTATATTGAAGAGGAAATATACATTTTTGCATTTTTGAGCTTATTTACAAAAAAAAAAGTATTTTTATGAATTAAATAATCTGAGATTATAAAACTAATTATATAAAATCAGGTACCATATTTAAACAAAGCTTAGTACTTTAACAAACTTCAAATAGTTTCTTAATCACTAATAAATTATATCATTAGATATGCAAGAAAGGATATGCTTTCAAATCAAGGTTAAAGAATTATAAAAGAAAAACTGTAAAAGGGAGACCATAATCGATTCAAGTAGCTACAAATTTGTGAGTATTGTGAAATGAAAGAGCTTTATTTTATGCCTTGATTTTATTTTGTTAATTTTTCCATGACAAAAATATTGAATATATAATATTTTTTTTGGCGTAGTCGAATACATTAAGAAAAATTGTTTACGTGTTAAAAAATACATTTGACTAGTGATGCGATATGAAAATTTCTTAAAATATTAAAGTTTGCGTACATTATTCATTTGAGTCGGATAACTTAATTGATTAAAAATATTTTGTATCAGAAAAATAACACATTTATATGTTCCTTTGAAAATCTCTGAGGAAACATTATAAGTAATCATATAAATAGTAGACGGTAAAACATATTGAAAATGAAATATATATTAATTTTTTAGGTATGCAAATTTATCTCTAAGTAGGCATATTGATTTCTATGCATCTGATATTAATATTCATACACAGGGAAATTAAGATTGAGGCTATAAAATTTTATTTCAGATATAATTAACGTAGACATTAATATGCGCTTCACAAAATAATAAATATTCCTTGTCTAAAGTGAAATTCAAATTAATATCTTACATGATGGATTATGTATGTCTAAAATCATCACATATTTAGATTATATTAGAAATAGAATAAGACGTCAAAATTGTATTCTAAAAAAAATTTTAATTTAAAATGAATATATCAGCTTTCAAAATTACACAAAGAGTTTAATTCTCTTTTCAGTTTTTATCATTTAAATTTCCTAATTAAAAGAGAGATTGGGGTTAAAACAATCCTGATAAGGTCAAAGCTTTTGTATTTACTTAGATAATTACACTTTTATAAGTGATTTGTAATAAATCTTTAAACTTTGATTTTATGAGCAAGTCAGATTTTGTTAGTAAAAATATGTTTCTCGCAGTAAAAATATTCATAGTTAAAATCAAATATACACTTGCAGAAATTAATTTCTCTTTTTATTTTCTGAAATAAGTATTCAGAATATATTATATCAGGCTTTTAAAATTTTTACGAAAATGGTACTCTATTAGAAAAACATGACGTAAATAAATTGTTTTTCAGTCATTGGAAATCTATTCGATCCTGTCGTTTTGCTTCTATTCCGAAACTATGCTACATTTCTAATATAACATTTTACATTCAAAATTTTTTAATTTATTCTCCTTAGATGAAATGCAGAAAATTGAGAAGAGAGTCTGAACATAAAGTGAAATGAGACATAAGTTAAATTCCATCATCCAAAAATCTGGGAAACCTTTGCGCTCTGACTGATGAAAGAAAGAAAAGAGTATGAAATAACTATACATTTCCAACTCGAAATGACATAAAAATGGAAGTTTTATTGGAACTCATTTTTCTGATTCCATTAAATACTTTAATAGAATTTGATTTATTAGGTTGAAACATTTGGCGTGGATAGCGAAACAAATAAATAGATATTTTATTCAGTTTTCCGTAAATGCATGATATTACTTCGAAAGTTTGAAATCAATGCGTTGTTACTAATTTAACTGTAATCTTCGCATTTTTCTTTATAAATGCTTTATTTTATCATTTAAAATAGATGGTATTATTGTACTTTTTGATAGTTTTACTGTAATCATCTGATGGTTAATTTTTAACTTTCTATATATATTGTTTTGGAAAACAAAAAAGAAATAGCTCGTTACACATATTTTATAAACTTATTTATCTACTAAAGCTTTAACATTTCCAAAATATTGTTTTTACTCGCTGACTTTAGAATCATACTTTATTGATATAGCATAATGAACAATCTAACACCAAGAAACTTTTGAAAGATAAATAGCTATTCCATCCCGCATTGCTTCGAAAAATATAATACTGTTATTTACTTATCACAAAGAACAACCAGAAGTCATATAAGCACCGAATCTGACACATATGCATGCTGTAAAAAAAAGTATGTTATTCAATAATATCTAGCATTGAAACCGGGAACTCTCAGTTCAAAGAAAGCGGTCTTATCACGATACCATATTCCTTAACAGAAAAAATACGTATATTTTTTAAATTTTATATGTGATAAATTTTCAGAAATGACTTGGAATGGAATGGCAAAATTTACTCAAATACTAATTGATAATATAGGCACAGAAACCACATGATAATGAAAGATGTGTCTTGCAGTGCATGTATAACCATACATTTAAGAATTTAATAAGGGTATGTTATGTTGTTAAACCAATACACTTCCCAGCCACAATTGGGGTCTACCAATTAGTGGAAACAGCCGAGCGAGTGTCTTTATAATTTAGAAGTATAAATTAAACAGAAGGCCCCTTGATTCTTGACCTACCACTCACGATTAAGTGCCCCAATAGCCTTTATGAACACGATGAATCTTCAGTTAAGCCGGGAATCAGGCTCACTAGCTACCTATAAAGAAAAAATCGCCCTTACCAACCAGGTCAACACAGCCAAACTAAGTGCATGTTACATTTATTAAGTTAAATGCTCGTTTTATTATCATTAAAGATAAATTTAAATGCAGGAAAAATACAAGAATGTCTCTTTTCTGCATTTAACGAAGTTTATAAAAAGAAGTAAATATAAAGTCAGTCAATTACAATTGCTGTTATGAATAATTACTTGTGCGAAATATATTTTCATACTAAATTAAATATTTCAATTGCAGAGTTCTACTTTATATTTTTCAATATATACTCAACTTTTTTTTCTTGTCAAATTTTTTATTTGATGACATTTTACAAGTGTTTTGAATTATTTTAGTGAAATAATTTTTAAAATAACGTAATAAGATGGAGTATTTGTGAATCATGTCATTGAAATGAAGATTTATATATAGATAATTGTATTGTTATGTACTTTTCATAATTATCTTCTTAAAACTACTTTATTCAGTTGCTTTGATGAAATATCAAAAGTAATTGTTTCGTTACTGAATCAGAAACATAAGAAAATCCTTTTTAAGTAAATTGCCAAAAAATAATTATTGCTTTTAAAACTATCTAGCATATGTTATATTGAAACAAATTAATATTTGACCATACTAATCAATTAGATAGTCTTAATGATTTGTCTTAAATATCAATTAGAAGAGAGTGAATTTCTGTACTATGTAATTAAAACACTTTATTTGTGGAAAAAAATTTTTTCATACTTGAAATTTTTTTCCTCCAAATATAACTCATCATTTTGTTGATAATAATTTATTCTTTAACAAAATAATAACCATCGATTTGATTTCTTACATTAAGTATAAAATTCTTAACTAATAGATTCATGACAGAAAATAAAATAAGCATTGATTTTTATCAAAACAATAAAAACATTTTGATTAAAAAATATTTCACATGTCATAATTCTGCATGATATCCATAAAAGACGAAAGAATAATGAAATGTTTTTACAAATCAATAATCTGAATTCCTTTTAAATTTTCCATCATCCAAAAAGAAAGAAGCAATTCAAGCCTTTTAGATAACTTTCAGTTGTATATAAGTATCTTATCCTTCTCAGCAAATGCCGATAAATAAATAACATCGTTTATAAAAGCAGTCTTTAGTCAGTAAGAAAATTATCAATAAAAATCTTTCAACATGTTAGATTTCAAGGACTGTAATTGGAGAAATCATTACTGTAAAAACAATTCATAATCATCAGTTAAAAGAAAATTTTTCTTAACCAAACTATTTTGCATTGTATTGATTTTTTAAGGAGAATAATTAGACATTTAAATGTAGAACTCTTGATGCGATTAGTATCGATTAAGATAGAGAAAATTATTTTAATGGGAAACAGAAGAACTCCGAAAAGAGATTTTTTGTTATTTAATGATAGGTATTTCAAACAAAAAACTTTTTACCATGAATAAAAACCCAATTGAGACTTGTTTTCGTGAATGTAAGAGTAAAATATACAGAATTCAGTTAATAGCTTAGAATACAGTTGTCAATTTTTTAACTTAATCTGTTATTTGCATAATTTTGATAAATATTTAAAAATCAATTTATTTAAGATTAACTTAGTGATAATAATCAATACATTTTCAATTTCAACTGATTAATCTTTTAAATTGCTGAATTGTCTTCAAAATTATATAACTCGGATTGAGAAAAATATGATTCATTCAAAATTACATAATATTTTTTAGCTTACAGTTATTTGCTAAACAATGTACTAAAAGCATACCTAGTTTTAAAATCTTAAATTAAGTAAGATATTAAGTATTAATTTATAGAAGATTCAATAATGGTTATATTTAGATATTTTTAACTGACAGTAAATGGTTTTCTAAACTGCTTTGAATTTATGAATCATTATTTCCAAAATAGACCCAAGTGATTCCTTGGCGAAACGCTGATTATTTAAATATAAAGAATTTTAAAAAATATAAAATTTCAAACTATCACACTCCTTTTAAACTCGAAATTGCTTACAAACATCACCCAAAATACGTTTGAAGAAAATTATAATTAGTTGAATAATATGTATATTATGTTTTAACCTACAGTTCTTGGCCAAACAAATACATTAGTGGCTGATCATGATTCCAAAATCAAACGTGTATATGGTCCCATTAAAGTCGTTAAATATGTTATATAATCAGAAAGGAATTTAGAATTTCTGACGTTCTAAATAATTGAAGGGATGGGCTTTTCTGAATATCCAGGTGTCCTTTGTTAATGATAAATTGTTGCTGTTTTTGCATTAAATATATGTTATTTGGAATATACCAAAAAAGAGTGGCCTTAAGCTTTTGCTTGTTTAGCTCATACATAAATGCAATCAAGAAATCATAACTTTGTGGGTTACGTAAATATAATACTCTTAAACATGAAAATATACCTATTTACCTACTTACATACGTAAGATAAGGAACTTACGTGCTTACATTTACTCAATTAGAATCATCTAGCCTATTTAAATAAGAGTTTCTCTCACTTACAATTACTTTCGTTGCAGTTGATTGCATTTCTGTTTACTTGTTGACAAATAATGATTGAAATCAAGGCCCTGTTTATGGATTAAAGTAATGAATTTAAGAGATTATAATCCAGCATTCAACTTCCGTTATCTTTTTAAAAATCTGTGGCACTAAGGAAAAACATGTAATGAGTATATATTTAGTAAGTAAACATCATTAGCTATTTTGAGAACGTTTTTTTTTATTTATTTATTTTTTTTCGTTGACTACGTGTATGCAATAATGAACTTTGTCTGTACAGTTTATTGTGTCTATAGACATTATCGACAAAATAATTTTACAAACATTATGAATATATCAAATGTCCCTTCTGATCATGAATAATGTGCAGGACCAATAAAATCAATAAGATTATTTATTTAAAAAAATAAATAAAATAAGTGAAAGGTTAATGAAATATTTATAAGCGACAAGAGAATAATAGGGGATTACTTAAATTTTTCATTCAAAAAGAAAATTATTAAACTTCAATTACTGAAGTTTCGTTCAAGTCTTAAAATATTTCTGGTGCAAAAGGAAGAAAAGTATAAGGGCGATTTACATGCAATATACGGTGATAAAATAAGTAAACTTAACAAGATACTTTTAAAGTATTTTAATAAAGTTTTAAGAACACATTTAATTTATAATTACAATAAGAAAATACACTTGTAAATGTGACGTGAAAGTGAATAAATTTGTAAAAATGATGAACCTTTCTCAAACTATGTTTTTCAAGCCCTTATACGCACAATTTATTGAAAACTCTAACAAAAAACATTTGCACAGGGAAACGGTTAAAAATTGAGATATTTTACAAATAGCCATGTAAATGGTTCCAGATGAAGGTACTTATATTCAGTTTCAGAAATTCAGTTCAAACATTGTGACTTTTCTTATTTAAAAGTATTTGAAGTTAGAAATTTAAAAAATGCGTAAAGTTTTTTCTGTCATTTTCCTGCAATCAAAATCAACCAAATCTCTTCCATATAATAGTTATTTGTTAATAAATAATCAAAGTCTAATATGTTTAACAACTTTTCAACTAATCCTATTATGTTTAACAACTTTTCAGATAACTGTAAGAGAAGAACACATCCTGTTTGTTGTTGTTTCGAATCCTTTAGAGATCTAGCTGTAGATAGATCAGATCCGTGTATTGCTTATTTTGTATTTTTTTTTCACTTATTAACATTCTTTTTACTTACTTAGAAATTATTTTATAAAAAGATAAAAAACAATACAAAAGATAAATGAGTTTGTTTCAGAATTTCAATTTGTGAATAAATATTTTTCCCACCACAATCTCACTAAATTTTTTTCTGTTAACTTAAAATACATAAATTTAAAATTTTAAACCATTTATGTTAATTTACGAATAAAATATTTCTCAAAGCTAATAATAACTGCATTTTTTCTTCATTCCTTTCATTTATTTCAATAAAATAGTTCTTTATTTGCAAGTTTTAAAAAGAGAATAAGTAAATAAATAAAAATAATATTATGTTTATTTAAAAAGCTTTTGCTTATGAATCAATAAATACTTTGATTATCAAAAAAATATCATATGCAATTCCCAAATTTATATAAATATATATTTCAAATAATCATTAAAACTTTATTAGAGTATATTGATAAACCTGGTTTTATTAATTGAAACACACACATCCGGTGTTAAATAATAATTCTTTAATATATATCACTTTTCCAGTAAAATTTAAAAATAAATTTCAATGCTATACTTAAAAATACACTTGGAAAACGAAATTTTACATTAAATGTTAAAATCAAATTTACAAACTTTTCTTTTGTTTATATCCTTTACAATAATACATACATTTCTGTATAAATATATCAACAAATTTTCCAAAGCTATTTCAATAATTAATATAATTTCCCAATGTACAAAACAGCTGGAATTTTTTTTAACAAAATCTTCCAAGGAAAATTTGTATAACGCTTCATTTTATCAAAAGTTTTCGTGCTAACTTTCGTTTGAAGAAAAGTAATTTATCTTTAAAATATTGCTCAATATATTTAATGAAAATATTTTAGTATTGTAAGTAATTTTTCTTGTTTCTGCCCTGAATAATCAAAAAATATTCAATTTTCCAATTAAAACTTATATATATATATATATATATATATATATATGTATATATATATATATATATATATATATATATATATATATATATATATATATATATATATAATCTTCTAATGACTAATTTTATGCCACAAGTATTGAAATTATTACTTTCAGACTTTTGGGATTATTTAAGTGAATGTCATACAAAAATAACATAATTTGTAAGTTATAAGTTTAGCAATAACTTCTTCTCTTGGCATCACTAAATAACGCATATATGGCATTATATATCATTGCACAATGAGCCAAAATCATGTTGTGACAGCAATCAATCAAAATGTAAAAAACAATTGTACAAAACAGCAGGAATGAAAATATGGAAATCTTAAAACTTGCACACGGTTATTTTTTTAGTAACGTAACATATTTTACTTTTTATATTAGATATTTTTCATTTCTATCACAGCAATTGTTGCCAAAATCCCAGCATCTAAAAATGTATACTTAATTAACTTATGTAAAACACTAATTATACGTGCTTTATAAATAGTATCCTAAGTTAAATGAATAATTGAAATCAATTATTTCATTTGAGTTGAAAAATAAAAGTTAAACGCGAATAATTTTAATAAATTTTTAATGCACATACATCTTTTTCTTATAAAATTTGGAAATTATATTAAGTTAAACCTTAGCTTACTTTCAATCATTCAAAAAATAATGAAAAGTTATGGTTAAATTAAAAATATATAAGGGCATAATATGATTACAGGGTATGAAACTTAGAAAAATCTTACAACTTGCAGTAGTAGCAGCTTTGTATTTGGATAATAAACCGTATTAGTACAATTTTAAATTTATGGGAATTATACTTTTTATTTAAATAAGATGTTTCATTCCATGTTTTTCAACATATACAGATTTATTTCAAAAATTATATTTCAATGAAATCGCTAAACATAGAAGAATGTCTCCATAACGAATTCAAGTGTAAAGAAAATATATTTAAGACAAAATTCACATTTTATTTAAAGTTTTCTTAACTAAAACTATTTAGATCGCTAAACCAGTGAATATTACTTTCAGAAAAAATCAATAGCAAGTGTGATATGCATTCCATGACAGTTTGAATTCTTTTTCTGATTTTGAAAAGTAGCAATTTAGATTTACGTTTTCTTCGTCACTATTATTTTTCCTAAATAGTTTTTGTATGCTTTTTAAGACTACCTTTGACTTTTTCTCATATTTTGCTTTCATTCCTTCAAATAAAATAGGAGATGTAAGGTATTTGAACAAAATGATGAAATGCAAACAATGGCTATTTTTTATCTATATTCAAATATTTAACTGCAAAAAATGCATTATTTAAGTGAAGCATACGTTTTCGTCAAAAATATACTTGAGTTTTTATCAATGCATCTTTTTATACTTAGAATATTTTACACAAAATATCGTGAAAAATAATTTTGTTTCCGTAATATTTTTCTTTTCATTTTGAAAAATGAATCATATTTTTGCGCTGTAACTATTCTAAAATCATTTGTTTAATTTACATAAGACTACCATTGTAGGTAATAGGAAATTTCCTTAACACAAAGATATTTATTAATATTTTTAAAAACATCATAAATATTAGAAAAATTTATGGTCGTATAGAGAAACGAATAGATTATCCCAATGACTCCCATAAATTTCATTTTACTCTATTGCATTAAGTAATAATTTTTAAGATAATGCAATGGTAGTTATGATATTCAATTTCATTGTAAATAAAATAAGCACATAAGAAATAAAATCATGCTGTGCATAAAATAATATAAAATCATTAAAAATGCATGCATAACATAATGGAAGCCCAATTATTAAGCTAGAAAAAAATTTCATTTATATTAGTTAAAAGCACTGAATTTTATTCTCAATGTCACAAAGGTACTAAAAATAATTTAGCTAATATAAAAACAATTAATACATGTATGCAAAATACCATAAGAAATGCAAATCATCGTTTTAAAATTTCTATATCATTATCAAAATATGGAAATCATAGGGATTTCACTTTATGTTACTAATGTTTGATAAACGAAAGCGCTAATATTTCTTTTATTGCAGAAACACCTATTTCCTAAGTATTTATATCGTCATATTTATTTGACATTTAATAATAATGGAATTTTCAAGTAATTTTTATCAACAACATGAAATACAAGATTTTATCTTGATTAGATAAAGATAAATAACTATCGCAAGGAATTCGAGAATTACATTTCATTGATATGTAAAGAGTCTTACACATACTACCTCTAAAGAAAAATACTGAATTTTTTTTTAAAAGAAGTGAAAAGATTATTCTTCTTCTTCCTAAAATCAAATAATAATTGGTTACAATCATACATAATATCTTTTGATTATTTTTAATATAATACAGTTTCGATTTTAAAATTTTATAAAATTAAATTTTATATTAGAAATAAAATCAGTTTCTTGTTTACAATTTTAGTTGTCTTTAAGTAAACGAAAATAATTTCAAATCATGCCGCATAGTTAAAAAAAATTCTATTCTAAAAAAATAAACAAAATTTCCATTTAAAACAACAAACAGTTAAAAATTAAAAATCAAAGCAACTCTTGTAAATTAAAATAATGCGTTAAAATTATTAGTAATATCTATTGGCATCAGGTTTGTATGCTGGGTAGAGTTAGTTGCCATGTTCTCCTCCTCTCTGGCTTTCCAGTCCTTTCTTGGATTCGATCTACTGAACATGGACGTTCTTGAGTTTCACTCTTTTGCTGTTAATAGGACCAATTACAATATCGTAGGCACATGCACTTCATTCTTAATAAAGTTAAGTTTGAAAATTAAATACATTCCACTGTATTACTGAAATAGTTTACAACCCGTGGGCTTACTGCGCTAAAATCTTTAATATAGATAATTAAAATATTTAAGGATAATTCATTTCTTAACAATGGGGAATATATTTGATTAACAATGAATATAATAATCAATCGCAGAGTTTTAAAACAACGACCATGATTTATAAGCAAATAGCTCAATTGAATAATATATTTTCCATTATTTCTGGGTGTGGTATTTTGCATGCATAAATGTAGATAAGCTTTCAGTTCATCTACATTAAGAGATATTTAAATACATGTTAGAGAAGCCACTTAGTTATTCTAAAATGCAGTATCAGGAAATTTTTTTTAACTGAGCTGGAACATATTGAAAACAAAGTAGTTATTCTATTTAAATTATTCAACTTTGAAAGGGAATTATCCTTTGTGATCCGAGAACATTCTTGTTTGCGATTTCAATTTTTATCTCGGGCTTAGTTGCTTATGCTTATTCCTGTTAAAATTTAAAACTCCGATTATTTAATCATCATTAGTAAAGAATGCCCGTAAAGTAATTAATTTCGATGTTTGTTTTTAGAGCTAACACCTACCGAATTATCAAGCATTCCGTCAAAGGTTTTATTTGCATGTCTATAAAGCAACAATGGAAGTTAACGTATGTTATTAATAGAACGACAGAATGTAATATCTTGTGGTTTCCACATTTTAGGCATTTTATCATTTGTCATTGTCTTCATTGTAATAGGCACAGCTTTACAGGCAGATATTATGAAACTGTAAAGATAAAGAAAAGGTTTGACTTCCTAAAGCTAATCTTTCTTTTGGCATTCAGCATTATCCATGATAATTATGCGTGCGTTGAAGCAATAAGCTGATATCAAGTCAATAAGTGTGTACTGCGTTGAAAGATAATTGATAAGAAACAAAAAGATAAATCTGTTTTCAATTACAATAGTGTTAAATTATTATTTTATGATCCCAACATTCCATGCTATAAGAACACATCAGCAAGAAATATACCTGACGATGTGCGTTTGAATTGGTGCACACATAATTATTCTGCATAATGCCATGGACAACAGCAGATATAGAAAATGTGCGGATATAGTAAAGAGCCAACTAATATATCCCCAGAAAAGAAGCCTTAGTTCTTCAGCCAATAAAAATCAGCATCCTTCTATGTGCTTTATTAAATATTAAAGTTTTTTTATTTAAAAAATTACAGATTTGTACCATTCAGCGACTCGCATTGATATTCAAAGCATTAACATACATAAATTTAACTTGTTGAGAAATATTGTAATTATTTACGCCAAAAATATCCAAAGATACCGTTTTGAAGCCTTATTTTTTAAGTTATTTTTCTAGAGAATCGTGTGCATCTTCATACTACTAGGGAATTCATAACTCTTTATAATCACAGCAATTCAGAATTTTTAATCAAGCTTATAATGTCTTAATGAAACATCAGATATTACAGTAAATCTTTTCCTTGTTCTGTTTCACTTTCAATATACAAAACTGATAAATTTAACTTTTTACAGAAATACCCTTAATTATCTACCGTCGTAAACGGTTTAAAATTTATTTAGTTTTTTCATAAATTTTAAAATTATTTAGTTTTTAACGCATGTAGAACCATTTATTTCTAAAATTTCTGCAGCTTAATTAAATTCGTTGTATTTATTTTCTCTTTTCTTTGAAGAATCTAATTTTTCTATGCATTCATTCATATTAATTGTGAAATGAATTTTATTCATAATTTATGGTGTTGACTTTTTTACTAGCATATTTTTATCAAAATTATCATCACAAATTACATTATTTAATTTATTCAAAAGCTCATAATTATAAATAATTTAAAGATTACTATACTAAAACATATACAGTGAAATTATAAATAAAAATGTTTGTATGTTTTAATACAAAATTAATGTATATGTTTAGCATAATTAATTTGTTTTTAATAAGAAAAATATATGTTAAAAATAATATCACACATGACATTATCAGGGTTAATGCAAAATTCTTCGCCTTTCTTAAATATTGACTTTAAAATCTTTCCTAATTAATTTTAGAAATCGAGAAAGTTAATGAATACTTTGGAGATTTCCAGCGCACTGAAAATTGTGTATATAGAAAGAATTACAGCATGTGAATGCAAATCTTTGGATAGTACATTGTGTAAATATCGTTTAATGAGGGGTTACTAAAAAGTCTTATTTCTAAATATTTCTAGGTACGTATACGTAAAAATGGCATCAGAGTTTGCTTCATAAATAATAATAATTAATATCAGCAAACTACTAAATGTGTAAAATAACTTGATTATAGAGAAGATTTTTGTATTGCTGCATCAGATCTTTACATATTGAAAATCTGTGATTAGAATAAATAAAATTATTTAAAACGGGTTTCTCAAGTTTATCTCATATACGATTGACTAATTTATAGGAAAATATTTATATTGGAAATCAATTGTGTGTGTGTGTTCACTTTTCATACTATATATTACTGCCAATTTCTTTCCTTCGCAAACATATAAAATTAAAATTACCTTACGTATTTCAAATAAGATGTTTCAAAGACACAAAAAATAAAATATTTGCTTAGAGAAAAATTCCAAGAAGAAAACAAATTCTTCGGTTAAAAATTTGATACTTCTTTAAAGTTACAATAACATTTCTTTTCAAATATCCATATATTTATTAAAAAATGAAACTAAGCCGATTTAATTGTATTTAAAAATTCTTTCTACTAACTATAAATACTAATGTAGAGTATTAAAAGAATGAAAATTCTGCAATGAGACTTTTTCTCTTTGCATAATATTCTTTCTCAGAGATTTAAAATTATATCTGATTTTTAATTATACATTCCATGCCGAGTAAACAAGTTTTTTTTTTCAATTTTCTTTGCTTGAAATACTGATTTTCTTGGAATGTAATTTCATGAAGAGAGGAAGGAATGAAGATATTCAATGGAAGAATTTGCTTACATGAAATGTTTATTCGTCAAATTATAAAAAATAATATAATTTGGTAATGGACATTTAGAAAATTAGTTTACTTTGCTGCGCATATCTTTTTAAAAACATATACTAATTTATTTATTAATTTTTAGATATAAATATTTATATTTCAATTCACAGTGTTCTTTATAAAATGATATTAATAATAGCGAATTCAATACACTAAGTTTTTCTTAATTTAAGATAAAAAAGTAAAAAAAAGTCTTAAAATTACTTATATTGGGGAAATATTCGTAGCCAAATTATTACTGTTTATTTAATGTATAATTTGACAAAAATAACTGACCCTTCTTATTTTTAAAACAGGTTACTGTGAAAGCATATATATAAGCAATAATGGTATATATATATATATACCAATATGGTATATATATATATATATATATTATATATATATATATATATATTATATATATATATATATAATATATATATATATAGTATATATATATAGTATATATATATATATATATACCATTTTATTTATAGATAATGTTTACAAGGTTATCTCCTTTTCCGGCTAAAAATTTTAAAGGAATGAAGCTAGCTTTTCTGTCGGTTTATAATTTAAACAAGCAATGAATATTTAAAAACGAGCGTATACTCAATGCAAGCAATTTTGATTATTTTTAATCTTTTTTCTATTCGTTGTAATTAATATAAAAAACTTAAATTGTTATTTATTTTAGTTGTGTGTTGCTTCTAAGTTTAAGTTTTTTATTAAAAATGTTCACAAAACAATTGATTGTTTCATAAAATATTTATATATTTTATATCTTCAATAATAATAATATAAAGCTATAAAATATAAATATTTTATAGCTTTGTTAAGTATAAGAAAAAGTTCTTAATTTCTCTTGCTGGTTTAAATACCATATTTTTTCTTCATGTAAAATTTTAAATCAACTTTATAATATTTCTTAAGTGTCAATTTTATTTGTGTTTTATAGTGATTGAAAAGCATGTTGATAAACAAATTTAAATTAACTTTTAATTATGAGAAAATATTGTAAATAATATCACGCGTGTTTGTATAAATTAATTCTCAAACTACTCGCAGTTTAAAAAAAATCACTTATTATAAAAATTGCTTACGCTTTCAAATAATATTTAACTACAAAATTCGAGATTATAATCCAGCTTTTGAAAATTTTCCTCATATCTATAAGCTGATTATAAGACTGGAAAATATATCAAAATAAGTTAAAATCAACGTGTACAAAAACTGATTAAAAAATTAAAGCATTACAAATAATTAAAAACAAAATAAATCAATATAAGATGATTAAAATCGCAACGCTTCTCATCTTATCAAGTTATTATAACCAACAATGTTTTATGTTAAGTCTTATAATATAAAGTGTATTTTATAATAGCTTTTAATTATAATCAATTTCGTATATGTTCCCTAATCTGCATGTCTTAATATTTTGATATTTCCTCGTCTTATTAATCTTAAGAATGTAAGATAATTGACTGCAACACCTAAAATTCAATTACTCCAATTAGTTTAATTACTGTTAACAGTGTTAAATTGAAAATTCTAATAATTACTTTTTAATATATTTAATGTACACAAAATTTTAAAAATTTTCCTACGTTATTTTTCTTAGTACCGAAATGCTTGAGTAAAAGAAAATTCCTGAAACAACAAAAAATGCCATTAAATTTACAGTTTCAGCAGTTTATTTCGTTAAATGTATGGCAGGTCTACAAGATGGTGGATTTCATTAGGGAAATTTGCTTAAATAACTGGCACGTGCCTTTCCATTCAGATATCAGGAGCCTTAAAATTTTAAGAATCATTAGATTATGAATTATCAGAATATGATTTTCATGGAGGATTTATCATTGATGAAATACTGTTTTTACATTTCACTATAAGTTGAAACTTGAAACTTCTCAACTATAGACAATAGACTTCTCAACTACAATAATTATGTACTGGAAACCACTATCTACTATTGGTGTACACTTGCTGAGACCAAATCTGGATCTGTTGAAAGCTAAAGCTGCAAAGAGTTTTGAAACCGGTAGATGAAAACCACTAGTACTAAAGAATAAATGTATTTTCAATGTGTAGCCCGATGTACTGTATCCATAAAAAAATTTAAATTTGGATGTAAAAATTTTATCTTCTATTTTTCCAAGACAAAACTTTTTAATAGGCAGAATGTAAATCTTATATGTTTAAAAACGTAAATCTTTTTTGTTTTTATTCCACTCTAGTTGAAAGGTTTTAAAGTTAACGCTTGCAAAAATGCTATATTCTTATTAGATACAAAGAACTGACGCCAGAAAATATTATCTAAGGAAGACTTTATGTATAACAGAAATCCTATATACATCTGTATAAATTTATAACCTAGTTCCGTTTAATTGACGATTTACAATTGCTTTTTTATACACAGGTGTGGAATCTACGATTTAAAATGGATTCAAAGCATAAACAAATATCCACGTCTGAAGTGGGAATGCAACTAACAAGCTGCAAATCTGAAGACCAAAAATTAGCCTGATTGTATTTCTAAATAAATTATTTTTATTTTAGAGATAATTTTCTAGAAGTTCCTATATAAATAAATTTAGCTTTGATCCATATAATTACTATTCAACAAAATTAAGGCGCAATTATTTATAGATCAATCATCATTATCATTCTAATAGGAAAATTTTCTGAGTAATATAACCCTAATAAATTAACTTGAATATATTTTTAGAAACATATTTGCTGCGTTTTATAAATGCGAAAATTGTTTGGTTCTATCTATAGAATTATGAACAACACATCCGACTCTCTACATCAGAAGTAATTTTATTTCTGGATCGACATATCCATCTGAAATATTCAGTTTTTATATTTATATATTTGACTGCAACTTATAGCTAAAGAGTTATAGGAAGAAAAAAAGACCAAAGTAATTTTCTTAGATCTTTGTTTTTAAATTGGTTTCAGAAATAAAAGAAGGAATCGCTGTCTTGAAAATAATTGGTTAATAAATTAGGAAAGAAGAACCAAATTCATGTTTGAGATAATATACATCGTGATTGATATCGTTTTTCTCTATCTAAAAGGAAACAGAAGAAATAAAACATTACTTGATGTGGTTATTTCAAAATATGAACCCAAGAGCGATGACAATTATTTTTATTAAACTTATTTTAAATTATAAAGCTCCATTCTTTATAATGGTTATCCAGAATTTAGTACTTTTCTGTTAACAAAGTAAATGTCCTAATTTAAAGATAAAATCGTTATTTCTGTGTACTTATTTTTAATTTATTTATTTTTCTTATATCAATCTATATTGATCGTTATTTAATATTAATTTAAATACCCATATCATAATTCACAGCATAAAAAAGATTTATTAAAATTGTTCTGCATTTATTCTTAATAAAATTCTTTTGAGCTTCATTGACCTGGTATATTTTTATTATATTGTTCAACATGAAATTAACGTTAGGATCATGCATTTCGAAATCGAAAAATAAAAACTCCAAGCCAAGGGAAGATAAATATTATGTGGTTTTTTGCTTGCATGCTTGTCAAACTTAGTTCTCAGATGTAATCTGGTTTCCCTCTTTTCTAGGTAAATGCCACTCGTAATCTATGAAACGTTTTCAAAAGACAACGTGCGACAAATGTTCCACAATTGCTTTCTATTCTTAAGTTATAGGCTACGGACAAAATATTTTATAATTCAAAATTATTCCCTTTATTAATTTTAGAACTTAAACTAATCAATTTTGAGAAGAATTAAATGTCCAGTTGTTATTTATGTTATATAAGTATGTGATCTTCATTTCTTGACTAGAAATTTTTCAATGGAAGTTTATAGTTCTTGAAGATGAGTGAAGCTAATTTAGTAATTGCATTGATGTTGTTTTCCTTACTGATATCATCATTTGATATTAGAACCACATGGCTATTGAAAAACATTTTCTGTTAATCTTAATTTAATTAAACATTGGACTAGAGTTATAGTTATTTATGATTGTCAAAGTTGCTGTATGAGTATTTTATATAGGAGGTGTATAAGAGAAAAATCAGAAAGGGAACTTAAATTATCTTTTCTGATACATTATATCATTTAAATTTCACCTTTGCAATTAGACTTCATAACATTTATTAATCTCAGAAATTGTTTTTCGTGAACTAATAATTCTTTCAAATGCATACACCTTGAAGATTTGATTAAGTATTCAAAGCTAGTATTTCATTAGAATTACTTCTATATTTATTGAAAAAAAGCAGATAAAAATCAAATCTGAATTATTTGAAAGAAAAATATTTTTAAGCTTATGTGTGAATAGAGAATATTTGTTAAAAATATAGAAAAATGTACATACTATAATAAAATAAAAAATAAATGATTTTTTATTTTATATAAAAGTTGCCATGTGTATCCACTGTTTGTATTGTCTATAAACCTTTTCCTGGTCTGATACGAAGATATTATTCAGGAATAGTGTCAATAGAAAAAATCTTTTTTTAGATTACTGCAGGTGACATTCAGTTATGTAAAAAATGTATTGTTTCTTTGAAGTTTAAGTTAAAATAGAAACAACTCGCATTTTCTTGCAAATAGTGTTACTTGAATACGATAGGTAATCTCATCCAAGCCAGTTTTTCCTGTTTAGAAACTAAGAAAGGAAGTATCAGAAAAGTATAAAATAAATGTGATTTATAGGAAGAAAAGGATTTCAGAACATATAATTAAACAATCAAACTATTTTATGAGTTTTCATATTCTACGAAACACACAGATTAAGATTGCAATTCAATGAAATCACTTAGTCGCTATGCAGAAAGGCAAAAGAAAGGCATTCAGACAATAAATTATGTTATTAAATTTTTTATGTGAACTTAATTACTGAAATGTAATTTTTAAATAAAACAGTTAATACTGTTTCTATAGTGGCAGGCGTAGTATCCCATTCAATTTAAGATATTTAGCTGTGTGTAATATTCATAATTTTAGTTTTATCTTGTTTTAACATAAGATTTCACAATGAGGCTTCAATACTGTTTAACCGAAATATTCATCTTCACATATAACATTTCGTACGAATAATATTTTATAAAAATTAAATAATCTTTTTCAATTCTTTAAATGAATTCACGACTATTTTACTGTTTGAATATAGGAGTTATTATATGCATGTATTTTGATGGAAGGAAGAGTCATTATTATCAGTCAGTGTTTATGTAAATGTATCGTTTAATTTACGTAAAATGCAGATGTATTTGAATCATTTACAGACAAGTAATATTTATTACATTACCATCAACTTCATCTAAAAAAATAATATTGCCGTGTAGAATAATTGAGAAACTCGTAACTCAAAGCTTTTTATTTAACAATTAATATTCTTTCACAAAGTTGAGAATAAACACTACAGTCTGAGCTACTTGCTCTTTTATACAATCACAAAAAAATTCTGGAGAAGAGGAAATATTGATTCCTTCCCATTTTATCTTGGAATCATTTATGAATTTAATTTTTCACTTGTGGCAATCCGGTGTTTATGAGAAAAGGAAACACAAGGTGAAATAATGAACATTTATTCACGAGGACTTCAGACAAGAACAGGAAGATGCGTTACTTTTTTTTCGAAACGGTGATCCATTACAGACAGATAATCAGACTTTTTTTCCCAGTTTTACATTAAATCTTTATTTGGTATTACGAATTCAAACCCACTCAGTGAAAGTCGAGGGTCATAACCACTTCCTGCAGACTGGGTGGGGGGGCAATTTAATTTTTGAATTCAGGAAAACTTGTAAATTTATTTTCTTCGATATTTGACTAAAACTTTGATTACATAAAACTTGGTTACTTGCAAGTACTTTTAATCATCGACAACATTCAAAATACTTATAAGCAAGTAAGAAAAATTATTTTGTGAAAATTAGAAAATAAATTATAAAGGAAATAAAAATATCATCACGCAAAATATTCACACAATTTTAAATCTTAGTTTATTATTTAATATTATGTCGAAATAAAACGTGAATTCTAAAATTAATTATAAATGTTCTTGAAAAGATTTAAATTCTCAATTACAGAAAATTGTGTTAAAATATTGTTGATAATATGCATCGATATACTATATTTTTATTATATTGAAACAAGCCGTGGCGACATACTTTTACGAAATCTAATATTTTGAAAAATAATTAATATATATATATATATATATATATATATATATATTAAAAATATATTTATGATACTAAAAATTTTGAAGATTTAAAAAAATCAGAACATCAAGGATTTCTAATAAAATTATTAAATGAAATTAAGGAATATTCTAAATGTATTGGTTAGCTCGAGTCACCTATCACTTTTAATAATTATGAATTGAAAAAAAAGAAAAACTAAGTATTTTAAATTACATCTTTTTTTGGTTCCACTTTAAATCTTTGCAGCCAAAATTTAGTGTAAGGTTTTGGAACAGATACATTTCAGTAATACTTTCATTATTATTGTCTTTCTACAATACTATTCATAGATACTGTGGGAATGAAACGTAATAAAGTCTAACGCATTCAGCCACATTAACAGATAAACATACCGTAAAACAGAAACACAGCCTCCCCATAATATGCGTTAAATATTCAGATAACAGTATGTAAAATTATTGCAAAATGATGTTCTTTTTACGCAGCATAGTAAGAGCCCTTTTAAACGTTTTGATAAATTTAATTATTTCTTGAAAATCATATATTGGAATAAATCACCAGGGAAATTGAAAATGAGAATGTTTATTGATGATTTAAGATGTTTTATATATTTATAATACTTGATTTTGTGACATTTTAAATTTTTCCACTTTTGGTTACTGGGGATTTTAAAATTTATTTCTTAAAGTTAGCAAAAATTAACAAAGAACCAAATGGCTTTTGTTCACCATTTTAGCAATCTTCTCATGAATTGCCTTCCAAAAGAAATTTTAAGTGTGCTATGGAGGAAAGACTTGAAACTCCAATGCACCTACTTATGCTGACTTGCATATTAAAAGCTGAAGCACGTCATTTCCTCCTTTTAAAGAAAAATATTTAGGACAGAACCCAGAACTTATCATTTGAAATATGATGTTTTACCACTAGATCACGCTGAACTCAAAACACAAGCCCATGTGCCTGCAGAAAACAAAAATTCAATACTCAACTTTCATAATTCAAAAGGGCTAATCTTGAAACCGGGGCCTAAAATTCTCATGACGATACCATTTTTTATTTCAACTCATCACTCTTTTTACAAAACAAATTCGTACATAACTTTTATATGATTTTTTCCAACCAGAAAATTAAATATTTTTTCAGTTTTTATTCTGTTTAATCATTTTTACCACAAAAATATTTCCTCAGAGAAATTAAACTTGGTAATAAATGAACATATCAATATTACAATGCAAAAAAAGTGTCTTTTTAATATTATGTTTTATATGATTTTTTTACCATTTTCCAACAAGTTACAGTTAAGTTATATATAAATATATAACTTAACTGTAACTACAAAATTCTTATTAAGATTTAAACAGTTACACAAGTAGCTCAATTTTATAAAACAAGTTACGTCATGGAAAATATGGGTGCCACATCAGATGTTTTTAATTTTTCAATCATATGCATGTGAATATAAATAATTTGATAATTTTTATTTTAGGATCTTCTGATTCTGTCATTTTAAAAAATGTGGTTCATAAGTTTCACTAATCTTAAATCCTTTGGCATTTAGCCATTCATGCAAGTAACACTTGCAATTTTTAATTCTACATAAACATTGTTAATAACAACCTTTTCAATGCAAATTTCAAATCCAGTATGTTTATAAATGTGAATGTTTCTGAATAAGCAACCAATTTCTTTCCCAAAAAAGAATTCACATTATATGGTAGTACTAAAATATAAAATACGCGCCGAATCAGGGAATAAAAATAAAATTCTATAGAACTCTATCTCGTAGCAAGAATCTGGTGTTAAAATATTCCATCGTATTAATCAACAAAATAAAAGAATGAAACCGAAGAAAATGGGTTCTCTTTAAAAGAAAACTTCCCTCATAGTGGGATGCCATGTTTTCTGGAAGAATAAGCCTTTCTGATTTGTGTGATTCACAAGAGATTTGTGAATTACATTAAAGTAGGCGGAAGTAATATTGTTGCAGAAAAAGTACATTTTGGAAGAACGATCTGCCTATGAAAAAGAAAGTAAGTCGAATTATCTTTGTGAACTTGTCACAGTCAGTTTTTTGTCAACTACATTAGATTCCATACATACTTCAGGGAGAGAACTCTATTCTACTTACCATTAAAAGAAGCAAAACTAATCTTAAAAAAATTCTTAGATATATTTAAGGGAAAACATTATATTTAGCCTTTCGATTTTGTAAATTTAAGTAAGTTTTAAGTTTGTTGCATTTTATTCTGCGCAAAATCATTTATGTTTGAATATAAGTGAAATCTGAATATACCTTTTTTTAATGATAAAATGCTTAGCAATAGTTATAAGAAAATATGTTTAAAATTTTTCAGAGTATCTTACAAAAGTTAGTAATATAACAACTGTATATAAAAGTAAAAAAAATTCGCAATATTATATTTTGATTAAAATTTTATATAGTTTACAAATGTAATCAGATTACAAATTTGAAATAACTAAAATTAAAATCTCGGAAAATTTAATTAACCATATATAGCTCTTATTAAAATTAAAACATGTAAACATATTATATTTTATCAAAATAGGATTTACAATAGATAAATACTCAAAATATTGCATTATAAGCTAGAAATTTTTTTTATATTTTAATCACAAAAGGAAATTTAGAAAAATAATATATGTTAATGCATTACTTCTCGCATTACTAAAATTAAAAATTATCTATTTACTCTAAAGCATTTGTGTGCCCGTAATCTCTTCCATTTTATGAAAATGAAAGTTAAGTTATAATTTTTCTAATATATCTGTTATCCTCTACTAATTTAACTATTAAAAATTAATGAAATAAGTAATTAATGTTAAAAGTTTACTAATAATGGAGAATTGAAAGTATTCGTTCATATAATCTCCGTAATGTAAATATAAAGATAAACTCTGTTTTCATATTAAATAAAGGTAATAAAAAAATTAGATAAATTAATAAATTTTATAATATTTTTAATTATTAATAAAAAATAATCATCAGTTTAAAAAATTAATCATTAAATGGTTTGCTCAAAATTGAGGTCAATAAATAAGTTAGATTATGGTTTAAATTAAAATAATCATAAGCCTAATTACATATTCACGTGAAATAACTATGATAACATATTTAACGTAATTAGCAATATTACATAGAAAGAGATAATTCCCTTCAATATGCTATTAAAACAGCTCTCTGGCAATTATAAAGTGAAAAAAAAATATATTTAAGCAAAGCGATTCGTTTTGTATAGGCATATCAAAATATCGAATAATTTCATAGCTAGATTCCCTCATTAAATTTGTCATTTTTAGAAGAAAGCCAACTGTTGTATAGTATTTCCTCCTTTGCCAAATAGCTGCAAAATTTACCACAATGTACACAGATAAAACATTTCCTTTTTTAATTCTAAACTGTCAAACAACTAAGAAATGGGATTTTTCCAATGGCAGACTTAAATTATAATTTTCTTATTTAATTGGAATTATGGGAAAAATACTTCATGTTATGTAAAAGACTACACAAAAGATAACCCACATTAACAAAATGTTTTCTTTGCTCCTAAAAATACAGCGTAAGCAATGATACTGATGCTTGTAATTCTTCAATGATTATATTATATAATAATCACAGTGATTCCTTTGGGGGTTAGAATTTATATATGTAAATGCGTTGTTTAAAAACTAGAAGTACATGATTCTAATGAAATTACCCAACAATAGCTGGAATCATAACCTAGCAAAAAACTGAATGAAAACACTCCTTATGCAAATCCGATTTCATGATATTAAAAACTAGAAAAGAACTTAAATGCAAACAACCCAATTTTACAGAAGTTTCTTTATTTCACCGCTCTTTTAAAAACTTCTTTAACTCAATTTTAGTTTTAAAAAAAGTTGATTTGAAAATGCCATGATGAAATCATTTTTGGCACCAATGGCTTGGCTTATCATCGGAACTCTTGAATGTAGATAAGGATGAGTAACTTATGCAGATGGAGTATCAAGGATATAATTTCAAATCTTAGGAATTGATTCTAAGAAACAAGGAATACTAATTAGGGACTAGGACAAGGTTATTTAAGAAGTAATATAGCAAACATTGACCACACAAAAAACCCGGTTAACAGTTCGTCATGATAGTATGGGCAAGGCTATTCAACTGGAAAGATAATTTCTTTGAAAAGTGATTCAGCTACAAAGACAAGAAAGAAGACTGAAGGTCACAAGCCAAACAATCTAAAATAAACTTATTAGCTTGTTTTGTATATACCCGTAGGAATTGTTATACATTCTGTTGGTTTTAGGATACCTTTAGAAATAAAGTGCTGTATGCTGCTAAACTGATGTTACACATTAAACTGAATTCATTTTAAGTGGATAATATTAAACATTTTTCCCCGAAGGGTAAGAAAGGCTCAACTAGAATATCATCGTATATAAGTTAGGAAAATCTGCACTGGTATGAGATGGAATCAACATAAATAGCCATGCGAGCCTAAATATTCCTGAGAATAAAATTTCACATCCCAAAATAAAGCAGACAAGCTCATATATATATATATATATATATATATATATATATATATATATATATATATATATATATATATATATATATGTATTATATATATATATATATATATATATATATATATATATATATATATATATATATATATATATATATATATATATATATATATATATATATATATATATATATATATATATATATATATATATATATATATATATATATATATATATATATATATATATATATATATATATATATATATATATATATATATATATATATATATATATATATATATATATATATATATATATATATGAGGATATATATATATTTTAATATATTACCATATAGCTCATCTTCTGCGAATATGCTTGAAGGTAATAAAATGTAACTTGTGGAGTACTTAGCATGTCTTTCTGATTTAAGCTTGAATATATTTGAAAAACTCGAACGAACATAGTGTTGCTTCAAGCTCAAAACCTGATTTCCCAAACAGAATCACTTCTGTGATAAGAAATAGCCTTTTTTCTGTATTGGAACAATGTTCCCCAAAATAGTGACATAACCGCTTATATGAAAAACAAGTGTGCATTAAAAATACAGAACGATGCTATATTAAATACGTTTTCTATTCAACAACTTTTTTGTTACTTATATACAAACAAATTGTCATCTGAAGTAACTTTTTACATTCTAATTATTGCTTCAAAGAGTTAGAGAATAAAAACAATTTTTTTACAATGACTTTTGTTGTACAAGATCTCTCCATTTCATGCCCATTCATGATATCATATTTTGCTTTCTCATTTCATTTTTTTATACGGTGTAAATGTCCGGAACATTGAAAAATTTAGCCTCGATCTTCCAGTAACTCTTCATATGGAAGAGTTTCAAATATGTTCAATTACTATAATCACATGTTTTTCGAAATTTTTTCAGTAATGCACTATATGAAAAAATTTGTTTCCTAATTCTAATTTTCTTCTTAAAAATTACAAAATAGTAAGTATTTGGATTTTTATTCCTTATTTATTGATTTATTTATTAGTTTTAAATTTAATAAAATTATTTACCATTCATTTATGTCCTTTAAAATTGTAACTGATAAAACTATTTGACAAATAAATTTTTTTAACATAATTTAATTTCAAAACTAGATTAACAGGAAGCAAATAATCTCTATCTAATTTCATTCATACATATGTATGTATATACTCATTAAATATATGTAAAGAAAAACTTTAATTAAATATAAATTTGCAAATATTTTCGTTCTTATATTATCAATTTATAATATTCTATGCAAAATTTGATATCTCAAAGTCAGTATTCAGTATTAAAATGTTATTTTAATTATAAACGTTTGAACATATTAAGCAGATTTTATTTTGCACCAAATTTATATGCACCTAATAAATACATACATTGTACTTTAGCAAAAATTAGAACCAGCAACATTTGTAATTTTTTGACTGAAACTAAGTTAATCTATATTTAATTTAATATTACGCATATTTTATGATCAAACACCTTATTTTTCAAACTGTATTGCAAATATATTAGCGAAGACTTACTAATTAATCGCCAAATAATCATTAGATTGTCATTTAAATATACATTAGAATCTAGTTTAATTATAAATACATTTGACAAACAGTTATAGTAATAAATAATGAATAAATTATAAAAAATTAATAAATTATAAGTAACAACAAATTGAATAGCATAACAAATGAAAACTGAATGTTGAAAATAATATCAGCCACCCATACTGTTTAAATTGCAAACTAGTTTTATTTTATTTTGATTTTTTTTCCAGAGCAAGAGTGAGCAAAAGTTCCCTGTGAAGAAGGAATTTTCGACACTATTTCAATCGCAGGAATAATTTTAGTTGAAGCTGAAGCGAAATAAAAGGTGACAGCTGTCTTTATTCGAACGTTAAAACTCCCTAACGAATGATTACCCTTCGCTCAGGGGCTGAATGATTAAACACGTCGAGACATAATGATATCAAGTATCCTTAAACATACTGTCTTTGTTGAGTCACAAGAGTAATTCCCGTCTCGCGGAAGAATGGATTCTGTGGAAAGAGTAACTTCTTTTCAGGAAAAGAAAAAAATATACAAAAAAAAAAAGAACGGAAGTTAGGAGGACACTCCGAATGAAAAAAAAAAACCTGCGTTCGGGTAAGGAGAAGATTCAAAGCATTAATAAGAGAACTGAGAACATGCAGAAATAAATGTCTGACGCAAGAATAGAAAATTAAAAGAATGATCATCTTCTGATAGCGGAATGGAATTTTACAGGCTTGGCATTTCATTCATAATTTCTACGCTCAGCGTGATATGAGAACTTCTTTTAAGATCAAAATTTCACCATCACTGAAATTGGATTTCTTTGCTATTATTGCAAGATTTTAAAACATCTGAAAACACTCGATGGAACTAAATTGGGATATCATTTAGTTCAAATAACACCGTCTGAATAGGAGGATTTTTTTTAGAATGAAAATTTCAGAAATAATTAATGCTGCAATGGCAGCTATTTTTTTAGAACCCAAGCAATGAAATAAAAATTGAATGTAGTGTGAACACTCTAAACTACTAAATTTTCGACACACGGATGAATAAATGATTATTAAAAATATTGTACATTAAATTTTATATTTTACTTTGTTCCTTGTTGTATATTTTTATAGTTTGTTTTAATGCTTGAAAATCATAGGTAAAATAAAGATATATTTGGAATACAAATTATTAATGGCAATAGGAGATAATAATAAAAATAAAAAAATAACGAAAATTTACTCGTTAATAATTTAAGTATAAAACTTTTAACATGAAAGTAAAATTTAATTTAAACATTTTTCATACATTAAGCATTATTATTTGCTTACTTAATTAAAAAAATACCTTTAATGAATTTATTTCAAACATTATAATACTGCTTAAAAATAAAAATACTTAAGAATTTGTTATTTTTGTTTCCTCTACTATTCATTTCATCAATCAATTTAAGATATATTGTATTAATAAAGAAAACTAAAAAGATAGTTTTAAAATAATCTAATTCCTATTTATTCAGATTTATTAACATGAACATTTTATAATTACAAAAATAATGATATTTAAATAAATGCGTGAATTCATAATTTTTTTCTGAAGAATATACTTTATGATTTATGATAAAAAATTTATCAGCGGACTAAAAACGTAAATTAAATTTCGATTGATAAATTCCAATATATTTTTTTATTTATGTAATGCATCTAAAATAATACAGCAAAATATAGAGCGACAGTGCTATTGGATGCGAAAAATTAATAATATATTTATTTTTTCTATGTATTCATGTCTGTTATTTTGGGTTCTAATATTGATTTCCGTTATTTTGAGATTTTTCATAATTTTACATTATTAAAAATCATGAACATAGCAGGTTAATTAACAGGCATTTCAGAAAGACAATAGTAGATTCATCAATATAGGGTTAAGAAAGCTTTTTAAGTTCGTGTTTAAAAAATTGTATGATTTAAATATATTTATTTAAGCAATTTTAAATAAATTCTGGTTAAAATTGATTGTAATAAAATTATTTTAATTTCAGTGCTTCATTCAGGAATCTAAATGAATAAAGTGTGAAAGTGTCAATTTTAATACTATTGATAAGAAATAATATGAAAGAAATATTTCTATTTGGTTGGTATTAATGTACATAAAAACTGTTTCATTGTTGCTACTACCAATTTCGATTCACGAAGGCTGATTCTAACAGAACTCTCAGTTTAAAGCAGAATTCAAATTATAAAAGATCTGTATATTCGAGATGGGCATTAAACTTCTGAACTGCTGAACAGGAGCTCAGAAAATGTTTTTTAATTTCCTTCAGAGCCATGTGTGTAAATGAGATATTTCTTGTAAAAATTATTCTTTTAGGGACATCAAAAGAAATCTTTACAAATTCTTTGCTGTCATAGACATTATGTAATCATTGTACATTATGTAATCATATCCCTGAAACATGCATACTGCATCAAAATTGTCTGTCATTAGTTTATAAAGTACTTTTAAGAAAACAATAAAATCTTATACTAAAAACTAATATAAAAACGTTTCCTTTTTTACTAAGTTTTTTTATTATAAATTAAAGAATTCGAATTAATTTTTAATCATTATTGATTATTATAATTAAAATATTAGTGAACTCCTCATTTAACCCTATTATTTTCTTTCGAATTTTTTTTAAAGTGTAATGAAAAATTAGGTCACAAAAATAATTAGATGATTTAAAACTTTAAAATCTACACTTTAATGAAAAGGAAATACTAACTAACTACACTGTTTAACTGCACAAAGAGTATCATTTAACTTTCAGCTCACGGTTTGAAGATGGTTATATACTTGGAGATAACACCGCCATTAGCAATAAGGCACACTCTACACGTTGTTCAGAGCTTTCTTCAGATAATTTACTGATTTGCTAAGGATTTAGATGAGATCTTTCATTTCCTGTAGAGTGTTCCTGCATTTTAAAGTCGGTTGGCAGAATATCTAATCTTTTAAAGTCTCTCATTTTTTTTTGGGGGGGGGGAGAAACTCAACACAGATATCTGAGCCACACATAAGCGCTATGTAACATTTCCACAACAAAAAAAACGTTGTGAACTCAAAGTTGATATTTTTTTCAAGCAATTATCATAAAATAGTAAATATTTAGCTTTGCTCTATGTTACTTTAAATTGATATCATTTCTAAGTTCTAAATCATTGATTACCTCTGCTCTGATTTGTACCATAATACTTTAATTTCAAAGCAATTACAACTATTGCCCGAATATAAGCCCAACATATTTCATTAAGATCATAAAATGTGCTTAATGCTCAACTGATTTTTTTACTTCACGAACAAATGAATTCAAGTTTTCTTCTTTTGTATTAATTTATTCTTTACAATATAAAAAAAATTCCACTTCAGGACTTCAATAGTAATTCTAAATTCTAATGAAATACCATGTGAAAGATTCACATCAGTGAATTTAACATTTCCTATCATATCTTCCATCACAATATTACTCACAAAATTAAAATTGAACTCTACACAATTCTTATTAAAATCAATGTATTTGGAATTCTCATATTAATATTCTTTATCTCACAAGAAATATTCATTTCTACCTTTAAATTTCTGATATCTGAGTCTTTTATTTCAAATCATTCATCAACGTATCAATGTAAAAATTCGTTTTCAAATTAAAATCACTTTTCTCCAAAACTATTTATTTATAAAGAATTAATCATATAATCATTCTTTGAGATATACTTAACTAATATATTCGATATTTTAATGTAATCATTTTCCGCGTAGTCATAGTATAAAGAACCAACAGCCTTAAATTTACAAGTACTTCGAAAATAAAATTATCCTAGAAACATCTGATATATGAATTCCACAAATAAAAAGAAGAAAGTAGTTTAAATAAGAAATATTTCCGATTCTCAGTAAACAAATTAAGTAGTACTTTAAATTTTAAGTTCAATGAAAATGTTATCTTCTAACAATTGTATTGCTCATTTTAAAATGTCTCTGTTTTCATAAACAAATGTATTCCTTCATTATAAATATAAACAAATATTTGCAATAAAAAATGCATAAGACTTCCGTTATTCAAAGAATTCTTAAAATATTATCGTTATTTCTGCAAAACTTAAAGTGATTCCCGAAGACGTCTTTAGAATAAATTTTTATATAAAAGAGATAATAAGGCATAGAGTTTCCACGAAACAAAAATAAATTGAACAACAAATGATTTTAATCCTTTATATGCATACCTTTTTTTCAAAGGAAGTAGTTTAGATATTCTTAGTTGTATATCCAAAATGTCAAATTAGACTTTTCTCAGATTTATTTTATATAAATAAAACGCACTAGACATATAAATATTAGCGCTTGTATTAAGATCTTCCTAATATGGTTGCTTACATGCATATAAAATAACCATTGAATAACTAAAATCCTTAAAAGGTTTTAATCTAGTTAAAATTTATAAATTTATATCTGAGAATTTTTATGAAAAGGGATAAATTTTAAATGCTTTCATTTGAATAAATGAGAAGTATTTACTTAATATACAAGTTTTTTTTTCACGTGAGACATTTTTAATCAGAAAAATATTTATCATTCCATAAAGGGACAAATATAAGAAATTTAAAAGCATTTGATAAAAATTTTTAATTTTTTCATGTACATACTTTTATAATTTATTAATACTATCGTTTAACTACGCATAAATTAAGCGGTTTGTAAAAAGAATCTATTAAAAGGACTTTTTTTTTAAATGTTAATAAAATATTTTAGATAGTAATATTAATATAATATTTACATTTGCCAGTTTTTGAATATGGTACTTGTAATTTATTTAGTTTATTTGTTGTTGCATAAAGTGCTCGGCTACTAGGCTTTTTCCCTTTAACAACTGAAACGGATGGTTATGGTGAGCACCTTTATATATATTGGGGGTCTAGTGGGTGTGGCCTCGAAAAAGAGTTTTCTTAATTCTAATACCTAAGCCAGGCAGAAACCCTCAGGCATTGGCGTGCCCCTCTTAGAAGTATTATTTTATATGACGGACATTGCGACCACGACATATTTTACATGCTCCAACCGCTATTAGCAAACATACTAATCCTTCTGTTGTGTCCGTATTCAAAATCACTACCTTTTCATAAAAAGAACGGGACACCATAATTAACCAGGCCACTAGTTATTTTTAATTAGTATATCATAATTTATTTCAACTTTCAGTAAGTTGTTTTATATATACATACATATATGTGTGTGTGTATTATTAACTTAATTATGAGCTCGTGTATGTTATTGCATTTTGTTATTAACTCAATTATCTCACTAATAATTTTCAATTTAAAAATTACTCAAAATTTACAAGTTTTTTTTATTTTCTTACATTTTTCTGCTTATAACACTCTGGACTTATATTACAAACTATAGACAATAAAAGAGATGCATCCTAAAAAGTAATTTTCGTAATTTTAGGTGATATAAAGTATTAAAACGTAGTTGAAATGTATTGGTGTACTTAATGTTAATCATAATTCACTTAAAAATTTATTGATAACATTAAATATAGAACAAAATATTTTTTATACGTGAAAGTAATTAAGTTGATAAATAATATCTTCAAAAATGATTATCTTAAATAATTGACTAGATATTACTCAATCCTGTTTAAAAACATATTAAATCTTTCAAAAAATAATTTAAAAACAATATCACTTGTGATAAAGTCACGATCGCTTAGTGAGGAAAGCTCTTACTTTTGTGTTTGGATGAAAGTGAATTCAACTGAAGAAATTCATACGTAGAGGGCCAGTGAAAGTTACAAACTCTGAAAGGTCTATTGTTCCTCAACTGGTGTAGCATAGAAAGGATTGTAACAGCTCAAGAATTGATCTCAACATTTAAGAAATGCTCAAAATTGAGAAATGATTCACGTTATCTCTTTCTCTTTGTAAACAGAAATCTGCAGAATAAACTATATTGCAAATAGGACGTTCTACATGAGAATATTTTTGTGGAAAAGCTAACACCTTCCTTTGCGGGAAACCAGGAATGCTTACGATTCCAGAACAGATTTAAAAAAAGCATATCCATAAGAATTAGACGTTCATTGGAGAAAGACGATACAACTTCAATCCTAGTTTTTATTGAAAATCGGAAAACAATTTCGTGCTTCATGGGCATATATCAATAGGATCTCTTAGAATTTTTCATATCTGTGCTAAATGATTATTATCAACTTTTTATCTAATACATACACTTCCAGAAGAATAAAATTGTGAATTACGCATCATCTTTTCAGTTGTTTCATTAAAAAATGCCACTGCATCCCGGTGTGATTATTTAACTATGACTAAGATTGAATGAATATCATTGATGGATCCAATTATAGTTATTGGGTGAACGTTTATCATTTCAAAATGTGGACATATTATTAAGCAGCTGCAAGAATGAACTAAGAGAAGGTTTGGTTCTAAACTTAACGGTGCTATATTACTTGCAATTCATTAAATCCTGTTGTTTAAACAATGTTGAAAATATCACCAGAATTGACAATGAATGGATGTTTTTTCTTAAATTTCCAATCTCTTATATTTAATTGCATTGATAATTTATCGTAGAAATTGGGAAATAAAGTAGTATTCTTTGCCATATTCCATTTATTGAGGAAAATGTCATAAATCTGTTTTTTGTGAGTGTTTTACCTTGTTATTATATTTCATCCTATAATTTACTCTTACGTTTTCTCCCCTCACGGTGCATTTGTCATGAATTAAAATATATGTTTCTATAGATCCGTAAAAATCAGAGACTCAGAGAAACTGTTAAAGCCTATATTATCCAAATGTATATCTTAAGGCAAATGTAATTAATTCCAAAAAAAAATTTAGCGTTTTATTTTGCCATAAGGGAGATCATTTAAGTGCTAAAAATAACTTTTAATCTATAAAATGCAATTAATGAAACTCAAGAGTAAGATATTAAGCATTCTTGATTGTGTAACCAATATATTTTTGTTGCAAAACTAAATGCATATGTTTCGCTGACTTAATCAGGAGATTCCAAAGTAAATGTCATGACATATCCCACATTAATGAAGTCTCTGTAGCAATCAATATGTTAAAGAAATAATGTTACCATTAGTTCAAATAGTTTCATTTTTATTTAAGAAAAAAGATTACTTCATTCCAGGACTCGAGAAAGAAGACAATATAATGCATTGCGCTTTAAATTTGTTTGCTCAGAAATTATAATTAACTTTATGGTTCGCGTACATACTAATTTAAAATGATGAAATACCCTTCTAGCAAAGTGTTGCGCCTAAAAACGGTAGAAAAAATATGTTTATAAAAATAAATTATGCATCAATATATTTATATTAAAACAAAATACGCTGGTATACAAAATGCGTAATAAGACTTTCTCGCAGATGAATGCATTTTATTATTTTTTTCCGCCAAAATGTATCTATAAACCAAAAAATACCATGAAGCTTTCTGGGGGGATGTTCTTTCAGTAATAAATATTCATGGTTTCTTAACCTATTTACATGGTTCCTTATCACATTATTTCTTTTACATTGGATCTAAACATTTTATATTTGAGTTTCTAAAGCATGCATGACTTTTTTTATATTCTCTCTCTCCCTCTCTCAGTTTTGTTTTGTAAACATCTCTGAATGTCGCTCAATTTTACAAGACAAATAGTTCTTGCGTTTTAGAAGATATTCCAGAAATAAATACATTACGAAAATACTAATTAAATGAGCAAAAGCATTAACAAAATAATGAAACTAATAGTATTTCAGTGATGTAATGCCTTATTAAGAAATAATAGTGCATAAATTGAAATGTTTATTGTATTATATGTGCATATGAATTTATTTACAAAATTTGAATGATTTTGTGGTATTTATAAAAAAAATGTAAGAAAGGTTAAGGTTTATAATTTGCACAAAACTTTAAAATAAATAAACTTGCAATTATTTTGCTTATGGATTTTTGTAAAAAGTGTAAAGAACATTTTAAAATCCATAATTTGCATTACTTCAGATTTATCAGACAATAAAATTGATTTTCCGCATGTTACGAATTTTCTTCTTTTCAAATAAACAAGTAAAAGGAATCGAACGAAATATGGATATCATTTCATTTTGTTTTACCAAAGCTTCTATTATTAATAATTCCTTCATTCAATTTACTTTATTATTCTCTCTGTCCTAAATATTCAAAGGTTCTAACTTATTTAATTATTGCCCTAATATTAAAGGTTATTAATTATTACTTTAATTTAATAATTACTGAAATAGCATCAGGTAGTAATAAATTGAGATAGAAATGCTATTTACTCACGTGAGATTAATGAGTAGAGTTGTTAAAGGAATTCAGTTACAGTTCAAGTTATATTTTCTTTTGTGTTCATTAACCCGGTTGGTATTTTATTGTTTTTTATTTTAGTAAATAGGTCGATGATATAGCTTAATAACACTCACCATTATTTCCTTTATTTGGAAAAGGTGAGTCCTTTACTCTGTTATTCGGTGAAAATAAAGGCAGCTTTTGGGAAAGAAGCCCTTTCTCATACAAAAATGTTTACCTTTTCTTTTAACCGTGTATCCTTAATTTTGTCTGCAGAAGTATTGGTTGCTACCGATGCATTTTAAATCTAAATTTGTTGATTTTTATATTCCACATTCTTATGAAAATGTAATGATATAATTGTAATTTTTAATAAAATAAATTTTTGATCAATATCTAATTTTTAATATTGTGATTGAAAATACACAAAGTACTAATCAATAAAGATAACACAGTGTACTTTTGTGGTTGCATTACCGAGCTTCAGTTCCATTTTCTGTTTTCCTTACTCTTAGAAACTGAAAATCCCAGTTTTAACATTCTAATTTTTAATTTTAGAATATCACAGTTGCATTATAACGGCACAATAGACGTTTGAAACAGAATATAAAAAGCTTCATATTCTAGGAAAAATAGCTAAAGTACTTAAAATACATTTTTAAAATACCTTTCAGATCCTCTCCCATTTTATCTTGGTGATTCAAATTCACATCCATTAGATAGGTAAGTTACTTTAAGTATTGATTCGTTTTAAAAATATGATAATAAATTTATATTGTCATTTTAGATTTCCCCAATCTTAAATTTAATGCAGAGAGAACCGAGGTTTATTTTAATCACACTTATTTTCTACTGAATTTTACAATTCAACCAGTACATTTTTGCAACTTTTGTATAAATACTTATAAATATAATTTCTAATTTACCTACGACCATTATAATAAACGTTTAACGGAAGTAAACCGTTTATTATAGCTGTTTTGGTGCTTAATCCTTGAAGGAACACCATTCTGTTTTAAGTGAATAATTGTGATGAAATTTATGTTTTTAGTTTTGTATCACTGAATTCCATTATTATCAGTGCACCAATAAATGCTCACTAATTATTTAGAAATAGCTGTCAGTTAATAATTAACGTCTTAATTGTTCATGTATTCATCCAACGTATTATGTAATAAACTTTTAATTCACATGCATGTCCTTCATTTATCAGAAACTATTGTTAACGCAAACTTAATCTGCTTTATATACGTACTGAAAGTTAAAAAAATTACTGACAAAAATACTGAGCAAAACCTCTGATACCGCAAGTATTTTAAAAGATCTTTTTTAATATACTGAGTGAGAGACTGTTATTTTAGATAAAATAAATTACATTGAATTATTTTTGGTATCAATATTTTGTTTGAATTTTTTTTCCAATGACAGATTGTGTGGACAGTTACTACTGCCACAAAGTCTATTAATCTATTGCTCCCTGATACCCTAGGAACCGGCCAGAAACAGCAACCTCTTAGCCACCGAGGCGTTGCCACGGATGCACCACAAGGAGTGGGTTACCATCGCACACTCACACATGCCATAGGGACCCGTTTATAGGGTAGGCATCATTTATACTTCATTCACACACACAAGGAAAGGACAAAGACAGGATAGAGAGAGAGAGAAAGTACATCCATGCCTGAACCGGGATTCGAACCCAGGACCTTCCTATCCGTAGTCAGGCACGCTGACAAGTAGACAAATTGGCCGGCTGTTTGAATTTTACCCAATCAAATTCTTACCTCGTGAAATTTTGATAACATGCAAAGGAAAATTTAAAAGAAATTTAATTTATAAAGCGTTTTCCGATTTATTTTTTTATTTAAAAGTATGCATTATTATAAAATTGTTTCTTGAATTACTCAAATTGAAAAAATCATGCAACATTATAATGAGAATTTTATCTTCAAAGTAGATCTCGGTTTTTAATATTACATTAAAAGATATTTCAGTATATATTTGAATTACCATTTAATTCAAATATTAAATATAAATTTGCAAAATTATTTCAAATTCATTTGCAGTTAATTGACATAAACAAAACTAGTTATAATATATTAACATTGAAACAATTACAAATCGCAATGCAAAATTATAGTTATTTCAGTACATTTGGAAAACAGTTTTGTCGCTGATACAATAACATTCACCATATAACACAGAAAACTATTGTTTTTAGTATAAGAAGTAATATATATATATATATATATATATATATATATATATATATATATATATATATATATATATATATATATATATATATTCAAAGAAGGGGGGGGAGAATAAGCTCATCTATAAAATAAATGACTTTTACTTCCTACTGATTGATTAATCGGTTTCCTAGTTATGGAATTAATAGGGAGATATATATATCGTTGGTTAAAAAGATGATATTCGAATAATATTCCGAAGATGTCACTCTTAAGTAATAATAACTGTACATAATATATATTCTGAAGATTAATACAGAACAAAATAGTATCTAAAATATCTTTAGAAATTAAAAACTGATGTTTGAATTATGTAAAAAAATATTTCATAAAACAAAATTCTAAGATATTGATAAAAATTATTTTGTGATAAAAACATTTACCCACTAAATATTTTATAATATTCCAATACACCTTTAATATGTGTTATATTTTGGTTGCATTAATTTCCAAGAAATTTTATTGCTTTTTGAGGGAAAAAAAATCATTAACATTTTTTGCAGTTATCTATAAACACCGAAACACCGTCTAATCTAAATTAATGAATACGTTTTCAATGTCACATTTTACGTCAAATACAATGTAAAAACAAAAAATGCATTTTATTTCTTGCGTAATTTACATTTAATCATAAAAAACATTTCTAGGAGCACTCTAAAAGAATTATTGCTAAATTTGTGTATACACTGAACAAACTGGAGCTATTTTTACAACAAACGAACCCAAATTTCACAGAATGCATTAAGGGAAAAAGTGAACAAAAAAGGGATTATTTTTTTCTAGAGCTATGCTTTCTAAGTTGGTGTAATTAAGAGGAAGGTCATTCCTCTGTGCTGGGGAAAAGCCTTGCAACAAGTGACCAACTTTTCCCTACATCATCTGATTCTGTTTGAACAGGAACTGATCTGCTTCCTTCCTCTTTCTCTAAGTATCTGTTCTCCATTCACTTCAATTCATCCTTTTGCAACCGGTTGATGATGATGATGATGATCCGAAATTTCAGTCGGTTGCGTTTGTAAAAAAAGAAGAAAAAAAATTGTCAACTATGTCTGGAGAATAGCCAAAGGGACACAGACAAGACAAATCTGATTTTATTGGTGGCTACGTGACAATCAACACGTGGGTGCTTTGGCCAGGGCAGGAAACACGTGTCGGGTTGTTTGCTTAGTAAAAAAAATATTTTTGCACGTGTTTTTTTTACACCGGTAAGCAAACGCGGTGTACTTTTAACAGGTGAATGTTTGGAATGTTTAATTTTTCTCTAAATTTTTACGTTTAACATATTAAATATACATTTTTAAATCGGAGATCTGTTTAGCTAAAGTTTGCAAAGATTTTTAAGCAAAATATTCTAAATACAGACATACTTAAATTATTATTTTAGGCATTAAATTTAATAAGGTTCTTAATTTTTTAACATTTATATTTGAACAGAGGTAAATATTTGAATTTTATATAAATTTATTTAATTGAATTTTTAATTAATATTTGTTTAGTACTAAGTTCTTACGTAAAACGTTTTGTGGTTAATCAATATAATATGTCATAATGAAATATTTTAAAAATAAATCAATGTGTGTCTTAATTCATTTATATAACTTTTTCAACTTAAGCCATGATGAATAAGTTATATATATGAAAAATTGGAATAGTCTTCAAAACGCAGAGAAAAATATTATATCTACTATTAATCGTGAAAATGTTTGATCTCATTAATTTGAAACTAAAATTAGTAAATCAGTAATTTATGTTTGGTTTCTATAACCTTCTATAGATTGGATGATTTATAAAATGATTTTTAAAACTTCGATTATTTCTTTGTGTGAAAAATGTAGTTCAAAGTTCTCTCTCTCTCTCTCTCTCTCATAATATGAAAAAAGATGAAGTATTCTATAGATAGTTATCAGGATACATTTTAAAATATTCTCAGGAGTTTTCAATAGCAAATTTTAACAATGATTAAATGGTGAGACTAAAATCAAAACTGCTACAAAATTTCATAAGGCAAATGTTAGATACAGGGATTAGTTTATGCAGATATTATTCCAAGGTAAGTTTTTGATTGATACTTTTTCAATTATAATATTTTAATATAATAATTAAGGTATAGATTAATATTTGTGGGAATAATTGTCTATTTTAAGCGACTGATATTACATATTATATCACAATTTTATAAAACTATTAATATAATAATTTTACAAAAGTATTGAAAATGTATTGAAAATGTTCTCAGAATGTACACAAAAGTATTGAAAATGTTCTCAGGATTTTAAAGAATAAACAATCCATGTTCTTAAGCACCGAAATATGTAATATTTTTATAAATACATTTGAAATGAATCACTTTCATTTTGCTATTTCTTTCTATTTTTCATCAAAAAATTAATATCCTCATTGAATTAAAATTTCCATATTGAAATGATTCCATAGATAAAAAACATTTTAATTAAAGTTACCACAGCTGCTATTGAAAAGAATATTTCAAAATTCTTTGAACTAATATTTAATTGAATTACTGAAAAGTATTCCTATTTAAAATGAATGAAAACTTAATAGCATATACTTAAATTATTTTCAGGATTTTAAAATCTTCATAATAAAAAACAAGTTCTCGCTTTGAAAAATATCTGAACTCTCATCTTGAGCAAGTGTGAGATAAAAACGTATAAAAGATTTGTGTTAAGAGATAATTATATTCTAGTATCATTTTAATTGCATTTAAATAGATTTTGAATAGTTTTATACGATTATAACTTTATTTAAGAAACACCTTTTGCGCTAAACAGTGAAACATATTTAATTGTTCTCAATTATTGTTATTCTATCAACAAACAAGCCTATTTTGCAGAAAATGATCCGAATACAAAACATTTAAGAATTTTTTCAACGATATTTTAAAAAGTGACAAAAATTTAATTAAATTAAATTATTATAATTCTTTGAAATATAATTAATTTTATAAAAACAATTAGTCAGATACTTTAAGAGAAATTTGGGAAATTATTAATAATTCAAAAAAAAATGCAAAAATATCTCACAGATATTATTTTTAATTTCTAAATTGGAAAAAAGAAATATTTATTTTATGTTCATTTGAAACATTTATTTAAATGCGCTTTTAAACTTACTCAAATTTCATTTCTATGTTTCGTGAATCTTTAATAATTAGTAGTTAGTATGAAAATGCTAGAATGTTAGGTCAGTACTAAGCTAACATTTTCTTACAAACTATCGATATTATTCCTTCTGAAAATATCTGAAAATTTTGAGAAATTTTCAGAATTTTTTCACAAGATTATTATTTTTTTTTAATGATACAAAAAAATGTAATATTTAAGCTATTTCCTACATCAAATTTCTCAAAAATTAATTTTAGCAATTATTTAAGGAGATTTCATTTTTTTATATTTACTTTGGATTCTAGCTGAATGAAATCATGAATGGCAAACTTTGTACTCATAAAATAAAGTTCTTTAATTGAGAAGCAGGAAATCGTTAATGATAGTTCCACGCCAAGGTCACAGGGAATTCAGCTGCATTTAACCAAAACTGATATATTTATAAAGTTCATTTACCTCTCGAAAATTAAAAATGATTTTCAATTCATCATAAAATATTCTTTTAAAAATTTAGAGATTGATTCTTATATTGGGGAAGGGAGGGGTTAAAGTTAAAAATAAAATAATATATAGGAAAATATTAATGTCTACCTGAATTACATTTTGCTAAAAGTAAATTATAGAAACAGAAGTGTGTTTGAAAAATTTATAGTGATTTCAATTCTCACTATGTTTAAAGCTGATTTTAAGTTTTTAAATATACGATTCTCATTTTGAGATATTATCATATGATTCATACACAGCTATTAATTATTCATAAATTCATTTTATATCTATATAACAGAAAACCACAAAACGATCTTGCCTTGATACCAAATGAAACATAATGTTTGAAATTAAAAAATGATTAGCTTTTAATAATTAGTATAAACATTTTCTGTTATTACATATTTTTATTTTACATGCCTTTCTCTATTAAACTTATCATACTTCTCATAAAAATATACATTTTGAAAAATATTTAAGTAATTATCAGGGTAAATCTAAGGACTTATGTCAAGAGCATCATCAAAACTTAGTTGCTCTTAACTATTTAAAAAAATCTCTTATTAGATATTAAAAGCTAAAATAAAACGCTTTTATGAAAGGTAAATACAGTTTATTTGTTGTTTAAAGATTACATGTATCTTACTTTGGTAGTTTAACCTGGATCTATAATTTGAAATCGATACCGAATCACACATCACCATATTCAAGATGCAAATCTAAGCCATGAACTACTTAACTCAATTCCAGAACGCTAATCATTCTATTATTATCACACTGAGAGAATGACATGAAAGTTATGATAGTAAATTCAATTAAATAATAAAAAAAACAGAACGTAGGGAAGCTATGGACAAAAAATGTCAAAAAAGCATCTCAGGTAACTTTTAATCAAGAATAAAAGAATTAAATCGGAGAAATTTCTAAAAAATCTGAGCAAAAAGAATCACTATCAAATCAAACATTTTTACAAAATAGAAATCAGATTTGATTCTCCCCCCATTTAATTTATGTGACCAATATAAAATCATAAAAATTACTTAATACCAATATAAAATCATAATAATTCTCGCCAACGTAACATTTTTCGTTATTCTTTATTTAAGCTTATGGAAAAGCAAATTAATAATTTCCTTATGATCTAAAAAATTGTTTCATAATAATTATGCATTAATATACATCATATATATGTATCGTTTAAAATCTTCTCAATTAGATTTACTGAATAGGTAACTTAAACTTTGATTCATCAAATAATATCATAAATGTTGATTAAACACTTTAACACATACTGTTTATATGGATTAATAACAAAATTTCTTGGGATCATTTTGGTAACGTATAGTGGATAGATTTATGGAAAAAAGGTTTTTGTAAAGATTTATAATATTGCTCTATATTACACAACGGAAGAAAACTTTTCATAGATCATTCGGAACACTCCTAAGTATCCATCCTAATATACATACAGAAATCAAAATCCCAATACTCATCTTTCATTATTCAATAGTACTTCTTGGTATAAAAGGGTCTTTTAATTTAGTTATATAATTAAAGGACATTAATTTCTAAAAATATCAATTTAACGTATGCTTAATCAAAACATAAATAAAAGGATATAGGAAAATAATATGAGCGGCCATTAAGAATAATTTTTATAAATATCTCTGAAATGTTATGGAGTTTAGAGAGAAAAAGCAGAATTTATATTTTTAAATGTTTAGTTTAAGATAGAAGATTTTCAAAAATTTAAAATAAAATTTTTGTATGTAAATATTTTTTAACTCATGAGAGAGTTTTTTTATAAAATACAATTTATTTTTTCGCAAAAACAAAATAAGACAATAATCAAATGAATATTATTTCATGTGTGTTTCTACTTATATATTTCAATCATCAGAGATGTAAGGATTTAATAAAGAGAAAGAAAGACTCGTAAAATAAATACGATGCAAACGCTTACGGAACATTCACTCAAGTTGCTTTGTAATTTGTATTCAAACTCAAATAAATAAAAAGAAATGAAATTACTCTTTTATTCGAAATTTTCACACCACGCCTGAGGAGAAGTATTAGGTCACGACTAGTTAATGTAAAAGATTTTATCAACAAGTTGGTCTTTGTTTTAGACGAGGGAGGATCCCTCTAGCTTCCGGTCGGAAAATCAGTTCCTTTACCGACCGGAATTGGATAATATGCCCGCTAAGAAAGTAGCTCAATTATCAATATTTTTTTACTTTAGATCTGTATATGTCTGCTTACTTTATAATTTGCTTACTTCTATGCTTTGTTTTCTGAAGAAAATCTACATTCTCTCTCCATTTTAAACTATTTTATGTAGAGGAAATATTTGTGCTCATAAATACAGTATTAAATAAGATTTTATCTATACATCACTAAAATCATAATTAATATCTTTTACAAAAAATTATTTCTTTTTCTTTATATATTAGAAATAGGATTCTCAAATAATAAATGAGAGGTTTTTTTTTTTATAGAAACTAAATTTTCTGCAGTCTACTTTAATCATTAACTAAGCTGTAAATAATTTGATAATTTCAAAATTAATAAAAGTTTAGAAAGAATTCACTACTTCACCACAGCAATTTAACTCATAAAAAAGAAAATTATTTAAAATCAAGAAATAAAAATGCAATTTGTAAATAAAATTTAAATTTTCGCATTGAATTACCTTTGCAAAAAGTTTATAAATTTAAAATTATAAAATCTGGATTTATATATATATATATATTATGTAAGGGCATTCCATAATATATAAAACTTTGCGCTGAAGCAAAAGTCAAACTCTACTTCGACAGAAATGGAACCAAGCCTCAAGCACAACGGCTGTGAAAACCCATTTATTTTAATATAAAACAATAGACTTTGAAATAGTAAACCACAAATCTTATATATCACTTCAATATTTTTCCATTTCCACTTCGATAACTTTATTTTGAATTTATAACAGTGCATTTTTCTCGATACTTTTACCATTTCGTAGCATTTTTATGAAAAAATATGTTACTGTCGAATTTTTCTCTGAGATTTTGTGACTTCGTATAGTTCTTAATATTAAACTGACATCTAAAATTTGAAATTCCTCAATATATTGAAGTTATATGCAATATATATTCTTTTTTTATAATTTAATTGAGCTCCGAATAAAAATATATGTTTAACTTCATAGGATACAAATATTAAAAAGTGAATTAAAATTGGCAAAAAATACAGCAGAAATTTACATTTTATTTTAAAATTAATTACATAACTTTTACAATCCAAAATGTCCTTAAGTTGTCAGAATTATTTTAATAAAACTTCGTTTTCTTTCTCCCCCACCTCCTTTTCTTGCATAGTAAGTAACCAATTTTTAACTATTTTTTATAATTGATATATAACATCGTGCACAGTTTGTGCAATATCTTGTTTGTAAAATTTTAAACGAATTTCGTTTGGTGAAGTAGGAAAAAAGTAAGGTTAACTTTAAAGTGGAATGATCATAACACCAGTGATAGTTGTACAATAATGATAAAATCTACTGAATAAAAAGTTTAAATTTCACTCTTAGATACTGGCTGTTTGTTACATTTCAAGATATATTGAGTGAGAGATGTTGCTTTTATTCTTTGCAGAGATGTATTTTTCCAAGTACGTGATTGCAAATTTTCTACTTCATCTCTTTTCAGTCTGAGAATGTGACTATATTCAAAAAATGTTTGTATACTCTACTTTGTATTTATATTTTATTTCAATTGATATCTGTTAATGTTTCAGTAGTGCTTACAAGGGGAAATACTTATTGCAATATGGAAAAAAAAGATTCATTTATTGGAAATGACTACTTGATAATTGAATCGAAAGACGAATCAAACTTAGTATTCAAATGCGAAAGATAGCACAAATTTTTCCATGCAAAGAAAAGCCTAAATTTTCATACTTTTCACTGGCATCCAAGTGCATCACTTGTTGTCTATGACATTGAATTAAATAAAACAAAAAATTTTTACAACTATAAAATCTCTCTAAGTATATTATTGGTTAAAATCTTATATTTGAAACTTTATGAAACAATTACAATAATCATACAGTGTGCTAAAATAATTAATTGAAAATTATATTTAGTATTAAGTAAATTTCTGTAAAAGGTTTCGCGTTTGTCTCTAATAATTCATTTTTTCATCTAAAGGTTATTGTTTCAGAAGCAGTAGTTCAAAATATTCTCGGAACTATTTTTATATAAATAAGAACAACGTGAAGATCAAAACTTTAGATTGTTTGACAGAACAAAAAAATGCTAACAAATCAGCTTCGAGTTTATACGACCTTAAAAAAAGATCTGTTATGTTCAAAGACAAATTTTGTTTTCTCGAAGCTTTAAATTGTTGAAAAACAATATGGTATTTAATTATTCTGGTGAACCTTTCTTATTATTTTTTTCACACTATTTACCTTGTGTGTGTAATTATCTTTAAAAGAGTAACACAAGAGCGAAAACTTTATTATATTAAACAATATTCATCACAGAATATATACAAATAAATCAATTCATTACAAATTTTGCTAAAATTCAACTAAATAATGAAATATTTTTTTTGAAATTTTAAAAATATTTTATCTTAAATACTTAAAAGTATTAATTGCATTTGTAGTTTTACAAATAAATTCAAGAAATTGTTTTCAATGAAAATTTAGTAGCAACACTGAAAATGATAACTTCCCTTTAAATCAAGTCATATGAGTTAACAAACATTCGCTAACTAAAGAAAAAAACAAGCGATTCAAATAGTTTTATTTATGTAAAACATTTTAAGAACAGAGAAAACATGTCTTATTAGATACATTATATAAACAAATCATTTTTATTACTCCCTTCTATTTCTTAAATTATTAAAATCAAGTTTCGTAGACTAAACGTTTAACTGCTACATTTGATATGCCAAAGAAAAATTTCTAAGAAATGAACTTCAAATTTCGCAAAGTATCGAATGCATTTAAACTATTAATTGGAACCTCTAAAAATATATTTCCGTAATATATGTATGAATTGAAGTTAAATATAAATATTTTGTAATTCAAACATCTTAAATTTTCTAGATAAAGAAAAATAGATTTTTTTAAGTCTAAAACTTGGAATTTTTATTTATTATGAAAGAGACATCTGTGCAGATTAAGATTCGCTTATGCAACTGATTGTTTTTAACATTATTAAGACAGATAATTAAAATATAAGCAAGATAAAAGCCTAGAAATATATTTTTGTTTATTAATTAAAACAAATGAAGATAAAAATAATCTCCTCTTGAGTTGAATAATAAATAAATATATTATTTCTCTAAACATTAGAGACAAAATAATTATTTTTAATAACTTATCTCTTCTCTCCAAATATTATTTAATACAACGAAAAAATGTTTTTAGCAAATTTAAAAATGAATTTTTTTACTTTCACAATATTTAAATTATATATAATTAAAAATGAAATTTTAAAATACTTTATTAATAACTAATTATAAATAATTTTGTTCATATAATGTAATAACAATATTAAAGCTCGTAATAATAATATTAAAGCATTTTGAGAAATAAAATAACTTACCCTGCAAGCCTTTGAAGTTAATCTTGGAATCAAGGTGTCGGGGTAAACATGATGTGTGCTAAAAGTTGTGTGATCTACCTTTGCTAATCTACGGATCTCAATCCACTTGTCCTCTCCGTAGACTGAAATAATGTACTGACTGAGATTTTCCAGAATCAAACCATACATGATTGTTAGATTTTTTTCACCAAACACAACATGTTTTTTTTAGTTTCACATATAAATATTGAGATGTATTTCGTTTTCAATTTCAGTTATTATAAAAAGTTATACATTGTACCTACTGAATCTCTTAAAGTTACTTTTTTATAAATGTTTCTAATAAGCCCATATGAATAAGATTCTTGTAGTTTTTTATGTAAATAATTGTCGATTTTTATCTTTCAACTGAAATTGGTTCTTCAGCCATTTTTACCAAAACAAATACCAAATTAGCTTTCATAACATCAGCATGCATTTTAAAAGAATAATAATAATAATATTGACTCTTAAATTTAAGGAATAAATTTTGTTTCGAAATGTCTAGTAAATATATGTTTTTGTAATTCCTCTAAATATTATTTTCTATAAAATCACAATTGAACAATAAATAAGAAATTGTAATTTAAATGCGGACAATATATTTCTACAAAAGGAATTACTTAATCGCTTGGAAGAGTCATAAAGAATGGAGAAAGAGCGAGTAATTGTTAACCGCGGACACGAAATCGGCAATCTGCATAAAGCAAAGCAAAAGACATCCTTTCCATAACTTGTTTGTTGTCAGTCCGACTACCCGAAGATCACCCTGTCAACTGAAGCGATGAGACAACGTGGAAAATAGCGGGGATGCTCCGTTGCTATGGTAACAGATATGGCGATAAATCGTCCATCCTGGAATAGCAAAATGTTGAAAGGGTTGCCGCGATCGTCTTCCTCTCAATGACTGGCAGATAGGAGCTCTTTCAAGTAAATTCTTTGTCTCTTCTCCGAGTTGGTAGCAAAAAAAAAGTTATGAAATAAAAAAAAATCGACTTTCAGTATCACAAGTCACATACACACTTGTTAACGAGAAACGTCAGAATGGCGGGAAAAAATAGTTTTCTTCCCCCCTCCTTTTTTTTTTTTTTTTTTTTTTGGTTGTATTCCGGAAAATGTGACACCTCCATGCGGTTCAGATTCTGTTTCGCTACTGATTGTTCTGAAGAATAAAAATATTTCTGAGATTCTCCTTCAAAAATCAAAAATAGATTACAAAACAAATAAAAAAAGAAATGACAATTCACATTTAAGAATGAAAATGAAGTTAAAATAAAAAATAGATTTTTGAAGTCAGGTTTTCGAAGTAAAGTTTTCGCAACGGTCTCCTCTATAATAAGTAATTTTAAAAAAATGACATATTAAACAACACAGTTCTACAAATGTGAACAAAATTTTTGATTGAAATCCAACATTCATTCAGATTTATTTTATTTCACAAATTTTTATTGAAATTCATAAACTAAAAATTGAAGCGTTTTCATAAAAGTGCAAATTTATACAAAATATGAATAAAACATTACAAATTATGGTTTTCTAAAAAAATTAATGAATATAATCTGTTATATTCATTCAACTTAGCTTCATTGTTTAAAATGATTAAACCCTCGAATCATGCACTTTAACACAATGTTAAAATATTTGTCCATACTAATCAGGCAGAAGTGTTTCATGCTATATGTTAAAAAAAAAGATGAGTATGTCATATACAATGTGTGCTCACTTATTTGAGCAGAATAACGAGCACATAAGCTTAAACTTTCATTTCAATATCTACAGAGAATTTATTATATTTGAATTTGTTTTTATGTTGTTGTTTTTAAATAATTAAAATTTTAAAAATTAATTAATTTTCTTAAACATGATTAATTAAATATAATAATTCTTCTCTCTTTAGCTTACATCTATTTAAAAGCAACGAAATTATTTTTAAATGATATTTATTGAATCTTACCAAGGATTTCACAAATATATACGAATTTTAAATCTATTTCTAAGTAATCTTCAACCTATTTCCATTTTCTTGGAAAACTTTAACATTGTCTTAATATAAAATTTCTCCAAAAAATGAACAAAAATAATCAATCTTTAAATTGATTAAATAAAATTTTGTCATAAAATTTTTAAATATTTTGTACAGGAAATTCCTCAGGTTATACTAAGAAAACATTATTTATCAATGAATATAGTGTAAAAAAATCCGAAGATAAAGAATTATTTTTTAGAATCTAATTGAAGATAAATGTGAAAAAGTTTCACACGTGACCCGTCCCTATTTATCACACTACTTACCAATGTCATTTTTTCTCAATTAGCACAAATCCCAAAGAATAAGTAGGGCATTAATTAATAAGATTTCTTTTTTCCATGTTGTTTTTGTCTAAGCACACTTAATTAATAGTTCAAACGTGTTCTTGATGTAAAATGAAAGACAAAAGGAAAATTCAATTCAATTTCTCTGTGATGAGAAATCTCATTAAGTAATGATAGATAATGTTTTCTCAAGCAAATTTCTATTTTCTTCTTAAGATATTATTTAATGCGAATTTCTCACACTCAATTATGTGAAATTGCTTTTAATAATATAAATTTAAATAAATTCTATTTGAAATGAGATTTATTTTATAGATACCATTAATTTTCCCGTATTTTGAATAACCTCATATATTTTTTTATTTAATTTACAAATACATTAAAAAATTATTATTTAATCATTGATGAACCCTTGATTTAAAAAATATAAATAAAAGTTCATTTAAATAAAAATAATTTTATAATTATTTAAAATAATTTTTTTAAATAATTAATTTAAAAAGTTCATATGAAATATAAAATATAAACTGAAAAATTGTAATAAGCTAAACAACATTTCGAAAAGCCTATCCATCTGTATATCATTGAAATGTGTTCTATCAGAGTAACATTAATAAAAAAGAATACACTAAATTCTGATATATGCATTTTCTTATCTTAGTTTAGATTGTAAAATGTCATATTTCAAGTTTAACTTTCCCTTCGTAAAAATTTACGTCTATCTAAATTTTTTTCTATTACATAGTTAATGTGAGAAATTTTGCATCGAGATTTTTACTTATATCCACATATCACCTGCAAATGAGAAATTTTCCTAATTTTTATCTAAGTTATTCATACGATTTTCGTAACGTCTAACTCATAATCACTTTTAATAATAATTGCATATGATGAATATATTTATAATTTATTTTATCTTAAGTTAATTTGGGAGCTTCAATGCATAATTCTATTATTCGCATTGAAAACTACATTCCTCCAGTATTCATTTCACTTGATATTTATCATCTATCCCTATGATATAAAAGATATTATTCAACAAAGTTAAAAGAAACAAGAAAAATCATATTTCTTACACCATTTATCGCCAGGTAAAAATTTTTATATCTAAGTAGAATATTTCAACCAAGTTTATTTTCTAAAACCTAAGCATTATAAAATATTGCTTTCTTTTGTTTATAAAAAAATCATAATAAATCTCTAACATTTTTACGGGAAATTTAAATAAAGGAAAAAAAATTTCTTATTTAAACAATATAATAAATTTTTTTCTCAAAACATATCTATGAAACAAAATTACCATACACGCTGTTCTCATTAAGATCGATGTAATATACACAATATTGACAAAAATTATATTTTCGTAGCTGTATTACTTTTTATATTGATTTGAAAAAGAATAGCTCGGAATTCTGATTATTTATTTCTGAAAGAATTTACTCTCAGCCAATGCATATTGTTAGCAGTTAAAATTGTCACTTGATGATAAACATTTATATCACGTTAAGAACTCTTATGAAAATCAACAATTTAAAATGATCGAGAAAGCATATTATTATTTTCAGGCATTAATAATAAAACAGGTAGGATTTCTATGAAGAAACACTATTAAAATTTATATAAAAATATCTGAAGAAGGGAAATTTTCATTCAAATAAAATTAATATACTTGTTGAATTTTATATGATTCATTGAACGAAAAGAATACTCATAGCATCCTGTATATGTGTTTATATTACTCTTTACAAAAATGATACGTGAATAATAAGATATATCTTTATCTAAGTGAAATTCTTCGTTTCTAGATAAAGAATTATTATTTGGAAATTTGTTGTCCAATTTCATAAAATTGAGTTTGGGAGCCTAAAGAAATCACAATTTGCAAAACCTTTGTGATTGTTTAATAGATGATGTGATTGTTAGATGAGTAATGATTAACAAAACTGTATTTTTAAGAGGGTTTCAATTTATTTTAGTTTTACTGTGATTTCTATGTGAATTTTTAAAAATGAGAATCAATTATTGTGATTAGATATTACACGCGAAATTATAAGTAGAGAATTTTTAATAAATTCTATGACTCTATAGATATATTTATTTAATTCCAGTTAATTATATATACTTACTGTGATTTCATAGAGTTATGGATTAAAGGAATCAATGGCGAACATACCATAAGTGACATGGCAATTCTCTTAATAAAATCTAATTTCAAGTGCAGGTTTGTCATATATGTAACTAAAGTATACACTTTTTTGTTATATATTTATCCATTTGTTTTTTCAATTCATGCAAAAGACTGTCTGTTAGCTGATGTAAGGCATGAAAAAAATTTTTGTTTTTAATTTTAGTGCATAAATTTTTATAGTTAATGAACCATATTAACATATTACAAGGGCAAAAACATGGAAAACTTTCAAGCATTTACCCTAGCAAATGTGTAGACAGGTAATTAGAAAAAAGTATTTATATCTCGTTGTTCAACAGTTAAGATGTTTTAATTTAGATTATTTCAAAGCAAAGGCAGCGGCCAAAGCACAAATAATCTGTGATCTTTCTTCCTGTCGTAATCGAAGTATATACTCATCTTCCTTTTTTCCAATATTTCATGTGTATACATTATAGAGCTCCAGATATAAGCTCAAATTGACAACTATCTAAAAGATTTATAAGACGATGAACAACTTTTTATGACTTGAATTGAAACTAAAAAAAATGCTTAAGGTTTTCTTTTAATAAATACAAGTATACCATTTCATCTTTAAGAAATTCTTCACTAATAATTGCTTTAAATTTTCACGATAGCAATGTCCCATTCAAAATTTCTTCTTATCCATAAAGTTAGTCTATTTAATTGAGACACAAAAATTTGTATAGTAACTGAATTTTCTGAAATAAAAAGTTATATTTTGGTGAAAAATATTTATTTGATTTTAAAAGAAGACTGATAAGAATACCTGTAAATAAATAAATACCTATACCTAAAAATACCTCAGTATAAATAAGTATACTGGATGTGAAGTTTACAGGATTTGTCTAAAAGAAAAGACAGAATTTGAAAAAATTTGGTTGTTGACTTCTAGAGTTGGCTGGTCTAATAACTCTGGTCTGAAATTGACTGATCTGACTTGCTTGGATATTACACGATTCCTGCGAAAAGTAGAACGAAGCATTTCTTTGACTTGGCTTCAGATGTGGGGAATTGTTCCATCTTACAAGGAGACAGTGGTTTGCAAATATTGCTGTAACTGTAAGACATGCTGTCGAGGGAATTCATTGCAAAGATCACACGCGACAGAGCACGTTTCAGAATCTGGAGGAATTATAATAGGAAAAAGCCCTAGAGTAAAACCAAAACTATCTTCACTAAGTTAATACACATAATCAGAATGCAATGGCAGTTGCTGATGAACAAGTTGCAGTTGTTTTGATCATTCAAAGCTCATGCTAAAGAAATGTTCCACAACTGAACACAAGACCACACACATTACCGACAATTGTCACCAAAAATCGGCAAGTAAAATAAGAGAATGTTTGGTGGTCTTGAGATTTCAGCTTATATGTCCCATGTCCACCGTGAATCTTATACATATACTATTTCAAAGTGGATCACAGAATTTTTCATCTTATTAATTAATAATATCTAATTCATGTTTCTTTAATCAAATATTTACTAAAGACACGTAAAAATTGGAAGATCTTTCAACCAAAGCGGTATCAGCTTTTAACCGCTTTCATATTTTCAGTCACTTAATTTACTTTCCTAACAGCATAAGCAAGACTCAATCTATTCAATTTCATAATCATCTTCTTCAAGCTATTCTTCGACATGAGCTCTTTTCACACTCCATGCAAAGATAGCTTTTCTGTGATGTAGCTAAGCAATTGCTATAGTTTAGGTAAAGGCATTTTACCAAGAAGCATGTATCATTCTCTGTAAGGGTATGCTTAAAGATGACGTAGAAGGATTTTAAAGCTTTGATTACAAGTCTCTTTAGAAATTTCACTGATAAAAGAAAATTTTTAAATTGTCTTAACGGGATCAAATTATGAACTTTTTATTTTCGCTGCAGAAATTTTTTCTCCACTTTCTGTGTCTATATATATATATATATATATATATATATATATATATATATATATATAATATATATATATATACATACATATATATAATATATATATATATATATAGATAGATAGATAGATAGATAGATATAGATATAGATATATAGATATATGTATACAAAATCAGGGGTACAGCAGGGTACTCTATTGGGGTCTGAATAGAGTCACTTCAATTATTACAACTTTGTATGTAAATGCACCTACTTTATCAGAAGTAAAACATAATTTACATTAAAAACATATTTTTAATGTATTATTTTCATTATTTTACAAATCCAGTAATATATCTCAAGTGAACAAATTTAATAAAAACACAAATATTATTAAATTAGGGTTTTTTGTGACTAAAATAAAATAATAAAAAACATATGTCATAATTAAGAAATTAATAAATTTATTTTCTAAATTTCCTTAAATACTTGTATTTACTTGATATAAAAAATTCTACAGTCATTCAGAAAAGTTTTAGGAAGAAGAATAATGATCAAACGAAAATTTCTCGAGATAATTAAAGCAATTCTTATTAATCTAAAGTTGAATTTTTTTTAAAAAAAAAAAAAATGAAATTATGTAAGCGGAATAATGGCATGTAACATATTAGTACACGCAAAACATTTTTATTGTATTTTCAGACTGATGATTTATTAAAGCTAATAAATAATTTTCTTTGCTTTTCATGTTAACGTACATATTTGACATAGTTGAAGATCTTTAGAAAAATTATGAGTTAAAATTAGAAATTATAAGAAAGATGGAACTCTTCGTAGGAAGTATTACTATCAGAGCATAATTTGTTCTGATTATTATTTTTACAGTGTAATGTTCCCGTAACAATGTAAATTTATCTTTTGGAATTAAAGAAATTTAACGTAGATAGATGAAATATATTCAGTTACTGTTATTGCAATTTTCAGGAAGTGAAACAATCTTTATTTTTCGGATATTTGATGGAGGTATTTGAAAAGTTTGGGGTATATATTATCTTGAAAGCTTAATTGAATACCATTTTATAAATTGAAATGTAGTGAGCATCAAAAGAAGTATCTTTATAAACCACCTTTTATATAAAAACTCAAACCATTCATATTTATTGCAACTAAAATATAATTATAAATTTGTGTCATCAAAATGTTGTAATTTAATTATATTAAAAGATATTTTATTACATTTAAAATTTATGTGTTCAATAAGTAATGATTTTCTAAATTTCTTAGATATAAGAAAATTCCTATTTTGTATCTTTTATTGTAAATTATTTTTATAAATAGCTCAAAACTGAGATTATTTTAACCGATTTCATCAATAATGAAATCATAATTATAGAAAAAAGCCTGCACAAAATTTAAAATATTCTTTTCTTTTTCTGTTGCAATTAAAATAGTGAGTTATTACTGGTAGTTTACCAAGAAATGTATATACTAAATTTTTCAAATAATTCTTTACGTTATAAGCAAATTCATCTAACCTTTATTGAAGCATTCATATTTTTTAGACGAAATATAAATTTTGATTAATTTAAGTTAATCTTAAAAGTAAAAAAGAGGCTTCTATTAGCTTAAATCATTATGTGTGCATTGACAGAACACATATCGGCTATAAAACAAGAGTTCAACTGCCATTCACAATAGAAAATCAATTTAAGACCTGTTTAAAATAAGTTTCGAAAATGAAATTGTTAGGCTAAACTGTAAACCTTGAGAAGAAGTTTTTCTCAAACAAACAGTTTCATTGATTTACATTAATGAAGTAAATATTTTTATTTATTAATAATCCTTTTGAAACATTAAAAATTATTAAAATTGTTTTCGGGAATTAAGTCTATATTAAGATTCAATTGCAGTACACTTCTTTGATTTCTTATTCTGTATTTATGAAAATTATACTGAAGGAACGAATTTATGTGAGGAATTTGGGTAAATATTTTAATGATATATATTTTTATTGTTTATTTAAACTAATCAATCTAAGTGTTAGAATAGTCTATATTACAATCCTCTTAACGAATTATTCCTTATCACAGTAAGTTAACAATCATCTTAAAATCAAAGTAGGATAAATTCTGGCACAGGAATCATATATTTTAATTGGATTTAACTTGGTAATCTATGTGAATAATAGTACTATACACACTACTCTTGGCTTTTCGGCATTAAATGTCATAGGAGAAATTTCATTGATGCTCATGATTTGCATACGTTTAACATTGATAGTCAAAATTTGGAAAACATTTGTATATTCAAGTGATCTATTATTTAATATGAAAATTAATATTACTTGGTTTTTAGAATTTATTTGTAACATATTCCTTTTCTAAAATAAAAAATACTTAATATAATTTATTGCTCTTTTGAGACACACAAATCAGATTTCTGTTAGTTGAATTTTTACATATATATAATATAAAACATTATACACACACACACATATATATATATATATATATATATATATATATATATATATATTTATATATATATACATATATATATATATATATATATATATATATATATATATATATATATATACATATATATATATATATATATATATATATATATATATATATATATATATATATATATATATATATATATATATATATATATATATATATATATATATATATATATATATATATTTGAATATTTTTTTTTATAATATGCATCTTAATCAGATTTTTTAATATTCACTTTTTTTAAATTTTACAATTTAGAATATTCTGAATATTTAGTCGTAAAGTTAATTGCTTTTAACTAAATTTTCAAATATAGTTTTTTATTATTTTTTTCAGATACTCTGGTTATTAAGTAAATATATCACTAATTTCTGCCTACCCATGGTGGAGAGGTTAGCCTCCCTAACTTCAAAGTAGTAGGTCCGGGGTTCGAATTCTGGTAATGATATGGATGTTCCCATCTCTCTGCACTTCTTTACATTTTTGGACCAAAGATGGCACATTTACTAAGTGCCCCAGGGTAAAATATTGCCTTCATCTTCTCCCCTAGTAGCTCTGAATATGAATAAATTCTAAAAAGGCACTCGTACATTAACAAAAGATATTAATTTCCCACATTCTGTTTTATTACATATTAAATCAGTCTTTTTCGAAATTTTCTTGGAATGCAACTTACAAAATAATATTTATATGATATAATCTTCAAAAAAATAAAGAAAGAAAAACAATCAAATATTTTAAGTTCATATATGAAATATTATTTAAACAACAAAATAATATTAATGAATTTTTTTTTTATTTTAATAATTGAGGTAATTTTAGCGATATTTCTTTTCTGTTAGAGTAGAGTATATTAATTCATTTTATCAAATCTAAATTCTACAAGGAATTCTTTAATGGAAATAGTAAATAAGCAGATGAGTTCTCTTGAGAACTTGTATTTAATCAAGTTAAGAAATATTAGCTAATTTATTTCGATAAATTCAAATATAATATTTCTGTATTTCTGTTTTTGCAATGTTTGTAACATAGCATAACAAGAAAAACCTCAAAATAACTTATTACAACTATATATATGAAAATGCCGTTATTATATATATATATATATATATATATATATATATATATATATATATATATATATATATATATATATATATATATATATATATATAAGCTTGTGTTTATTTTCTTATAGTGAAGCTTAAATTAATGTAAAAAAATGATTGTCTGACTATTTCTTACAGATTATTTTAAGTCATAAATCTATTTATATTCAAGAATTTTTGTTGGATTTAATGCGTCGTTAAAAATTAAATCAATAAATAGTAACAAATATTTAATAATCAAATTATCTATAACTACATGTTATCTATTATATATATATACACATATACACTACTGTCCATTAAAATTGCTACACCAGGAAGAAATGCAGATAACAAAATGATATTTATTGGACAATTATATTACACTAGAAATAACAAGTGATTAAATTTTCAAAAAATTTGGCTGGATAGATCCTGACAAATCAGTACCCAGAACAACCACCTCTGGCAGTAATAACAGCAGTTATACGCCTGGGTATTGAGTCAAACAGAGATTGGATTGCATGTACAGGAACAGATGCCCATGCAGCTTCAACACGATGCCACAGTTCATCAACCGTGGTGACTGGCGTTTGGTGACGAGCCAGTCGCTCGGCACCCATTGACCAGACGTTTTCTATTGGTGAAAGATCTGGAGAACGTGCTGGCCAGGGCAACTGCCGAACATGTTCCATATCAAGGAAAGTCCGTACAGTACCGGCAACATGCGGTCGGGCATTATCTTGCTGAAACGTAAGGTTTCGCAGGGCTCGAATAAAGGGTAGAGCCATGGGTCGTAGCACACCAGATATGTAACGTGCACTGTTCAAAGCACCGTCAATGCGAACAAGAGGTGACCGAGACGTGTATATAATGGCACCCCATACCATCACGCCAGGTGATGGGCCAGTATGACGATGACGAATGCACGCTGCCAGTGTGAGTTCACCACGATGCCGCCAAACACGGATGCGACCATCATAATGCTGTACACAGAACCTGGATTCATCTGAAAAGATGACGTCTTGCCATTCGTGCGCTCAGGAATGTCGTTGATCACACTATTGAAGGCGCTCTTGTCTATGACGCAGTGTCAAGGGAAGCCGTAGCCATGGTCTCCGAGCTGAGAGTCCATGCTGCTGCAAACGTCGTCGAACTGTTCGTCCAGACACTTGTTGTCTTCCAAACGACCCCGTTTCTTGACTCACGGCTCGTGACGTGGTTGCACGATCCATTACGGCCATGCAGATAATATGCTTCTCGGCTGCTAGTGATAGGTTGAGATCCCGCATGGCTTTCCGTATTACCTTCCTGAACCCATCGATTCCATATTCTGCTAACACTCATTGGATCTCGACCGACGCGAGCAGCAATACTGCGATAAGGTAAACCGCAATCCCGGTACGCTACAATTCGACCTTTATCAAAGTCAGAAACGTGCTGGTACGCATTTCTCCTTCTTACACGAGGCATCACAACAACTTTTCACAAGGCAACAACGTTCAAATGCAAATTGTGTATGAGGAACCGGCTGAACAATTTCCTCATTTAAACACAAGGTAAGTGTCGCTTCTTGCGCCAGCGTTGTCTGAATGCGCTAAAAAGCTAATCATTTGCATATCACAGCACCTTCTTCCGTTCGTATAAATTTCACGTCTTTAGCATGTCGCCTTCTTGGTGTAGCAATTTTAATAGCCAGTAGAGTGTATATATATATATATATATATATATATATATATATATATATATATATATATATATATATATATATATATATATATATATATATATATATATATATATATATATGTATATATGTATGTATGTATGTATGTATGTATGTATATATATTCCCATAACGGTTCCAAATGTCACCGCTAGAGGAAATGTGTAATGTGATATATTTGGCAATGTGTAATGGAAAATAGAGTTTTAACCAATGCAAATTAATACAATATAAAATATTTACCATTACATATGCACATTTTCTGATGTAGTTCAAGTGAAATATGACAACACTTTTAAAAAAGCGTAAAATCTACATAAACACCGATAAAGTCTCATGATCTGCAACATCATGTACGCTGAGCAGAAGTACTTTATTCAAATTTCACGTTACATCCATTGGCATAGTGCCAGCTGCTTGGGTTTTCAAAGGCAATGTGTTACGTTTCGAATCAATCGGATTGCAAGTTTATGTGCAATGTCTCCTTCTTTAGTCGAGCGTGCGTTACTGGTCAAATTCTTTTACCTCAACCAGTGCAACGTGCTTTTAGAACGCACAAAAAATGTGTAAAGGTAACTTTCCTGTGTCAATTAATGGTCTAAAAACAATGATTGTGACGTTTGAGAAAACAGGTTCTCTGAAGGTTCAGTCAGGCAGAGGACGAATATCTGTACTACAGGGTACAATCGAGGCAGTTGCCACGGTGATTGTCGAAACAGGACCAGACAATATTGCTGCCACCTCTAGCCATCGTTTAGTAGCTCAGAATATGGATATGCCTTACAGTACGGTATGAAAAATCTTACAATAGATTATCAACTTCTATCCGTACAAGATCAGCCGTGTACAGGAGTTACTGTACACCGACCATGATAAGCAATTAACTTTTACTCTTACATTTCTTGCCAGAATGGAGGTGGATGATGCTTGGTCGTGGAAAATCTTATGGGGAAACGAGGCCCACTTTTATCAGAATTGAACTGGGAATACCCAGAACCGCCGAATTTGGGATGACAAATCACCACATGCAATCACAGCAGTTCCCTTGCATTCATCAAAGGTGTGGTGTGAGTTCACAGCTGAATTTACCATAGCTTCATTCTTCTATGAGAACATTACCCCGACAGAACCAGAAACCTGTTCTGTTACCGGAGAGAAATATCGCCACATGTTGAACAGCTGTGTCATTCCGGCACTTCAGCAAAGACAATGCCTGGGGGAAATCATTTTCATGCAAGATGGAGCCTTGCACGCGTTGCTGTACGGGTGCAACAGATGCTACAAAGAAACTCACAACAGAAAGATTCATTAGCCGCTATTTTTCAACTTCATGGCCACCTCGGTTGCCTGATCTTATTTCATACGACTTCTGGCTATGGGGTTACCTTAAGTCCAAGTCTATAAAGGAGTAGTCCAGGACCTGGCTACTTTGAAGGATAACATATCACGGACTCGACAGGAGATTCCTTCAGACATGTTACTTTCTGCTGTTGTGCAAACTGCGCACAGAGTTTAATATGTGGTCAACAACAACGGCAGCCACATGGAACCTCATTTGAAAGCAAAATAAAAGGTTATTTCCGTATTGATATGCATTTGTTAACACTCTATTTTCTATTATACAGCGCCAAATATTCCCCTAGCGGTGACTTTTAAAACTAATTTGTTTTTTTGCAGAATTTTTTGTTTCCTGTTTTGTTTAATCTTCCTCAAAATGTGGCATGGCATCATCTCGCAACAACAGAACACTGTGAGCACTGTCAGTTTAGTTATGGCCACGAGCTATATATATATATATATATATATATATAGTAAAATTTTAATGATCTGATTTGGCAAAATGGTTTTTTTATTCAAAGAGCATCTTAATAATACGATTTTTAAGAGAAAATATGCTCTCATATACATTTTTGTGATAATGCTCTTAAAATTAAATTTATTCAGGATGATTTAATTAGAAAAATCAGTAAGATTTCTGTAATTTGATATTTATTTTAAATAAGGAAGCTGAGTCGTGACTTCTGTGTTTGTATAATAAATATAAAAAAATAATAAGTAAATAAATACAAAATTAAATATATAAAGAAATTTGTTTTTCAATTCTGAAAATGTTTTGCTCACCTTTACCACAGCATGTTACAACAACATATTTTTACTTGAATCGCATTTCCAAACTGAAATAGCAAGAAATAACAAGTTTTGTTTCTAAAACTTTCATTCGTGGAATCTTTATACTGTTCACTTTATAAATTTTGTCTTTATGATAAGAACTCTGTAAGTTAATTATAACATAGCAAAGTCAAAATTTTGTAAATATAAATTTTAAATTAGCTCACAATATATTGTCGAAAGTATATTTGTTTCCCAATATCACATCCCAGCATTTACTTATTAACCAATCATTTTAGAGAATACTAAATTTCCGCAATTTTTTGAGAAATCATTTGGATACAGGATTTATATATATATAACATTATGTATATATATTATGTATATATTATGTTATATATATTATGTTATATATATTATGTATACATTATGTTAGATAGGATTAGATTAGATTAGATGTTGTATCCAAATGTTTTATGAAAAACTCCGGAAGTGAACATTTTCAAGCTTTCACATGATTAGTAAACAAGTAAAATTCAGAAGTGCTTCATATATGTTTTGTTGTTAAGTGCTTAGAATTCTTCCTATCATAAAAACATGTCATATATGTAGAACTGAATTTATGTTAAACATTGAAATCTCTCTTTAATTTCTCTATATGAAAACTTTTGTTATTTCTTGCGCATTTTGTTATAAAATCTTAGTGAATGCACTAAATCATCTTTCACAAAGAAAATGATGCTAGGAAAACTAAAATTTAATAACTGCTATGTTCATATATTAAGAAAAACTCCATCCTTTTCTCAGTTTTTTTTCTTTAAAAGCCATAAGAAGAGTGAATAATGAATGTCAAACACGGAACAAAAATAAATTTTATGAAAATAGAATTTAAAATAAATGAAAATCTTAAATCATTTAATGAAACCTGGAATCTTCACAGAAAACATGTAAGTTTTTAATTAAAAGTTATCAGTGAAATTTAATAAGTTTTCTAATTAAAATGCACTTGTTCACATATTAAACAAAATTTAAAAATTTATTAATAGTAATATATGTACACCCACACAATCACCTCATGGCAGTATTTTGCGTTATGAAATGAGAATAAATTGAAAAAAGCTTCCGTTTCTTAAAATATTTAAAGTTTTTAATAATTTCTCTTAAAAAGTTCTGTAATTGTCTGGTTTATTCAATAGCTCGTTGGTAAATGAAAACAATTTAGTCATAAAATTACGGTAGCTTTGTAAATGTTTTTAATTTTTAATAGAAATTTTATTAAGAAAATAAGTATCTTTATTATATTTAAATTGTTAGTTTCGATAATATTAATCTCTTGATTATAAAAAAATAATTATTTAGTTCTCCCTTTTCGTATCATTTCAATTCTCTATTTAAGATGATAGCTAAAATTAAGCATTAATTATAATTTTCTTTATATTTTTCAATGTATAAAAAATTGAAATATTTAGTGAACATCTAGACTCATTCTGTAGTTAGTCTTCTTCTTTTTTTAAGTTTTTCTCAGTAAATATTTTCTTCAAAAATTATTTAATTTAAAAATTATTAAAAGTTACTTATTTTATTTAAATGCTTTACTAACTGAAGTCACGTGAAAAAAGCTAAATGCATATTTTATTTTCAGTCTATATTCTAATTTCTGGAAATATAAAATTTCAAAAATAGAAATGTGCGTAGGAGAAACATCATTTATATATTTAATTTAAAAATAACTATTTCACGTTTTATAAAGTTAAAGTTTCTTTAATTTTCACAAAATTTGATATTTAAATTAATTTAAATGTTTTTAAACTAACTGTAGCAAAAGTTTATCACTAAAATTCCATTAATTCGAATAACATAAAAGGAAAATTAGAATAATTATATCTAGATCTAAAACACGTTATTTAATACATCTCCAGCATGATTTTACATATTTTTCTTATTTTGTAAACATCACAACATACTATGTATATAAAATATTTTGCACAGATTACTTCAATAAGTTAGCATATTGTTTTACATGTTTAATTACAGCAAACTACTGTATACTAAACATTTTTAGCAACATAAAGCTTAAATTTTAAATTTGCAACCTTCTATATAACGCAATTATGCATAGGTTGTAGTGAAAAAAAAAGGATTATTTAATTTTCTTTTAAATATCTTTGTATCGATTTAAAATTATTTGTGGTAAAATAAAACATTAGAAAAATAATTAAAAAATAAACGAAATAGAAATCGTAAAATTTAACTATAAAAATGTAAGGGGGTTATAAAAACTTTTCATTTGAGCTATTATTTCCAACTCAAATAAAGCTTAATAAATATGTTCATTGCCATGTACTTTATCTAATTTTAATTTTTGATAATTACTTTTTATGTTAGATGGAAAAAATATATCTTTATAAAACTATGCGTTTTCAAATTTTCAAACAATTTTGCTGGTTTGCGCAGGTTGCAGCTAATTCTAAATATCAAAGATTTATTTTGAGAAAATTGTATATATAAAAATGTTTATATTTACTTTATGTTCTAAATTATCTTTATTATTATATAAATTATATTTAATACTAATATATAATAAATATTTATTTTTATATATGTTTAATATTGTCTATGTCTTAAATATAGAATCAATATCTTTATTTTACTTCAGATAAATTTTTTACAGCAAAAATAATTTTCTCAAAGTATTAGCTTCATAATTAAAAAGCTTATTTCGATAGTCATTTTTCTCAAAACTTGAAATTTTATTAGCTTTAGATATTTAAAGAAAAACGCACCGTTAATGTTCAGTTTGCCTCATAAATGTTTGAGGCAAATTGAACATTATCTAAAGGTTTAGGTAAAAAAAGTAAGCGTTGTTTATTAAGTAAGAGATATAAGTATAATTCCTGGATCTTACAGTATAAATTGAATTCATTTTTTTCTAGAGTAAACCATAATCACAACTAATCTTTGGGCAAGTACTTTTGTTGATCACTTTAGGGAAAAATTCATTATTTTTTATTAAAAATTTCATAGTTTTAGATTTTAGTTGCTTTAATGATGCATTCATCATATGCAAAAACTTTAATTGACACCTGAAGAACCATAAAATGTTTCTTTAAATGAACGCTACTTGAATATTCCTGGGAATTTATTGTTTCATAACTAATAAATTACAAGTAATATTTACAAGGAACTGAACAAGTATTTCCATTAAAAATAATTTAGACTGATAAAAATAAAAATATATGTAACTACAATATTTTAAATGTGTAAAATAATTTCTAAAATTTTGAATATAAATTTTCTGTTTTATAAAATTAGTATAACTTTAATGAACAACACTTCTTTATTTTATGATCAAAGGTTGAGATAAAAAAGGATTAATCTATCTATGAAAAATTAATATTAGATTCTAATTTCAATCACTTAAAAATTACACGGTGGTTCCCTGTAAAGATAACGTGCTTTAAAATTTATTTTACTTTTCGTAAAGATACTTGCTTTAAAACTTGTCTTACAGAGTGGTAAAAGCTTATAAAATGTAAAGAATTGTATAGAATGTGCCATTTGGAATCAAAGAATTTTCTTTCTTTTGAGAAAGTAGAAATTTTTAGTGAACATAGTTAATTCTTAGATTGGATAAGAAACATTATTGTCAAGTTCGAACAAATTATCTCATTTGGAGCAACATGATATATTCCCTTTTTATCTTACCGTACCCACTTTATTTAAAAGTTAACAGTTCGTTATAAGTGCAACTAATCCCGACTTATGATAAAAAACATGTCTGTCACATTGCCTTCAAATCAACCAAAGCATATAGCTTCCTTTTTTAACAAAACAAAATCCTTTCATTTCTTTTTAATGGCTTGGTAAATTTTTGTGAGTTAAGCTAATCCTTTAAGATAATGAGAAATATATGCTTCAAATTTCTTGTGAATCAGACCAGCAGCTTCTGATTTGTCCATCGCTGTGAGATCTTCTTTATTTCTCTTTTAATCCCTTCCTGGGAGAGCTGATACTGTAAAATATCTAAGTTAATCCTTCATGAAGACAAGAAACACATGTTCCAGCTTTCATACAAAATCGAAGCTAAAATGTGTAAAATTGCATAAAGATAGCAAAAACAATTACATTATAGAATATTAAATGAATGTTTTTGCTATTTTGCACGTAACAATATTTAAAGAGATACATTAGTATCATTTCTTAAAATATGTTTTTATTATTTTTTCCCCATTTTTTTTCAGTTCATTTTGTAGCTAGATTGTAATTAATTCATTCAAGTTTAAATAATGTTAAATTTTATATATTTGACCAAATAAATGCAAAAAATCCAATGTGATTTTGATTTATAATTGAAAACTATTAGAAATATATTCTCATTATTATATCTTCAGACAAAATGTCTTCAAACTTTGCCGTATTTGTACCAGTTACCTTGTCCAAAGTTTGGCTCAACCAGTTAAATGGAAGATGCTGGTTGAAAATCCTCCTGATTTCGTAGCAGAGACCAAGTAGAAGAATCCTCAATAACTGGCCTACCACTCCAAAGGTATTAATTCACTTGAAGGTAACAGGTGAATTTAAATAGCTCATTGACCTATTTAATTTCACCTGCCACTTTTAGCGAACATGACGGATCTTCGGTTAAGTTGGTATTCAAACTCACTACCTTCCATTAATAAGAAGTCACTCTAACCAACAAGACCATCATGGACTTTGTCATTAACCAATCAAATTAGGAACATTTGAATTCATTTTTTCTTTATTTCTTGACATTCTGCTAATATTAGTATGATTTCAGGAAAGCTGGATTCTTGGGCGTTTTCAAATAATAAATTTATTTGAATTTCTTACATTCTCTACTGATTAGAAATTCTTGCTGAAGATTTTTAAAATGTGAATTATCAAAAATTGCATAACTGCTTACGGTTGATAATTTATCCATTGAAAAGTGTATCAACAAATCAAAATCCATATTTTCTAACAGAAATAGATGTTTGTATATACCACTAATAATCCATTTACGATTTTTATTTATTATATGAAGATTCCTTTCAGAGTTTTATATATACCCATCTTCAAAATTCATATGAGGACCTCATGAACTCTTATACATCATTTTTATCTTGCTATCAATATGCCGATTTTGTTGTATTTTTTTCTTTTTACATGTCAAATATAAGCAAATCAATCTTCAGTAAACAAACTATTTTTAAAGTTTCAGATTTTTTTCCGTTTCTAAAAATCCGTTTTTTAATTAAATAAAAATGTAATTAATTAAAACAACTTTTGATAGGTCTTTCAAATAGAAGTATTTACTTGACAGTGTCTGTTTCCCACACAATAATCTATTCAGGAAATATAAACCTTGTGTATTTTTTGTTATTACTAAATTTCTCAATGTTTCTTAAAAATGTTGCGTTATGAAAAGAGAAAAATTACTTTTTATGTAAATAAAGTGAAGAGAAAAAATAATAATGGTAGATAGATACATAAATATAAAATGGGGCCCCGATTTTTACCTATTGGTAATGGGGTATAACTCCTTTAATATCATTACAGCAATCCATTTCTTCTACGTGGTATCATAGGTGTCGTTATTCATTTATTATTTGAAAAATAATTTTTGCAGTGAGAGAACATCAAAGTCTATATCAATGCAGTAGGATTTCCATCACAATTCTTAGAATAAACTTAATTAGAATTAACTAAATATACATTCACATGTATTAAAATAGAAGTAAACATTTAAAATAAAAACAATAATAGATACCAAATAGTAAATAATGGTATAGAAAAGAAAATGAGAGTTTTACAGATTATATTTAATGAAAGACAATACTGAATCTGTAGAAAAAATCAGAAGATTGGTCACTCTGCTTCTGCTGTCTTTTTTAACTTTGTTTAGTTCCTTTAGTAGAAAGGAGCTGTAGAATAGAGATAATTTTTTCCTTCTATATCCATTGTTAATACGGAATTTAAGGAAGGCTGCGCCGATTTGAGAAGAATGTTTTTTATTTGGAAATCACATGTAATAATGGTAAAAATTTCTTTATAGTATGACATAAAAAGAAAACATTACAATCTAAAATTTTAATATGTAGTATGCGAATATTAAAATAGATGTAACTGTTGATATTAATGTTAGTAAATATTGACGTAAACTAAATATGAATGTTAAAATTTTCAATAAGATTCTTAATGAAAATATGGTAAACTGTTATTCATAAATACCACATTTTTTTACTTTATTAAAGATACTTAAAATGCATACGTGCTTCTCTGTTTTCATATAAATATACAAAATATTCACATTTTTTATCAAATTTATTTAATAAATCAAAACAACCACATTAACAGAGTTTGTTGTTTGTACATTTACTATTAATTCTATAATTTTTCTGATACATTTTATGTATTATGATGCAGTATATAATGCATTCAGTTTTAGCATTGACTGAAGTAGCATTCTGCATTCATGTCTTTATTAAAATTTTAAATGGCACGTGACTGCTAAACATTGAAATATCATAATTATATAGGAGGTAATGAAAATGTTTTAGTGTTTAGGCAATAATTTTCTGAGTAAAAGGCCCTGGGCTTGATTTCAGACATTGTTAGCAATAGATCTTGCCTTTCTGAGTCTGTATTCATGTGTGTCGGAGTGGATATTTGGGAGTTTTTTTTTAACTACATCACTTGTGAGACATAAATACGATTCACTATCTTAAGAAATTCCTTTCAAAAAATAATTTACGAGACACACATTAAACTACCTTACAACAGGCGTCGGGTTATGTTGTCTACTGCTTAATGTAATAATTGTATTCAAAAGTAGTAGCGTAGTAATAATTGTGTTCAAAAGTTCTTGTCTAGTAATTTTTGTAACATTTTTCATAAAGTCATAAAAACTGTTAATATGTATTATATTTAAATAAAATTAAACCAAAGGTAAATAAATTATTAAGAATTTCATATTTAATATTCGTTTTCAATTTATTTATTTTGAGAAAGTAAATTTCTTATTCAGATGTATAAAAAATATTAAAATGTTCACTCTTGTTTTTCCTTTTTTTTCCATACATTTTAATTTTACAGTTTATGAAAAGTTTACTACTTTTAAAAATATATAAATTAAATTGAAAAAAAATATAATTTCAGATAACCATAAAAATTATTTAATTTGTAACTAAAGGTACAATATAAAATGCTTTTAACGAAAGATATTGCATTTCAATGGTCTGAGAGTGCAAGAAATATTTTACATCTAAAAATATCCCAGCGGAAAATTTTCCCTCTTCTTACAACTTTTGTGATGAATTGGGTAACACTCCATTCTCTCTTTTTTCCTCAGGCTTGTAATTCACATTAGATTATAATTCCTTTAAACTATCTAATAAATGATATCTTTATACTATCAGAAATTGTTGTCATGTTAAACTTTCCTTGTTCTCAAAACTCGAAGATTGCCGAAAACGTAACTCAATAATCTAACCCTGAGGTCGGCAACCTTACAGCTGTGATGTGACAAATTAATCTAATAAAGTGTCTTTGGATGCCTTATCCTAATCACATTTTCCTTTGATCAAATACTATTAAAAGAGTATTTTTCTACATTACTAAATAAATTATAAAAAGGGGAGACAAGGAGATTTATCTTTGTCTAATATTTCTTAGAATACCAATGAAAATTGTACAGCGAGCCAAATCTGTCTCGCGTGCAGGGATTGTTGACTCCTAATCTAATCTATTTTATACAGTAGCTATACGTGATAAAAGTTTTCTAGATTATAGGATTTCATTGAATCTTGTCTTACATTATATTAATATATATATATATATACATATATATATCCATATATATATATATATATATATATATATATATATATATATATATATATATATATATATATATATATATATATATATATATATATATATATATATATATATATATATATATATATATATATATATATATATACATATATATATATATACACAGAAGGTATTAACACATTTTTAAAGCGATTTCTCGGCTATTTAATTAATGTTTAAAATGTTAAAATGCAAAGATTATTTTTTTAAATGTTCTATCTGATAGCCTTTTTTTTTTTTTTTTTTTTTTTTTTATTTTTGACTTTAATTCTGCATCGTGATTTCCACGAAAGAAGAGCTTTTTGCAATATTTCCAGGGGTATTGCTTTATATTCCTCTTCCACTACTTTCCACAGTCCATCTATCGTGGTGGGTTTGCGTTTAGAAAGAGCCCTTTTTAACGGGCCAAAGACACAATAGTACATAGGTGAAATGTTACGAGACTTCGTTCGGATTTGTTGAAAATGTATACATGCAATACCTGTATTAGTCATTGTTTTTTCAAGGAATGCAGTGGTAGTTTTGGAAATATGACTTATAATATTGTCTTGATGAAATTTCTCTTTTTGAAAGTCATTGGAATAAAGAAGTGGAATTTCTTTTGTAAATATTGGGCGTAGAACCTTCTCCTGATAGTACGATGAGTTGATTTTAACATTTCTTTCCACTCTTATCATTTTTAATTTCCCATTGCAGGATAAACCTGCGACAATCATAAACCCCTTACTGAAACTCTCTTTACATTGTAAACGGGTTTGTACATTTTTTTCTCCTCATTTTCTATAGTAAAAAGATCTTTTTCTGTTACAGTCATTTAGGTAAACCCATGCTTCATCAAGAGTTACAATGTTTTTCCATTTATCTCCTGCTAAGTGGTTTTCATACAGGACTCTACAAAATGTTTTGCGTTGAGCCCCATGTCTCGGCAAAAGCTGGTGAACATTATGTCTTGTAGCATTTTAAGTTGTAAATACTGGTTTATTATTTTATTAATGTTGCTCCAGATATATCTAAAGCCTTTGTGATTTCTGTGTTCACGGATTTTCTTTTGTTACCAGCGATTTCACTTTAGAAGCATTTGAAACAGTACGTTCCTTTTACGTATATTCGTTTGGAGTCTTCCTTCTATGTAGAAATAATGATTGACAGTTTTTGCCTGTCCGATTAATAATATTGCTTATTTTTCACTTAGAAATTTTAATACCATGCATTTCACAACGTTTTTGAATTCTGGAATAAGAACGTTTATCGTCGGAAAGCGCAAAAACATATCCTTCAGTTCGGAGCATGTTTATATGTGACATCTTGAAAGAAGAATAAATTTAAAAGTAGCAGACGATAGTTTTTATTTCTAATAATATAAGTTATTGCCAAAAATATTTATTCAAAACATTTACTTTTTTTTAAATTCGTTATCGAAATCATTCTAAATATGCTTTAATACCCTCGGTATATAGTTAATAGTACATTTTTATAAAATTAATAATCAAATATTAGATGGAGAATAATACATTTAAAATACATTGAAAATACCAAAAGGAGAATAACAATATATTTATAAAGTTATTCAAAAAACCAAATTGATAATAATAATCAAATACTAGATTGAAAACAATACATTGAAAATACGAAATATAGTAAACAGGTGGAAAAATGTTCGATACATATTTTAAAATTTCAAAGAAAATAGAATAAAGGAAAATGGAACGAAGTACCAGCATGACCATTATTCCACGGTTATTATTCTCAATTTTGTTTTTCACTTACTTTATAAATATATTATTCTTCATTTGGTATTTTCAATGTATATTAAATGTATTATTCTCCATCTAATATTTGATTATTAATTTTATAAAAATGTACTATTAATTATATTTTAGCTGCTTTTGCGCTGAATGTTTTGCTAAACATAAGTATTTTATCTCTTCTTGTATTTTTCTATTTTATATCTTCTTGTATCTTTCAATTTTCGCTTATGATACTTCTAATTTTGCTTTGTGTGTGTGTGTTTGTTTTTCAAAGAATCTATTACAATAAGTTTTAAAAAAGTAATATTGTAGGATGTTCAATATTTAAATAGTTCTCTTATAAAAGAAATATTAATAATTATTTTAACACATTATCTCTCTAGTTTCTTGAAATAATGTTACTATGATTGCATTTCAGCTTTTGACTCTATTATAACACTGAAAAAAATTAAGTTCCAGGTTTATAAGAAACTATTTATGATCAATAAATAATGTTCATTAATGCACCCACTTTTAACATTTATTATTTTCTCCTATGAAACTTGAAACAAAAATTTAACAATATTTTTTAATTATTTATTAATACCAAATATTCATGTGAGTCCATTCAAACAAAAAAGTTTACATTTCTTTTCATTTTTCTCATTTGAATAATTTTAACATAAAAATGTTTCATTATTAAAAGTATAAAAATGATGTGTATTTTAACTAACATTTTCTTAACTTATATAATTTATTTTAAATATGAAAGCGAGAGAGAAAAATCACTGCAAATAGTTAAAAATTATATATAATTATTATTATATTGTCTATAATATGTGGTTCCTGCAAAAATTAATATTGTGAAATCATTTATAAGGGGTTAACATTATGAATGATCTCATAATTAAAATAATCATTATTTAAAACAATTGTTAAACAACCGAATTTTAAATAATTGTGTAGTTAAAATATCTTTCAAAATATTTATGAGATATATCATGAATAATTCAGAAGTTTTAAAGACAAATAAGGCTCATTTTTTTATAGTTTTTGGTAATGACGAATAATTATTACCCTTAAGAGGACTAACATTTCCTGATCTTTTATAGTCTCTTTTATTATGGCAATGCCAAATTGCCAATTAAGGGTTTTTACAGGTAATTAGCTTTAAAAACTTTAATCTCTATCGCTTAACTTACTGCATTTTATTTCAGCAGTATGCTATTTTTTAATTTAATTCAATTTAAAAATGTATATAATGATTGAGCTGTTTTCCTCATTATCCTGTTGAAAGGTAATTATTATATTGAATAAATCTTAATTACTTCATTAAACCAATAAAAATCTAAATTGTATTTTAACTTCCTTTCAAATTATTCATTGAAATATAAATTTAAAAACGTGTAGGAATTTACCTCCTTAAAAATAAATCTTATATTTCTTAAGGAAAGTCTACTTGTTCTTTTTCCTCCTTTTAGTACATCTATAGAGAATATTTGTTAATATGTGATGTAATATATAAGAATTCTGTGCAATTTAGTAAACTTCTGTATTTCAGCGATGTTAATTTTAACATTTACATCAAATACAGGGTATCTTTTCAAGCATAAGACAAAACAAAATAACAATGATTCCTTTTTAGAACATTGACATACCATTATGATAAATACGCGCATTTTAGCATACACTTCTTTTCGAAACTTTACTTTATTTATCTTTCTGAAATAATCATGATAAAAACTATATTTAACATTTTGTTAAATGTATTTTTTATTGTGAGCACATTTCAGGAAGAGATACGTTGTTAAATGTCAGCATATTAATATCCATAAATTTGAATATTTCACAGCTGAAAAAGAAAAGTCCCATAAATAGGGATTTTTCGCATGGTAAATGACTTAATGAGAATATCTTAATGACAGATGAGGTAAAAAAAATTTTGGGAAGGAAAATTTAATTAAAAAAAGTGTCATTTGTATATAAATAATCAAAATAGATAAAATATTTAAAGCAATTTATTTATAATGGAATCAATCTACCATTGGAGAACATATCTATATGTATACTTACAAGTAATAAATGAACTAATGATTGTATATGTTTAACCGATAAAAGATTAAGAAGTCTGTGATAGAATATATATTACCAGTAGTCAGCTTATATAATGACTCTTAACATGTGCATAGAAATAACAAAGTTTGTGCATCAATATCGGTACATTGAAAAGCGAGTACAAGAGCTTTTTGGCTCTATACGACGTATAACTTAATAGCCAAGCTTGTTGCGAGGCATTTGAAAATCCTACGTGTTTGACTTTTAGGCTGGTTATTTCATCGATATCTCAAGGGAGAAAACGTTGAAAACTTTCTCGACGTGCGTGCATGCAGAGAACAGAAATTCTCAATATTTATCTTTTGTTATTCATTAAAAAATCCAGTCAACTTATTGACTTTTTTACTCAGAAGAAGACAATCCTAACTCTAAGCCACGGAATGGGTTGCGCAATCGAATCAATGTAATTTGTGGAGTTAATGTACTAAGAATGAAATCTAACTTGGCCGCTTGCCAAATTATTTCAAGATGAAATTATTCTTTCAATGATTTAAGAAAATTAAATATTTTCTTAAATCATTTTTTCCCTTTCGATCATCCCTGAGCTGTGATGAAAATGAGACTCATTACTAAAGACGATCTTAAAAAATTTTCCTTTTGATGAATAGAGGTCAAAGAAACACCTAGCTTGTGACTTTATATCGTGTAAGCGTCTTTTGCTAGTTTGTGCAGACACCTTTTTTAACTTGGTATGTGACTTCATATTTTCCTCATAAGTACTATGATTACTCATCAATTTCCTGAAACAAGGTTGAAATTTGACAGTTGTTTAATTCAGGCCTTTATTGATTGGTATATATGTTCATTATTACTTAAGCAGATACCATGATTAGCAAATTTAAACTAATTTGTTTCTCAAAATTCATAGTGACCTACTGGAGGGATTTTCCTGGATCATATAGCACAGGAGCTTCTGTCGATTCAATAATTCTGTTTTTCTAAGTTTGCAGTATGAGGTAACACAATTGATACATTTTCAAAATAGAGATATTACACAGTTAAACGATAAAATTAAATTAAATTTCTGCAGCACTTTGTTGTGAAAACATTTTCTAATCCAAAAGTTTTCATTTCATTCAAATTAAATATTTTTAATCTTTTGTCTTGTAGATTAATAGCTTTCTGGTTAATCATTTTGTGGATGTGGGCTGTTAAAAGGTAGTTAAAAAATCAAATGTTAATAGTTAAAAGCCTTGGAACTGTTAACTACCAACGTTAAAAAATTTTTTAATAAATTAATAGCTAAATTTTAGAATTATTCCCTTGATTTAACATATTTTTAGAAATTGAGTTCATAATTTTTAGCTTTTGAAAATATTGCCTTCAATTAAATAGTGTACTATTTGCGAAAAAAATATGCACTACTACACTTAAGCATATATGTCAACCAGCTGTTTAAATAAAATGATAAGCAAATGTGGTAAACATTTGTGGATATTTTTATTGCATATTTTCTACAAAATGCTTTGCACCATTTGTTTGTATTTAAAACCTATGTGCTTATAAAGTTGAGCTAATGCAATTCTAATTTTGTGTAACACATTATTTCAGATGGTGACAAATTATAAATATGTGCTATCTGTTGCCCTTATTCAAGTCAGTTTGCAAATTTGAAAGAAACTTAATTCTTAATGTTTAACAATAATGCAGCTACTAAGAACTAGCTATTTACTAGGTTTTAAGTACATGAGCCATAAATAGATCAGTTTGTATAACTTTAACTATATACCTTGATCTAGTTATGGTTATTATATGAACACTCGAAAGTATATGACAGCGGAATTTAAAATTACAAATAATGGCTGCATTCAATTTCATACTCTTCAAATAAAATTCAAATTAAGTTTTGTATCATTATAGGTCTCAAAAGCTTTATAAATCAAATCCTTGTAAATTTCACAGTAAAAAAAAAATGTCTATTTTTGAGAATGTGTTTATATGCGCTGAGTACAAAAATAAATTAGCCTCTTTACATAAATGATGAGATTATTTCCTGTTCTTAAATTTGTGTATAATTTCTCGATAAAAAGCTTATTTAGAAAAGAAATGTATGAATCTCCTATTACACGTGAGTGAATTTCTTCATCCATTATTAAATGTATTTATCGTGTTTGTGTAGTATTCTAAAATGAAAGTAGGGAGATAAATAGGAACATGTATAATTCATTAAAATTTGCATGAATAAATATTTTATTAAAGTATTTGAAATCCATCAGAGAATACGATACGTCATGAATTATTTACTTTTGGTTTCATGTAACTCTTTACAAATAACAAATAACAAACTAAACTGGAGAACAAACGAGAAAATAAATTCGATTAAATTTATTCGTTTCCTTTCACGGGTTGAAAATATTTGCTATTAAAACATTCTCGTCTGCAACATTGACTTCCTCTGTTTGAATATGTTGTGACTATATTTGCTTGAATTTATATCAGGTGGAATAATCTGATAAAGTATGAGGAGTGGATTTCTTTGTTCTCCATTAGAAAGCTTCCGATCTTACTAAAAGGACATTAACTCTCGATTTATTTGGGTGCGATTGTTATTTGTTGCTACGACATTCCTATAAACTTGTTCATTATTTTACGCGTGAAGCAAAAAATTAATCAAACTCAATAAAATCAATGTTGTGGATAAATTAATTAAAAGAAGCAGCAATAATTTCCCATATAGTTTTTATACAAATCAATATAATTTTAAATTTGTTTTGAATAATTTTACCTATCATTATCCTCCATTTCTGTTCTCAAAGAATTTCAAACTTTAGGTTGGTAGGTTATGGCATACACTTTTGTAGCTCTATGCTAAAATGCTTGTAGCTCATATTGAAGAAGGTATTTGGAGAGGGTTTATATATAGTCAATCGACTAATATTATTTAAGTAAAATCATTTGAAATCTTTTAATTATATAATTGGTGAACACTAAAAGATATGTCTTGGTATGAGCAGAAAATTCGGGTTTATAAAATCTGTGATAGTTCAAGGATTTTTGATGTTATAACTTTCACTTTACATTAAGAGTAAAATCTGTTAGACATCTGTTAAAATCTGTTACGTAGAAACTCGCTGCAAGCAAGAATTTTAATTTTTAGATTTGTAGACAGTTCAAACATCCAAGAGAATGATAATGCTTCTATTCCAAATTTTTTTTCGTAATTGGTTCCTCAGATGTTCGTACATAGGACATTCTAAGAAAATATGATCTATGGTTTCAGATTCATCGCATTCAAACTTTATGCAATAAAAAATATAGCACTTTTTTTTAAAAAAAAATATCATAAAATGTGTATGTATGAAAAGCTTTTATTCAAGTTAAAAAATATTTTCCTTCAAGAGGGTGATTTTTTTAAATTTTAACTTCTTATATATTAGATTGCTAGAATAATAGTTTAATTATAACTATATAAGAAATAATTATGAGTCATTTATCTTTGCACAGGGGAATAAATCTACACAAACTATAAAATCTGATAAAAAACTAAAAAGAATTAAAATTTTTATTGAGCTTTTATAAATTTTAGATGTCTAATCTCGAATACTTTACAACTACAAAAAGCTCTGAAATATTTTCGAAAGAAAAGAGTTTTGTTGGTTTCTTAAAAAAAAATGAGAGAAATCACCAGTTGAGAGAAAATCACATTGTTTTAATTGTGCTCTAAAATAAATAGAAATTGACTGATTGCCTTGCAAAAAATAACTTTCAGAGTCGGTAAAATTGACAGAGTCGAAAACCCAATTAAGACCATTTAATTCCAAATAAATTAAATTTTTAAGTAAAATCTTATTTCTGAAATAATTTTAGAGAATTTATGACATTTAAAACTGAAAATTAACAAACATTTTTCCAGAAGTTCCAGGAAATGTTTGAAATAATTTTTTTTTAAAAGTAGAAAGAAATGATTCTCACAACTTTGCAAGTATGATTACATAAAAATTAAGTCATCACACTTAATAAAAATGAATGATTTTTAAGAATGTGATAGATTGTTTTACTAAATAATTTTGGTATGAAAAAAACTCTAAGTTCAATTTCCTCAATTATTTTCATTGTAAATTAACAGAAGGTATTTAGATTTATTTATAAAGATAACGACTGCTTAAAAACGATAGTTAATCAAAAATCATTATGAGTAAGAAATTTAAGGTTTTATATTTCATTTAATTTTAAATATTTGTAAATAAAGCAATATTTTTTAATTATTTAAAAATTATATTTATTAAAGTTAAAACTACAGTAAAGCCTCGAATTATCACCGAATATTCAACTCATAAAGATATAACGCTAATAAATAAATTATTAATAATTATGCCAAAATATATGAAAAATAAATATTAAATTTCTATGAGAAGTATAAGACAAAATCTTCATAGATTGAGTTTAGACCAAGCTTAAAATAACTAAAGTAAAAGACAATTTTAAAGCGTAAAATTTTAAAGTAAGACGTATGGAATAAAACGCTGTGCTTTCTTGCTTTTAGCAAGCACATTTGTCAGAATATACAAATGGGAATTTATTGAATTTCTTCAATTAGGTCACATGAAAATGCCTACTATCTATAAAGAATCCTCTGGAATAAATAAATAAATAAAATTTAAAAAAAAAACGCTGGTCAAACCCCTACAACATTATCACCAATTATATCAGTCTCAGCTGTTACGCACCCTGGTAAGTAAGTGCTGCGTTTCAGATTTTTCATGTCCAATTACTAAGTTTGCTTGTAAGTTTTTCTGTTTTTCTTACGATACAGAATACACCCACTATTTATGAAATGTCCATCCGGAAGAGGAAACTCGTTTGATGCCTCAAAAGCATTATCAACATCTTTAACTGTTGGCCAAGCGATGCCATGTAGGACATAAATGTTATCTATCATGTTTCATTAATATGTTCATAAATATTGTCATGTAAGAAAATTCCAAACCAAGTTTCCTCTTTGCAATTAGAAAATAAATTTTAAAGAAAACTATTAAATTGTATATATGCACTACTGGCCATTAAAATTTCTACACCAAGAAGGCGACATGCTACAGACGTGAAATTTATACGAGAGGAAGAAGGTGTTGTAATATGCAAAGATTAGCTTTTCAGCGCAATCAGACGAAGCAGGCGACAGTAGCGATGCCTACATTGTGTTTAAATGAGGAAATTGTTCAGCCGGTTCCTCATACACAAATTGCATTTGAACGTTGTTGCCTGGGGAAAAGTTGTTGTGATGCCTCGTGTAAGAAGGAGAAATGCGTACCAGCACGCTTCTGACTTAGATAAAGGTCGAATTGTAACTTACCGGAATTGTGGTTTATCTTATCGCAGTATTGCTGCTCGCGTCGGCCGAGATCCAATGAGTGTTAGCAGAATATGGAATTGATGGGTTCAGGACGGTAATACGGAACGCCCATGCGGGATCTCAACGGCCACCTATCACTAGCAGCCGAGAAGACAGGCATATTATCCGCATGGCCGTAATAGATCGTGCAACCACGTCACGAGCCGTGAGTCAAGAAACGGGGTCGTTTGTAAGACAACAAGTGTCTGCACGAACAGTTCGACGACGTTTGCAGCAGCATGGACTCTCAGCTCGGAGACCATGGCTGCAGCTTCTCTTGACGCTGCGTCATAGACAAGAGCGCCTTCAAGGTGTGATCAACGACGAACCTGGGAGCACGAATGGCGAGACGTCATCTTTTCATGTGATTCCAGGTTCTGTGTACAACATCATGATGGTTGCATCCGTGTTTGGTGGCATCGTGGTAAACGCACACTGGCAGCGTGCATTCGTCATCGTCATACTGGCCCATCACCTGGCGTGCCATTGGATACACGTCTAGGTCACCTCTTGTTCGCATTGACGGTGCTTTGAACAGTGCACGTAACATTTCTGGTGTGTTACGACCCGTGGCTCTACCCTTTATTCGAGCCCTGCGAAACCCTACGTTTCAGCAGGATAATACCCGACCGCATGTTGCCGCTATTGTACGGACCTTCCTTGATATGGAACATGTTCGGCTGTTGCCCTGACTAGCACGTTCTCCAGATCTTTCACCAATAGAAAATGTCTGGTCAATGGTTGCCGAGCGACTGGCTCGTCACCAAACGCCAGTCACTACGGTTGATGAACTGTGGCATCGTGTTGAAGCTGCATGGGCATCTGTACCTGTACATGCAATCCAATCTCTGTTTGACTCAATGCCTAGGCGTATAACTGCTGTTATTACTGCCACACACAGAAGTGGTTGTTCTGGGTGTTGATTTCTCAGGATCTATATATATATATATATATATATCCAGCCAAATGTTTTGAAAATTTAATCACTTGTTATTTCTAGTATAATATATTTGTCCAATAAATATCATTTTGTTATCTGCATTTCTTCCTGGTGTAGCAATTTTAAAGGCCAGTAGTGTGTATGTATATATATATATATATATATATATATATATATATATATATATATATATATATATATATATATATATATATATACATACATATATAATTAGTTATCGCAAAACAAAATATCTAAAAACATTGTAGTGGGTAAATATTTTTTTTGGAGCTAAAGTTTTTCTTTGAAATTAGAATACAGTTTTTGTTAAATCTTTCCAGAATTAAATAATATTTAGTTAAGAGTATTTTATGTTCTGTTTATTTATTATGTAAATATTTTACTATTTTCTGCTGTAATCAGAATAATTTCAGTATTTAATAATATAAAAAATTTTGTTTTAGCGTCTTTTATGATATACAATTATTAAATGTGTTCTTTTGTATCTAATATTTAATCTTTTATTGATACACTTGGAAAAATTTATTTTTAAAATGAAATCAGAATAAAGTTCTCAATTAAACAATAACTATGCTATACAATTATTATTTTGATAGGTTTAATTAATTATATGCTTTATTTAAAAGCATTTGATAAAAATATTTTAAAATATTTATAAAAACTTATGAAACTCAATTATTTTATTGAAATTTTTAAAATTTTTCTATATTTATAATGTACTTTTAATTTAGTTTTGTAAAATTTTGCATATTTTTTTAATAACTTCGTAAATGTAATTATTAACATAAAGCATTTTAAACTTGGAGTTAATTTAGGAAAGTTATGACCTTTTTCAAAATAGAACAATATGATAAATAAAGCATAACTTGAATAACCTTTATTGTTTAATATAAATGTCATTGATATTCCTTATTTTATCATAAAAAGTTTTTTACAAGAAATTCTTGAACAAGTGATTTTGTTTTTATCTTTTATAGATAATCAAGTCGCAGTATTTCGTACAAATTTAAATGAAATGAAAAATGTGAAGGACATTTTTCTTATTTTAATCAGCACTTAAAATAAAATAAATGTAAAATCTTTGTATTTTGAATACCGTGCCTCAAAGAAGAAAACAGTAAACATCATTTATATCTTGTCTTGTGTAATATCCCGAGAGACGTCATTATGGAGTTATTTGCTCTATTTTAGGAATCTCTTACCAGGAATTGAACCTTAGAGTCAATAAAGATCCACTTTTCTTTTTCCGTTTCCCTCAATCTCTAATTAAATTATGTCATAGGTTTATTTCTTTACCAAGGACTTTTAGATGGCATGTAAATATCAAAACATTTGATTAAATATGTTCAATATGTGGTTTACTTATGTTGTTATTGTGATTTTATATTTGCTTATACTACATAGTATCACTTTGCTTTATTATTTAGTGTCGGGGATAATAAAATATAATTATTGGGTGAAACAAAAACCTTTATAAAATAAGTATCAATAATATAAAGTTTATATGAAATTCGCTATCATAATATTTTAAGAATCAAATCAAATATCATGTAAATGAATATTCAATTTAAAAAAGTGGCAGAGGTAAAATTTACTTAGAATCAACGAGGAAAGATATTTGGCTCTTTAGAAACTTTCTATAATTATAAAACGTTTTAGAATAGGAATCTGCTCAATGACCAGTGGACTTTTGTATTAACTTTTTCAGAATAAAAATAAAAACCAATTTGTGTATTGTTTCTTAATGAAGGACTGCTTTAAACTCTTTTAAATGATTTTTTTGTTTCTTAAAGGTATTAGAATATAAGTTTAACAACAACTAATCATTTCGATATGTGATAACTACATGTATTTTTCTGGAAAATTCGGTGATAAATAGACGTCTATCTATGTTCGTAAATTCATTTAATCTAATCGTGGATTACTTATAAAATTTTCAAGATTATTTACTTACTTACATGAAATTTTGGAGTTGTTTAACATGAAAAAGGTTTCAAATTGTAAATTTTTAATAAGATAATGTGCATTTATTGATTGATGATATATATTTACAAATGAATATTAACTAACTTAATAACTTTAATTTTCAGCTTTATATACACTAAAATAATTGTAAAACTTCAGAATTCAATAATTACGATATCATTGTATTCTTGATTAGAACTTGTTATAATACCTTGACTAACAGTAGGAAATAAGATGTTAGTAAAACACATGTGGTCATCTTAAAAGAAATATGACGATCAAAATTAGAATGAATAACTATTTGTCATGCTACTGTTAGAATCATTTAATTATTATTACTACTGAAGTAGTAGCAACATTTGTCATAGAACACTAATTTTAACAATTTTGACATTCCAGAAGCTCTAACACTAATTTTAACAATTTTGACATTCCAGAAGCTCTAACACTAATTTTAACAATTTTGACATTCCAGAAGCTCTAACACTAATTTTAACAATTTTGACATTCCAGAAGCTCTAACACTAATTTTAACAATTTTGACATTCCAGAAGCTCTAACACTAATTTTAACAATTTTGACATTCCAGAAGCTCTAACACTAATTTTAACAACTTTGACATTCCAGAAGCTCTAACACTAATTTTAACAACTTTGACATTCCAGAAGCTCTAACACTAATTTTAACAACTTTGACATTCCAGAAGCTCTAACACTAATTTTAACAACTTTGACATTCCAGAAGCTCTAACACTAATTTTAACAATTTTGACATTCCAGAAGCTCTACCTTATCTTCACAATAGTCTTTGACCTCAATGGCTATGTATTAATATCTTTAATTTAAATAAAAACATAAGAAATAATTCACGCTTCTATTAAATCGTATGAAACAAATTTTTGTTTATTTTCCGAGAACAGCTAGTTGTATTATAGTTACAATGTGTTTCTCCAGAAGCGTCTATCTAGTCATATAGAATATGTCAAAACTAGCTATAATTTTATACAATGATTCGAGTATTACTTTAATCATCATATCATCATATTTCCTCTGTATGTTATAGCTATTCTTAGTCTAAAATCTTGTCAATATTGCAAAACATTAAAAAAGAAGGAAAATAATTGCATACATGAAGAAGAAAAAATTTCTCCAAAAACTTCCCTGTGCTACAGAGTTTAAAGATAAATTGCACGGTGCAAGTACAAATATTATTAAAGCCAAAAACTATTATATTTGGCTAATTTTAAAAAGAACTGATTAAAATAAATTATGACTAAATTAAATTTAAATGAATAATTAAATTAAATTTTTAATAACAACTTACCTTTTTTTACGGGAAAAGTTGAATACTTTGTTATGCACCAATATATTTTGTTAAGTTTCAAATTGCAACTAATTAATAAAAAGTAAATATTATTTTGTACTTATTTTCATGGTTTCTGGTTATTTAGTTGTGCCACTATCAACATCCTGCATATCTAAATCTTAGCAACTATTTTGAGATTATTATTAAAAAAACATAATAAATATTTCTTAATTTTTGTGGGGAACATTAGTTCATATGAATGCGGAGAAAAACCAAAATCATGAGCCAAAAATATACTCACATATTCCACATATATTATAAATCTAATCACTGAAATACTTACTTTCTATTGTAACTGGAAATAACTATTTGCGATTGGATAACTCCTTAGGGTGATTTCTGATCAAAAGAAACGAGTCAAATAAATTTGCTTTTTTTGGAAGAAGTTCTCTGGCTAGCTACTTTTGAGATGGTTTTCTATGACCACTTTATTTACTTGTCTCTATTACATACATATATATGCACGTAAAGAAAATATGCTGCACTGCCTTCCTAATGAACCAATGGTGTATATTTTGAATTTTTCCATGTTATTTCTATCACAGCTATTCAATACGATACCTTATCTATGAAAAGTAATTGCTATCATACATCAAATTAAGGAAAAAGGATATTTGCTAGTAGTTAACAAAATAACTTAATGCTCCAATTATTGTTATCAAAAAATAATTGTGTTATTATTAGCATAATCAAAATAATTAAGCTATACAACATAAAAAAATAAGAAAATTTCATCGGAAAATAAAGTAAACAATAAAATTACAATGGTTTAATTTTTGCCTTGTAAATTTTCTTGCTTGCTTATAGAGAACCCATGGAACTTTACTCAATATATATAGATAATATTTTCATATACACAAGAATACAATTTATCATACATATGTATATCTATATGCAGACAGATAGTAGAATATTGATTATAGGATTTTGTTCTCTTACACATTACTGCGTTCAGAGGACAATCTATTCCTGTGAATTTCACAAAGCAACAAGAAGATGCTGCGATATGCAAATAATTAGTTTCCCAACATATTCACATCAAATAAGATATAGGAAACGCTATGTTGCAGAAGAATAATTTAAGATTCCAGATTGCCGATCTTGTAAGAACCTACCTCATAAAAGAATGTTAGGCTGCTGACAGCCAGCAATATTCTCCCTGGTCTCAGCAACAGAAAACATTTGCTTAAGCGTCATTATGCATCAACTATTATGATCTATGAACTATAGCATAGTGTTGGAGCTGCATAAACGTCTATAGTTACATACACCTCATAATGTGTGTTTGTCTCAATTTCCAAGCGCATAAATGCTGATGTTGTTGCCAATTATGGTAGTTGTGGTTACGAACTTATCCAAATCCACGAGTGCAAACTTCTTGAAAGTTTAATAATTTATTTTCATAGTACAATGGTATTTGTCTAATAGACAGCATTTTGTTATTTATACTTCTCTTTATTATGTTATGATGTAGGAACTATGTGTATATATATATATATATGTATATAATTATTAATTATTATATATATTTCAGCTTTAGTTTATATTATTCAAGAAAAATGCAACTATAATTTACTTTTATAAAAGAAAAATCGTAAAATTCTTAGGTATTGTAATATGAAATCCATGACTCGAAATTAAATTAGAGTACATTGTTTGTATTTTTCTTTGCATTGTACAACAAACGTAGCTGTAAAAGTCCACGAGATGAAACGGCAGAGAAGAAAACAATACGATAAGGCGATTACTCACTAGCTAGGAAACTCATTTCGTTGATATCGTTTATTATCCTGTAGAGAGTTATAATAATCCTTATTTCACACAAATAAGGATTTTCTTTGTGCACTTATCCCTGGAGAGATTCCCAAATATATCAATTGCATCCATAACACTAATTTCATGCCACGATATTTCTTCACGGAATTATTTGTAGGATTACAATACGAGCAAAAGTATGCTACTCTAATGTTAGTATTGGTGATGTAAGATATGAGAATTATTTAAAAATAAATATAAATATATATATATATATATTTTAAAATTTTCATTTTTTTTATAAATTTAAATATTTAATTTTAGTCTTCCTTTTATGATTTAATATACTCTAAATATAGTCATTAACTGTCTAGTTTAAATCTCGTGATTTATAGGTGAAATACATTAAAGAGCGATATTTAGAACCCTCTAGCAAGACATGTAACAGATGTCATCAAAATTAGGTGGACTCATATTGTCACATGGGATTCGATTTTTAAAAAAATTGAAGGAAACCTAGTTTTTAGTGCCTCATTTAGGAAATGTAAGCATTGCTTACCAAATATAATATTCTAATTTTTCACTATCATATTCATTATAATACTAATGTAAATTGAGGAAAATTTTAAAGAATATTATATATAATTATCTGGAAATAAAACTACTTAATGCTCTTAGAAGATTTCTATCTTTTGTGGCCGCTCTAGATGTGTGAAATTTTAATATTTGTCGAACTTTTCTTGTGTTTCAGTGGCTTAAGAAATTATGAAAAGGATCAAAGAAACATAATTAAGTCATAAAATGGAATTTAAAGAATTAAAAATACTAGAACTAAAACACAACTTCTAGAGAAGAACCGCAGAGTAATTCTGTTCACTGTTTAGAAATTGTTCCCTGTGATGTGGCCAGATAAACTGAACTTTGTTTGGGATTCTTAATGCACATCATGAAAGTAGATATTACTTGTGTAAGTCACATTTATGGAGTGATGTATCCCACATTCACTTGATTGCGGTCTAAGGAACATTTCTATCGCATATGAGTAGAGTTTAATCCGTAGAAAATCATTCCCTCATCAAATATCTCAGCTTGGTTTAAAAGTAAATCAGTATTACTCTTACAAGGAAAATGTACAACTTGTACAAGTTACTTGTTAGGCGAATGATAAAAAGTATGCCAATAGACCGCAAATTTGTAGCTCCTCAACTGCAAGAAAAAGATGTCTTGATTCCATTACTTTTTTATGGAGGATGGTATGGTTATCTTACAGAACATAATGTACAGCATTTCTTGTATAACATCATTTTTCCTTAACATGATCCATTGATATCTTTTTAATTATTGGGATTCTTTAAAAGCGTAAGACGCACGTAGTTCTTAGAACGGCACAATGGGCTCGTTTTACAGATACTATTTTAATTACCAATAAGCATTGAAATGCCAACAAAATTGAAGAACGTGTCTCATTCTCGTTTTACGTTATCATATTTAAATTTTCTTGATCTAAATCATTCATGTTGGGGATAACACTTTTTTAATTCATTATTTTATATTCTACCGAGATTATGTGTTTATGGTAAACAAATTTTATTAATTTTTAGCTAATACCTTACTTGGTAGTAAACATAGTATCTGAACACTTCATGTTAATCGATGATCATCTAGTGATAATCTAGTTGTTAGCAAAACGTAATGGCAAATTTAATTGAATATTTCCAAATTCAATGTAGCAAATATTTTTTAATGTAATACCATAATTATTAATAAGTATGATATAATTAAATAAAATTGAACATTTCTCAAATAATATTAACTTATAAAAATTTATTTCGCTTGTAACTTTAATTGTAATAAAAAGTGCTCAGATTTTGAGAGTATTAAAAACAGTAGTGATTTTATTAAATTCAGCAAATATCCATGTCTTTTCCTCACAACAAATAATTACAAATTTCTTTTGATTGTAGCCAAATGTACAAATCCATTCGAAGACATTTTATTTGCATAATTTTCAACAATCTTCGTACATTTAACTTCAAAGCAATTTGAAATTCAAATATGTCAAAAGTTGTTTACTTGAGTGGTTTGAAGAGTACAAAAACAGGATTTGTGTGTGCGACGTCTTTGCAGTACCACATGTTCAAGATTTAAATAAATATATTTTAAAAGAATGATTATAAATATTCATTCAAGATAGACTTCAAGATTCGGTTAAACTCACTTTGACATCTTTTCAAAATTTTTGCTTTTAATTAAGAATTAATTGGCATTAACTTCCAAAATTTCTAAATAAGTTGTACTAAATTCTTATTTCAATAAAATTGATTAAATCTTTCATGGTAGTAGATTACTTTTTAATTTTTACTTTTAATTTTTTTTAATTACGTATGATATTTTTTGTGTGTGCTGAACTGATAATACATTGGTCCTTTTATTAACAAAGAACTATTTATCACCAGCTAGTCTTTTTGCTTCGATGCACCTTTTAAATTCCTTGTGCGCTTAAATACAACTTACACTGCTCACAGAAATTAAAGAATATTGAAGTTATGAATGAATCTTGAGATATATATATATATATATAAGCGAATAAATAAATATATATATATATATATATATATATATATATATATATATATATATATATATATATATATATATATATATATATATATATATATATATATATATATATATATATATATATATATATATATATAAGCAATTGAAAGTGATTTCCTAGTATTTATAGAGGGAATTGAATTCCTAGAACAACCAGCAGTGTTGAATGGCTTTCAAGTATAGAGTGAATGAAGATATTTAATGTGTGGAAATGGTGGTGACCAGAAGTTGAACTGTCCAGAATGTCTCGAGCAAACTCTATTGAATTCATGTTTGGAAAATTTGCCTTTGAGTTTGTATACTAGCCATATAATTCGTATGATTCTTTTTTGGAAAAGGAAACCATTCACCAAGTGAGATATATATATAGATATATATATTTATATATATATATTATAGATATATATAGATATATGTATATTTATATATATATATATTATATATATATATATATATATATATATATATATATATATATATATATATATATATATATATATATATATTTCTCTTTCTCTTTTTAAAATTTTGTCACTTTAATTTCAATATCTTGATTTATTTACAGTTAAATCAAATTGATTTAAATGAACATTGTTTGTTTTAAATAAATGATGTTTTCCTTAATTTTTATGAGATTTAGTATAAATAGACGAAAAACATGTTTGTTTGAAATATAATAAATTTTCATGCACAAGGCAAATATATAAAGTAGTAATATTTGTTATAATTAGAGTTTTAACTTAGACTTGAATTTTGATTTTAAAATAAATTCTATTTTTAAAACTTTGCTGATATATTTAGAATATTGATTGCGTAGATAAAGATAAAAAATAAACATATATGTGTTTTTATTAAAATTTTACCATTTAAATTTAAGCAATTAAAACATAATCATATCAAGTAAATAAAATCAATTAGTATATGCATCAAATTAACTCATATTTTGTTTAAATTTGGCATAACTAAAATTACATAAAATGTGAAAAAGTTTATCGTTTAAAATGCATTAGTTTTAAAAATATTGTAGCAAATAATTTTGAAAATATTATCTACTTTTTGAGGGAAATAAATTTATCCAAGCGTAGATAATTGAAAAAAATTGGTTTTAATTAAAATTCAGTTGACATTTACTATGGTACTTACTGTTTTTGTTTTAGTTCTGCAACACATTTTAATTAGAATAATTTTTTGTAAGTTATAATCTTATAAATTATCTTATAATCCATTATAATCTTACAAATTATTTAAATATCATTTCTATTTTATATCAAAAATTTAAATATTTATATAAGATATTTTTATCACACTAGTAACTATTTAAATCAAACAAAAAAAATATTATGATTCATTTTTTTAAGCAAATATTTTTTTCTCTTTTCTCATTTTAATTTTTAATAAGTACTCAAATTTGCAAAAACACGACATCTCAAAAAAAAAAAAAAAAATTACTGGTTGCTTTAGAATGTTTTAAAATTTGTGTAAACATTTTGATCCATTTCTAAATAGTTATTAATTTTTTTGAAACTTAAATTTTTTAAGTTTGCATCCGATTAATATTTGAGTAAGCTATTCAACTTCTGAAACATTAATTGTAGGCTCTTTATAAAAAGTATCAAAACATATTTAACTTTCATGCAGCAATTTTGAATTTTGCTAATATTTGTGTTTGATAGATTTCTAATTGTAAATAAAATGTTTTTCTGATGTACTGAAAAGCTTATTTTATATCATTTAAATATTAAGATAGATGACAATTATGCATATTTTTTTAAGTTGCACATAAATGACCCAGTTATTTTTAAAACTCCTTTAAAGGCAAAAATTTTAAAAAATAAATGAAAAAAAATCGTTTCTATTTGTTTATTTTCCGGATTTCAGATATGAATTTCTATTCAATTTTTATATATTGTTCACAGTTCATCTATTTTCATAACATATTATCATTAATATTTTAATGATAATGCTATCTTTTTTCTTGATACAAGAAAAATTGACCTTACAATGTTATCTTGATGTCTTTGTTGTAAAAGAAAGTTGTTTTCAATTTTCAAAATAAAAGGTAAATATGACTAGTTTGTGACCAGTGAAATTTAATTTCTAACTTTCCTAAAAGGAAAAATTTTAATGGAAGAATAAATTAATAATAGCCATCCATGCCAATTGAACTGTATCCCTGCATTAATGTTAAAACGATTGGAAAAATCCAGTTTCATTTGACTAGTGTGTTGCAGATATATTGTGGTAGTTCCTGCTTGTGACCATAATTAAGACAAACTTAGTTGTCAAGTACAAATGGCCAAGGATAAAGGAGGTTTAATGAACTAAAATATAGAAGATTCTCTCTCTTCAATGAACTCCATTCGGCAGTCGGTTTTTTCTTTGACTCACTAAATAATCATTAAGTATTAATTCACTTATTTATGAGTCGGATTTGATCATACTGAAAATCTTGGATATTATTTTGCAGTATGTGAGGATTTTCAACTCTTTCTATGAATTTCCTTATTAAAGCAGGTCTAATATAAACACAATTCAGTTATTAAAGATATTTAAGTATTAAATTTTCAATAAAGATATTAAGTTCCAAACATATTTTGTAAATATGAAGGCAGAAATCACAGATATACCAACTCTAACCTTCTTCCAAATAACTCATACAGCTTGACATATTGAAGGAACAAAAATAGCAGTTCAAGTGTTTTTAGTGGCCACAGGAGATTTCCTATTTAGTTTTCCCATGATGAAAGATTTTGGTACTTAATCTAGCAAAATTGAAAACATTTTAAAGCATTTTTAATAAATTTATAATGATTATAATGTACTTATGATTACATAAGTTGTCTTAATCTCTATTTCTGTCTCTTAAAGTACTACTATAATATGCACCTTGGTTTATTACAAAAAAAAAAAAAAAAAAAAAAAAAAAAAAAGATTCTCCACATTTTTCTTCTGAATGATGAAATGCTTCCTTCTTTAGTTTCAGTTTTCTTAAGTTCATAATTGTAACTTCTCCAGTTCTTTTAATTCTAGAAATGTTGAATATATATATTATAGATAATATGCACAATTTTTTTAACAGATTTAGATCTTAGTGAATTGCAAATACTAAAATTATTATCCGTTTTTTAATGATAATACCTACCACGAATACAGAAAATTTTCATGCTTTTTTGGTTTTTCTGAGAAATAAATAAGATTCCTTGAACATCTAAGTAGAAGAAACATCCACAAATTATTACAAAAATAAATTTATTTTTGTAACAATTTGGTGTCACTTATTTTTATCAAAAGATTAAAAACAAACAAGTTAATTTATTATTAAATAAATATGTTTAACAATAATATACTCGCCAAATACTCGTGATAACGTTCCAACTAAAATTGTAAATAATAAGTTAGGATATTGTTAGCTGATGAGATACGCTCTTTTTAATTTTCAGTGTTCAAGAAATCAATTGGGTTACACTCCAGATTAACTAGAAATATAACGTGAGACAAATATATTTAATAACTTAACTGTAGAAATATTTTCCAATCGAATTTTATTCCTTAAGAAAAAGTTTAGCACAAAATTAAATAAAAAAAAATTTTTTTGTCTAGTTATTTACTTTATTTTTTTATCTACAAGAACTGTGTAAAACTTTAAAAATATTTTTCTTATAAACTATACTTAAGACATTATTTTCTGGAATGCAATTTTCAATCAACGATTTTGTTAGCAATGAAATTTTTTTATCAAAGTAAATGTTTACCAATTAATAAAGTTCACGACATTTTGGCAGTCATTGTCAAACGTTATTTTGTAATAATGTGATTAACAAATTAAATTTTCTACACTGAAAATACTTTCAAAATTCAAAAGAACATTTTTTATCGTTACATTAACTCATTAGAAATGTTCAACTTTAAACTCATTAGAAATGTTCATAAATGTAATAAGCACTTTTCTTTCAATTCTAGCATATTTTATCAATTTATAGATATCGAATATATTCAATAATTTTTCAATAGATTTTTTTAATTTTAATAACAATAGTACTTTTTTTAATAATTTCTAGCTATTTTTTATTTCATTTCACTGAATCAATGGAAACCTTTATTTCCAAATTCAGTTGAGGATATTGATTCTTACAGCCATTACAATAGGTAAAAATGAAAAAAATGTTCTGTGCAGTCTTTACAGAACTGGAAATTTGACAGGAATCTTATTTATACACTCGATGACCTAATATAAACTTGACGGGCATCCCATTACATAAAGGGCACTATCGTGACAGTCAATTACTCCGTGACGATATCCCAGAGTTTTGAAAGTGATAAAAGTGTCTCAAGATACAGGGGGAAAAAAAGGAATTACAGTCCAAGTCAAAATCATAAATTATGACATCTCCATTCTTTCTCTATAAATCAACCGGCGGCTTCTTTCCTAACTCACATAAAAATTCTCTTTACTTTCCCTTTTTTTTTTCTATGGGCTACTTATGGTAAAAAAAAAAGAAAAACTCCCAGAAATATGACTCTGAACATTTCAGTAAAAGTACAGCTGAAGAAAATTCTTTGGCTTTGATTATTTTCGAATCCATGAATAGGGATTAATAATGATGTTTTTTTCTGCTCCTCCCAATCAATGCAGTTATGGGTTGTTTTATTTAAAATAAAATTTGATATCCAAGTCATTTTTTTCCTTTTAAAATCGGTGAAAGATAATTAATATCAAAATATGTATATATCCTTCTACAATCTCAAACACTATTTTATAAAAAAAGCATTTTAACAGATATAATTCATTTAAAAAAAGAGAAATCAAAAGGAGTTGAGGAAGAGAATAGTGAGAATATAATTGAGAATATTTTAAGAGTAATTGAGAGAAGAATTTGAGGATGGTCACCTGTAAATCGATATTTGATTTTCACGATAAAGTTTTTTCATGTTAAATTATGTTAATACAATTTATAAACGAAAGGTCATGTGAAATTGCAAGTTACATATCTAGATATGTCATACAATTAAAATTATTTTGTAGAATCAGGACTTTTTTTTTTAATTTCAAGCAAAAAAAAAAGACAATTCCTGTAAGACTGTAAGTAAGACTGGAACGATTTTTTCAAGCTCGTAGAAGTTATCCGATATGATAAAAATAGCATCATTTGTAATTTGTAATGCTGCATTAAATAACAGAGTTAATTTATTTCTTATAAACTAACTCTTTTACAACAAATTCTTAACAAATTTCTGTTCTTAACAAATTTCTTAGAAATGAACAAAATAAAATGATAAAAAAATATAATTGAAAACAAACATAAAATAATTTCGTATTGTGTTTTTATATATTTTTTCACGGCTGAGAGGAAATTAAAGAAAACGTTTTTTTTATTTTTCATGATTTATTTCCTTGGAATTATTTACCCCCAAAGCCAGTCAATATATAATTAGGCTGTAAAATCAAAGTATTTGGAATACCAAATTTTTTTTCTTAATTAATAGGAAATTATCTTTTTTTTTTTTTTACTTGTTATATTTTCTTCGAATGGCATGTACATATTCTCTGACTATAAATCTTCTCTGGAGGCCATTAAAGAAAGTAAAACGAGACTTGCTCAAGACATCAACGTGCTTCTGTCCACCAATGTTGCAAGGGAGAAAACCTGCACCGTCCAATGTGTCCCTGCACATGTTAACATCAAGGGAAATGAACAGACGGACTCCATCGACAAGATGGCTAGAATTATCAATCCCCCTCCTACGACAACCACTTATTTCGATGCAAACGCCGTTGCAAGGCATCAGCTCTGCGGGGGACTACAGAAAAAAATGGTGCCTACCGGAATTTAATCCTGACCGTGGTATCATCTCTATATCAGCAGAATGAGGACTTAGCACATGAGGGGTATGAAAATCATGCCCAACGGATCGAGAACATACATAGAATGCAAGCTCTGCGCAGGAGTTTCACTGGATCCGAGGCATTTCTTCAACTGCATCTCTGTTGCCTCGACTCCAACTGCTGTCATGACACCCTCTATACCAAAAAAGCTGAAAATGTGGCCAAAGCAGGGCTCCATGTCTTTAGTCCAATATGATTTTTTTTTGCACTTATCACCGGACAACAACAACAACACAACAACTTGTTATACTCCTAAGCTAACTATTATTATTAAGTTTGTTAGTTTTTCGGTTTAGGAATGATATTTTTGTATGTAAAACACCAAATGTAATGAAAATCAGTGATTTTTTTCCTTAAAATTGCTTAACTATACAGTTTTAAAAATGCATACTTCTTTCTGTGAAAAGTGCAACACCATGAGGAAATGTAAAAAATGCCTGCAAATTGAATCAAAATATTCTGGAATTACAAAGCAATTATACATGAAAAGACCACAACATAAATATCCAAGTTTAGAATACATAATAAACACAGCAAAGATGTGATGAAATATACGCATTGCTCTTAAACTGTTGCACATCTTAGACTTGAAATCAATACATTTCATGAAAAATGTTGAGCAACTCACAAAACACTTGCCACTAACAGAATTCAAAATTCCTCCAAGAATCTTATCTATCTTTCAAGTGGGCAGATTTCTTATTGTAATATAACTAAAACTATAAGTGGAAGAATATAAAAATGACGTGTGTATTATCAAAAAATATCCCATGAAGAACAATACCGGACAAATGGTCACTTGGACAATAAGCCACACAATATGATGCAACCGAAAGTGAATGGTGGCTTATCCATAGGGCAGTGACATACTCTACAAGAAACTGTTAGACAGAGAAACATTGCATAAATTAACATTAGTTGCTGTAAGCAAACAAAAAGTGGAAATAAGTGATACATTTTATAAATAAATTTATACTATCCATAAATTTTCATAAATAAAACTGAAAAAGAAACATTAAAAATTATATTTTTTACTATTATGAACATTTTAATCAATTTTGAAAATAATAATAAGAAATTTAATTTAAACAGTTGGAGTTTATAAAGGATATTTTATTAATCGAATAAATATAATACGAATATATGTACAATTAATTTATTAATAACTTTTAGTAATAATTTCTCAAGTACAATGATTATTAATCAAGTTGTTGTGTAGAATAAATTAAGCTATATCTAAAGCACTATAGACTGTAATCTTTGTTTCATTGTCCCTGTTCGATTCAACGAAAATTATTTTAACTATTAATGAAAGTAGTTACTGATGGAAGGTGAATCTTAAATTAATAATATCCCAAGTAATATTAGTTAAAATTCTATTTAACGAATATTGCAATCATAATTTCAACATGACTGCAAGAACTTTTTAAGCTATAATCATTAAATATTTTTGCTTTGATTTACTAAGCAAAATTGATCTTAGTAAAAATATTTACCATATTTTAAACACTATTGTGAAAAATTTTCAATTGAAATAAACTATTCATGAATTATATCAAATGGAGAAATTACTAATATAAGGAAATTCAAATTTTTTTTTATGTATTTTTATTAAGTATTGGCCATAAATGTTAAGAGTTTAAAATTAAAAATTTCAATTATATTTGATAAAGTTAAGAAATAAATGTAAACGTAGCAGGTATTTTACCATAAAAATCAAACTCCAATTTAAAAAATATGATAGAAATATTTATTATACTTAAAATAATTACATGAATTACACATACGATTCATTAGATACATTTTAGTTTAATATTTTAATTATAAATGGTAAATTAATATAAATGTAATTTTTCCTATTATTACATTAAATATATTTATCTTTTATGCTTATTAAGATAATTAATCTGTTGAATCAATCAAACTGCATTTATTTGTAAAGAAATGTGTGTTTTGAATGAAAACATATCATTTGTTTATGCATTCGGTTGGTGTTTAAAACGTGATAACGCAAGAGGCTTTATTTTTTTCTCGCTTTGCTTTCTCTCTCTCTCTCTCGCATACCATTTGTCTCAACAAGACAAACTAAACAAATGAATGTTGTCTGAAATTTTTCTTTATTTCATTGCAAAAGATAACCAAAACGCCAGAGAGAATAAATAATTACAAAAATTCATTTGAATAAAAGTCATTCGTGATGCATTAGAATTCATTTGGGATGACATTTTTTTGACAAATGGTTATTTAGGAAAAGGGAAAGAGCATATAAAATAATTGCGACAACCAAAATACATTTGTAAGAAATTGGGAATTATAACTTTTTACAATGAAATTTATTTTAATATTATTTATAAATAACATTAAATTAATAATCCAGTTCCTTAAAGCCTTCAAATAAATAAATTCCTGAATTCTGAAGGTCAAAAGACATTTCAGAGATGAAAAAAAAAAACATTTTAAATTTATTTCAACTTGTAGTTCCATTATATCGAATATAAATGGTAAATAACAGTACGTAAATAATAGATTTGATATTGACTTTCTCATATTGTATCGATTGATCACAGTATACTAAAAATAGATCTAAACAATTGAATATTTACCAACAAAGACATTTATATTAAAAAATATGACTTTGATATACAGTATCAAAATGACTATAGAGAATTTTGTATACTTAAATACTTCTTACGCATTGTAAATCTGCTGAGATGAAACTTAATTCAATTTATCCTCGTTGACCTTGATAATTAGAATAAAGATTTTTGGAAAAATGTCTAGAAGCATATTTTACATATTAAAAAAAATTTTTTTTAATATTTATTGTGAAAATCAGATGAGGAAGTGTTCTCACCAAAATACGTTGTTTGAATTACTTAAAGGAAATCAAAGACTGATGCAAAATACATGCGACTGAAAAATTATGCCATGTTTATTACAAGCAAAAAGCTGTAGAATATCCAAGAAACTAATTAAAATTCAATTAGTTCACTTTTAATTTAATTAGTTAACTTTAATTTAGTTGATATTATAATCATATAAAAATAATTATAATTATGAATGATAAAAATGAATGTATCCGTAATCAATCAATGATATCATTAATTGATATATTTTTATTTGATATATTTTAGATTAATAGTCATTTGAAGTTTTCATGATGAAACGTTATTTCTAAAAGCAGGAATTTTGTGTTCAAAATAAGATTTTTTTCGATAATACCCTTTTTTCTCTGATTTCTTTTAAATTGCTATCATATATTTTTCACAGTTCATATTTATAATTGTTGTATTCTATTTTTAAAAAATAAATATCTTGATTTTAAATTCAGATTAGAATGAATATTTGATATAAACTGTTATTAATTGTTTATTAAACATATATATATATGATACAAACTGTTATTATTGTTTATTATTGTATGTAACTATTATTATATGATTACTGTGTTCAATTGCTGGCTTATAACTGTTATGAATCATCAATTATCCTGAAAGGAGAAATTCTGGCTTTAAATAGTTTTATAAAATGTATTCATAAGTTCATAACAACCCATATTCTTGAAAACAAATAGCAATAGTATCCATTATCCTTAAGTAAGATTCAGATAATTTAGCACTTAGTTGGAATTTTAAACTAAAATGTTTATACTTCATATACCTATTTTTTATATTTTTATTATCATTTTAATTACTTCAAAATGAATATATACTTTTATAATTTGATGGAAACAAATGTGCATATGGTGGTTCTCTAAACTGCATTTCTTAGAATAAACACAGCTTTGGTAGCTTTTAATCAAAATCTAGTAATGGGCTCAAAATATGAGAGCACGCCTTTTTCCTCTGGTAAACATCATGTAGAAGACAATTAGATTCATCTAGACGCCTATATTCCTTCAGAGAAAAGACATCATCTTCCAAAAACACTTAACTTGTATTAATTCTTTCAGCGCCATAATTTTTATTTGGGTCAAGAACAATCAAAAACTTGCATCATTGCAAAAATCTTTTCAATATTTCCCTAAAAATTCATTTTGGTTATGAAATTGGGCTATAAATAGAGATTAAAAAATTATGTAATACACGATAAAGGATAAATATACCTATAATCTTTATATTATATTTAAGATAATAAATAAGAAAGAAATTTCCCATATATTTAAATTAAATTGGTAAAAATTTATTTTTTGAAAAAAGTTGAAAAATATGTGTATACTTATGCGAAATGTAGAATGAATGTACCTAGAAAAATTATTTTATCCATCCTTTAAAATTAACAAGAAAAAAAGTTAATATACAGAGGGTATTAACACATTCTTAGAAAGATTTCGCGGCCATTTAATTAATCTTTAAAATGTAAAGTTTATTTTTTTAAATGTTCGATCTGATAGCCTTTTTTCTGGACTATAAGTCTGCATCGTGATTTCCATGATAGAAGAGCTTTTCGCAAAATTTCCAGGAGTATTGCTTTCCATTCCTCTCCCACTACTTTCCAGAGTCCATCTATCGTGGTGGGTTTGCGTTTAGAAGGAACTTTTATTTAACAGATGAAAGGCACAATATTCCATAGGTGAAACGTCAAGAGACTTCGCAGGGATATGTTGAAAATGTATACATGCAATATTTGTATTAGTCATCATTTTTTTTTAAAGGAATACAGTGGTAGTTTTCGAAGTATGAATTATAGCTTTGTCTTGATGAAGTTTCTCTCTTTAAATTTCATTGGGATAAAGAAGTGGAATTTCTTTTATAAATATTGGGCGTAAAACCTTTTACTGATAGTACGATGAGTTGATTTTAACATTTCTTTCCACTCTTCTTTTTTTTAATTTCCCAATGTAGGAGAAACCTGCGACAATCATAAGCCCCTTACTGAAACTTTCTTTACAATGACGGAAACGGGTTTGTACATTTTTTTCTTCTCATTTTCTATAGTAAAAAGACCTTTTTCTGTTACAGTCATTTAGGTAAACTCATGCTTCATCAGGAGTCATAATCTTTTTCCATTTATCTCCTGCTAAGTGGTTTTCATACAGGATTCTACAAAATGTTTTGCGTTGAGCCATATGTCTCGGCAAAAGCTGGTGAACATTTGGTTTTTAGCATTGTTAAGTTGTAAATCCTGTTTTATTATTTGATTTATTGTTGCTACACATGTATCTAAAGACTTTGCATTTGATTTCTGTGTTGACGGATTTTCTCTTGTAACCAGTGATTTCACTTTAGAAACATTTGAAACAAAACGTACCTTTTACAGATATTCGTTTGGAGTCTTCCTTCTATGTAGAAATAATGATTGACAGTTTTTACCTGTCCGATTAATAATATTGCTTATTTTTCACTTAGAAATTTTAATACCATGCATTTCACAACGTTTTTGAATTCTGGAATAAGAACGTTTATCGTCGGAAAGCGCAAAAACATATCCTTCAGTTCACAGCATGTTTATATGTGACATCTTGAAAGAAGAATAAATTTAAAAGTAGCAGACGATATTTCTCATTTCAAATAATAAGCTATTGCCAAAAATTTTTATTTTAAAACTTTTGCTTTTTTTAATTTGTTATCGAAATCGTTCTAAAAAATGTGTTAACACCTTCTGTATATAATCACCTTTGTTTTTATTTAAAAATACCACTTTTACTCACTGACGTGCATTTCATCAACATTGTTTCCTACAAATTACAGTGCAATTACTAAATTCAGAGTCAACAACAAATCAGGAATCAATAGAATTAATTTTTCTTGTCTCAAATTTGATTTTATTATTTTTTACGTATTGATAAAATCGATAAATTATCGTTGTAAAATGTTTTTAGTTTGGACAGCACATTTTGGAAAATAACAAAAAATGACTTTACTTGGTTTTTAGAAATGCTATGTACTTCTCATAGCTTATTTCAGAAAGGAAAATGGTTATGAATTCCTCAAAGTTTCAAAACGACATTAAAATCAAGACTTCTTTTCTTTTTTTTTTTTTTTTTTTTTTTTTTTTTGAAAAACACTTTTTTTTAAAAATGTTTACCAATAAAGTTTACAAGAAACAGATATATTTTATTTAAATTAAAATTTTGTCACTCATTGGTATTTTGACACAACATAACGTTCAATGTAATTGGCTTAAAACTAATAATAGTTACCTTGATGCCCAAATCGAAAACAGCCAAACGAGTTAACTTTTCATTAACAGAGGGCTGTGCTTATGTATTGCAAGGGAAGAAACGTGAAAAACTCCTAATCATACACTCTGATAGAAGAGAACGCCCGTTTCCCTTTGTTCTACAGTGGCTGGGTTCGAATACAAATCGTTCACCTGGAAAGGAGATATTCTATTACTAGGTCCCGATAAATCATTAAACAGTACTTGGAATATTTAAAGTAAAATAATGACACTATTTACAAATAAAACGATAAAACAAAAGTACCAAAATAAATTGAACTTTGAAACTGTTCAGGATGTCATTTGCATACTCATTTTTGACCAACATTTTTTAATGAATTGATGATCATCAAAAAAAAGCATTATTTTTCCACGTTTAGTGACTTTATTTCCTTTAAATGCTGTTGAAACAGCAAAATTATTTTATATCGTTGTACAAAGAAATAGGAAAATAATAATCTTTTCATAATTTATAGACACATTGTTCAAAAGAAAACTTAAAGGTATACACATTTTAAAATTCACGGCAAGAGACACATAATTTATTTCTCTTTTAATGTCATGAAAACTTATTGTTCGAGCATTTAAAAAATGAATAAATTCTTCTCTAGCATAATTTTATTTTCCATTCTCACTTTAAAAGTTTTCTTTATTTTCTTAGAAATAATATTTTTTGTAAATAGTGATCTTGAGAAACACCATTTACTCTAACATCCTTTAAGTTTGAGTAAAGTTTACGAGAAAAAAATAAAACAACCTATTTGTAAACGTCAAATATTGATGCTTTTACGTACCGTATTTTCTAACATACAAACATCATCCTCTCCAGGTGTTTCTTTTTTGAAGCTTACTTAAAAATTTACTACTCCCTTAGCTACATATTCCAGCGAGACAGAAATTTATCTTTTTCATGCCAAAAGAAATGACAGATATAAGAACTATTGATTAAAGTAGCAGGAAGGAATCTAAAATATCGATTTGAAATGTTTACGACATGAATCTTAAATAAAGCAAAAATATAACTTTCTGCTTACATAGTTTAAAAGAACTTTTAAATTAAAAAAAGAAAAGAATTATAATAAAACATTCCCGTTATAAAATTGTTTTTTTTTTTTTTTCGCACAAAAACTATTCTGTCAATTATTAAAATATATATATCGTATGATTTTTAGAAAGTATTTTTATGCAAGTATTGTAGATGAGGGATTTCATAGGTGTGAGAGAAAATTTATTTTTAAATTTCCTATATTTACTAATATATTTCAAGTTTTTATCGAATATTTTTAAAAATTATTAATTAATGAAACTGAATTTGTACTTCTGAGTAAATTTAATAAATATAATCGTTGTTGTAAGATTATTCTATTAAAATTATCAAATAATATTTTTAAAGAAGAAATTTTATTGATTAAATCGTTCTTCTATGTAGACTATAAAAATAAAATGTATATAATGGTTCATTTAAAAATTTAAAAATCAATGATTTTAATAAGCACCATGTATATATATGTGTGTGTGAATTATATAATCATTTAAAAATCAATCCTAAAAGTTTCCTAGATTTGTTATCTGCAGATAAGCAATGTACTTGTTTTTCATAGATGATTTCAATTATAATATTTTTGATTTGTATTTCTATAAATTAAATTGCGGATAATTATAAGCTACATAAACTTAATGATGCATTTATTTAGAATGTTAAGCGGCATAACTCTCAAGATTCTTAAAACTAATTTTCATAACGAAAAAGTTGAAAACTAAGTTCATCTCTCTCTTTCCGAAATATGAACTTCTACCTAAAATGTAACTTCTAGATACATTTTAAATATTATGTTTTTTAAATGAGTATATTAAATCATTTTTCACTTTCACAAATTCCACTATAAAAGTAATATATTTTTTTTTTTTAATAATATCGTCAATTAACGTTTTTTACTCTTCGTAAGTCCTAAAAACAGTAATTAAATCTATTTGGTGTGACTAAATAAAAGCGTTTTTCATCAAAAAATGCGTGTCGATTTTCCCATATTTATACTGTTGTAACAGACCCATATTAACAATATTGACAGTAGATGGCGCTGCTGCCCAATATACTAACAACATCGAATGAGATGAGGATAGTGATGTGAGAAATGGCAAGGAAGAACCATCCGGTTCCTAAATACGTTTGCTTTGTACCACCCTGGTACTATGTAACCTTGATTTTATTTTATAATTATTAAGTGTTTTCTTTTTGTAACTAATCTTAATTATGTGTAATGTAATAAATGTTTGTTTTGTTTTAACCTCCATTTTCTTACGTCGCTACATTGTACTTTATCCATTGAAAAGCGTTGTTTCCATTGATTTTAACTACTTCAATGAAGACTAAATTATTACGAACTCGGAAAGCAGTTAATTTAGAAATATTTTTACGATTTCTCACTTGCAATTTATCGAGAAAACATTTTTTTTTTTCAGAATAGCCACGAACAATATACATTTTATCATGAAATGTTACCTCAAAATTTACTTTTCATTTTTACAAATTCTGATTTTTCTTTTTTTGTTAATATATTTTCAACAATACCCATAGATTCTTTTTTTTTTTAATTCGCACAAAAGTGTTTTGAATCGATACCAAATGAATTCCTTATTTTCTATGCTTAATTAACGCAGCGCTTAAAGAAATTATTATGCTGATAAAATAAAAATTTCTTGTCAAAATAATTTAAAATGTATTTTCGCAAAGAAAAATTTTTAAATCAGTTCAAATTTAGATAGAAATCGCAAATTTCATGAAAAATTAATAAATAGTGTCCTTTTATTATTTTCATAAATAATATTTTTTTAAATTGAATAATCTTTATTTAAAAATCATAATTCTCATTAATCAATTAATCAGAATTATAATTTATAAGAAATTTTCATTTCAAACATGTTATTGCAATCAATTGCTTGAATAAAATCTGATAATTGTGATTAATCTTTAAACATTACATTAATTTCTTAGATAAATACGAGTCTCCTTATATTTATGAATTTCACTGTTATTATTTTTAATATTTTCAGAGAATACACTTACTGCTTTTTGGAGAATTGATTTCAATTTCGACAATATTTATCTTGATAGCGTTGAGAAACGTTTTGGTCACTGTTCTTTTTTATAATTTATGTCACTCCTTACTGAATAAAATACAGATTTCATACATTATGCGTCATATTTTATTCTATTTTTGGACCAAAAATATTGCTTTTCACATTTTTTTCGAAAATTACGAAGTTTCTCTTTCCTGTTTTGTTTACCTTTTTTTACTTGCTTTTAATGTTTAAACATTTTTAGTGTAATATTAATTAAAAATAAAATTACTCCAAAAAATTTCAAATTTACTTTTATACAATTGAATGAATACTGCACTTGGCGACAATGCATGTATGGTATATGGAATTAGATAGCACTGCGTCCTTTCACTTCTCTGATCATCTAATGTTTCTATCGCCATTCAGCAACCACATTTCATTTTACATCTCTAGTCGACCAAAATTTCAAATTTTTCAACTTCGAAAATCAAAGAATTAAAAAATCCTAAAACATTTCGATGGGCAGCATGTTTGGAAAGTCTGTCTTAAGATGCTAGAACCGATTTTTGGTTTTCACTTGTGGGTGCATTGGCTAGGACGAAAAGAAAATTTTACTTTCACCAAATATAAGGAGAAGATTATCAAACACTATATTGGAAAAAATGGTAGATTGAATTATATTAACTACATGAATTGATTTGTCTAGTAGTGAAGAAAAATTAACTGCAGTGATCGAATTCAATTTTAAGAGAGAGATAATGTTTGAACTTATAACCTCAGCATTGCTCATGCAGAAAATTGTAAACTTATTTTTGAAATTAATATCAAACAATATATTGGCAGGTTTTAAAAATGTTAGTTTTATTATTTGTTAAGCTACAGATAGTTATATTTGAAACATGGAATGCGATGTATCAGTTGTGTTGATATATATATATATATACGAGGGTTGCTATTTATATTTCTGGCCTTGGCAACAGTAAGTGTTGCTAGGCGACCGAAGATGATTTTAATCGAAAGTTTGATATTTTTAAACATAAATTCAGCAGACGATTTACCATTATAGCTTTATTTGTGTTGTTGACAGTAAATGGAAAAGTTCTTCTCTGTCAAAAAATGGAATTGAATCGTGAACATTTCCGTGCCATTATTTTTCATAACATTCGACGTGGATTGTCAAGACAAGAGTGCTTCGATGAACTTAATTCTTTATACAGCGATAAAGCGCCATCCTACAGCACTGTAAAAAATTGGTATAACGAATTTAATCGTGGTCGATGTTCGATCCAGGACGAATCCCGTGCAGGTCGTCCAAAATCCGTTGTTGTGCCAGAAAAGATCAATGCTGTGCGTGAACTGATAAAGCAAGATCGTCATGTGACATACCGTGAGATAGAGGCGTCTTTGGACATTAGTATGACTAGCATCAATAAAATATTGCATGAACATTTGAGCGTAAAAAAAATTTGTTCGCGTTGGATCCCGCATAATCTGACAAACGCTCAAAAAAAGGCTCGTGTCGATTGGTGCAAGGAAATGTTGGAAAAATACATTCAAGGTACATCAAAGGCTGTGTATAACATCTACACAGGTGACGAATCATGGATCTATGCATATGAGCCGGAAACTAAAACAGCAATCAACTGTATGTGTCTTCCAAGACGAGGCCAAACCAACAAAAGTTGTTCGAGGAAGAAGCACATCGAAACAAATGATTGCCTGTTTCTTCGGCATTAACGGTCATGTGGCAACAGTGGCGTTAGAGCAACGCAGGACGGTCAATTCTGAATGGTACACGACCATTTGTTTGCCAGAAGTCACCGGAGAAATTCGAAAAAAGCAGAACAGGCGAATCATTCTTCATCATGACAATGCGAGCTCTCACACATCGACTTAAACAAAGGCATTTCTGACGGAGCGAAAGATCGAACTGATGGGTCATCCGCCGTACAGCCCTGATTTGGCACCCAATGACTTCTTCTTATTCCCACACATCAAAAATAAATTACGTGGACAACGATATTCGACCCCCGAAGAAGAGGTTGATGCATTCAAAACGCATGTTTTGGAGTTACCTCAATCGGACTGGAAAAAGTGCTTTGAAAATTGGTTCAAACGCATGCAAAAGTGTATTGATTATCATGGAGAATATTTTGAAAAACAATAAAACCAATTTCGATCCTACATATTTGTTTTTTCATTATTAGGCCAGAAATATAAATAGCAACCCTCGTATATATACATGCATACACACAATTATATATTTACATTCGTATTGGCCTTCCAACCGGGAGGGCTGGGTTCGATTCCCAATGTAGACAAAGACCCACCGAGTACATACGAGATATACGTGTTCGTTAAATCTGTGGAATCGAAAGTCCTGTGGTCGGTCATTGAGCAGTTATGTGTGCAATGCTCTGGAGAAAATTACCTCCCCCTTCAGACCAATGCCAAAATTGAGGGAGTGGATCCTCTGGTGGTGCCACCTATCGGAAAAGTTTTAAAAAAGCAAAGACGTACTTTTATTTTTGTGGTGCTCTGATTAAAACGAAAGACGCTCCCGATCGACTTAAATTCGCATACCAAGGCATTGCAAGCTTGGCTTTTCCTAGTGTCATAAGTAACAACAACATTATTAAGATTATAAAAATTTCAGGTTTAAATTTCTATTGCAATATTTTTGAAGTTCACGCAGACTTTTAACAGAATAACCATTTTTGTATCTAATCCCTGATAATATATCTGAAAATGTTATATAATGACAGTTCTGTACTTATCTACTGATACAGACGGAATTTATATATATACATATTATATATATATATATATATATATATATATATATATAACTTTGAATACATCACCGAAAAAAAAGGTATTCAGGTTGAATTCAGTATCGTTGGCATCCTCACAATTTAACTGACTGATTAAAGTAAAACGCACGTTGAAATCCGTAAATATGCCTTTATTTACTTGGTCACCGCATTATTTTTGCAACTGATGATGAAACGTACATACCATTTTTTGACATTTCAATGCATCAAAAAAGTAAAATATTGCTCTTTGAAAATGATCTTGCCATAAAAAATGGCATGCATACCTTTTACTCGACTGATCAACACCATCACACTTAACTGATACATTAAGTATCTTCCATAAATTCTTCAAGAAGTGAATGAAATGGCACTTATATTCCAACCATGTGATTCCTCAAGATTGACAGTTCAGTTTTTTTTAGGAAAGATACTTTTCATAATGCTAAAATGTCTACCTTATTTATGTGTTCCAGACATATTTAATTTTGGGGATCTTTTTTTTTTTATTTAAAAAAGGAATTACGTATACATCGTTTTCTTTTCTAAGGTAACATTGATAATAATAAATGCATTTTTGCATTAATACCAGAAGGTACATATCTTGAAACATTTAATATTTGTAAAAATTTGCTGACAGAAAAACTTTTAAACTGGAAAAGTCTGCGTCAAATACGCATAAAATTTATAACTTCAGATACAAAAAATATCTTAAAAATTTCAGAGTGACCCTCGTATTAATTGTATTTCTAACGATAAATTATGCTTTTATTTCATTTTATGATTACCTTTAGGCTACATAATATAGTTGTATATTATTCAACAATCATATATGAATTTCAATTTTAAAAGTCATAAAATAAATAATAAAGTAATAAAATGAATAATTTCCCTAGGAGAAAAAAAGCACTATTTTGTCAAATGTATTATGAGAAATATTGTTTTACAATGTACTTGTTTCTATGGAAATTACAAGAGCTAATATGTATATAAGAAAATTAATTAAGTAAAAAGTAAATCAAAGAAACAAACAAAAAGGAAACCAAATGTTTCTAAAAAAAGATTAATTGATTTATTTAAACATTTTTTTGAATTTCTTTGCTCAAGAAATTATTGTTTTGCTTTTCTGTCAATAATATACAAAAAAATATATTTTGAAATTTTGATTTCATTATTTTTTCAATTATTCGTACATTTAGTCACTTTTTAAACAGTTCGCGTTTTACCTACATTGTATAAGGAGTTTTATAACAATTTAAAACTTCATTGCAATGAGATCGAAAATGAAATTTGTTGTGTGTGTGTGTTAAATTTCATAAATTTAAATTTTATAACTGTTTTTTACGAAAAGAAAATATCGATTTTATGTTCAAAATAGCAAAAAAATTTCCAATTGTGAGTGAAATTATAAGAATAAAATAACTAATATAAACAAAACTAGTGATGTAATATATAATTCATATATTTTATTCAAAAGTTAAAATCTCAGCAAAAACTTGATTTTATATAATACGAATATACACGAAGTTAAAAAGAAATTCACATACAATCGTTTCAGAATATTGGATACATATTTTTTAAAGCAATATTTAATGTCGTTATGCTGCCATCTAGTGATAAATGAAAGAACTACACATTTTTCTGAATGCATGTTTTTTAAATGGAAAATAAATTTATTAATAACTAAAGAAAAAATATCATAACTTGAAATTATTTACTTACCAATTACAATATTTAATATAGATTTCTATCATTCGTAAATCTTAAATTATTATGGAAAAGGCTATTTCTTGTTGAATAACCATTATAATTCAGTGCAATCGAATCACTTCTCCGTTCTCTGTCAGCTCATTTTCGTTTTCATAAATATAGATCACACACACATTGTCTCTTAAAAAGTTATATACGAGGGCCGTTCAGAAACTAACCTCCGGTTAATTGAAAAAAATATACCAAGTTAAGTAAAAATATTTTAATATATACATCTTACAACTACATCTTTGCACTATTTTTCGACATAGTCACCATTACGATTGAGGCACTTATCGTATCTCTTCACAAGGTTTGAAATTCCTTCTGCATAAAAATCACCCGCTTGTGCCTTGAGCCAGCCTGTGACCGCATCTTTGAGCTCTTCGTCGTCATCAAACCGCTGGGACCCGAGCCATTTCTTCATATGCATGAAGAGGTGATAATCGCTTGGCGCCAGATCTGGGCTGTAAGGTGGATGGTTGAAAACGTCCCACTTGAAGGACTCAAGAAGGGCTGTTGTTCTGCGAGCAGAGTGAGGACGGGCGTTATCGTGCAAAAAAACGATACCGGAAGTCAGCATACCACGGCGTTTGTTCTGTATAGCCCGTCGTAATGCTTTTAGTGTTTCACAGTACACGTCTTGATTAATGGTCGTCCCACGTTCCATGAATTCAACCAACAACACCCCTTTAGCATCCCAAAACACCGTTGCCATCAGTTTTCTGGCAGAAAAATCTTGCCGGGCTTTTTTTGGTTTGGTAGGCGAATCTGAATGTGCCCACATCTTTGATTGTTCTTTTGTCTCAGGGTTCACGTACTTAATCCAGGTTTCGTCACCGGTCACGATTCTGTTTAACAATGGTTCTCCTTCGTCCTCATAACGTGACAGAAAGTCTAATGCAGAGGCCATTCTTTGAGTTTTGTGGTGGTCGGTAAGAATTTTCGGCACCCATCGTGCACAGAACTTACGGTAACCCAATCTTGCTGTCACTATCTCGTACAAAAGAGTCTTAGAAATCTGTGGAAAATCAGTAGACAACTCCGCCATTGTGAAACGTCGATTTTCACGAACTTTGCATCAACTGTCTGAACGAGTTCGTCAGTCACCAATGATGGTCTACCACTCCTCTCTTCATCATGAACGTTTTCTCGTCCACTTTTAAATAAACGTACCCATTCACGGACAACTCCTTCACTCATAACTTTTGGTCCGTACACGGCACAAAGCTCACGATGAATAGCTGCTGCAGAGTATCCTTTGGCTGTAAAAAACCTTATAACAGCACGCACCTCACATTTGGCGGGATTTTCTATTGCAGCACACATTTCAAACTGCCACAAAAACTAAACTAGCGTAGGTACGATGTTCACTCGACTACGGCTTGATGCCGACTGACCTGCTGAGCGCGTGAATGCACAGATGGCGCGCTACTCCCCCCACTACCCGCACTGTGACCAATCGGAGGTTAGTTTCTGAATGGCCCTCGTATATATATATATATATATATATATATATATATATATATATGTGTGTGTGTGTGTGTGTGTGTATATATATATATATATATATATATATATATATATATATATACAGACACACAGATATAACGATAAAAGTGAATTCAAAAATAATTTCAATACGTGAAACTTCGATTTTAGTACGATGTGAATTTTTTAGAACTCCATAATAAAGTCCGTATTTTTATTATTTTAATTTCACAATTTGGTTTCAGACAACCATAGATACTCATTTTAATCTAAAACTTATTTATGCTGACAATGCTCAACGTATAGTTTTATATTCACTATGTGTTTTATTCATTTTTTTCTCTTCGTGAAATAAAATGAGTCCATTGTTATCTAGATTAAACATCATTATTACTATCAAGGTAAACATCAATGATAATAAACAAAGTGCCAAATATATTTATTGAAACTATTATTAGCTCACGTGTATATTTCATTACCTATTCAATTGAGATTATTTTTAAGTAAACAACTCTGTCTGGTTTTCGTAGTGACTGCATTAATTATACTACGTACGTATTTGTTAATTTATCTTTAAATTTAATGAAAGATTAAGTTAAATTGATAAAATATTTCATTAAATTGATAACTATATTACTATATAGTTATCAATTTAATGAAAGATTAAATTGATAACTATATAGTAATTCTCCACTAATTCATAATACGAATTGAATTAAGAAGCAATTTTTTAATATTGAACTGGATATTAGAAACACATTTAACTCAGTTATAGCGCCTTCTTCGTGAAAAAAAAATATATGTCTGCGTCTAAATATGCATTAATTGTGTTCAAGCACTAAGAGATTATTAATCACATTCTATTGAACGAGTATAGAATGTGATCGGTTCAAAGGCGAAACCCATCTGTCCTTATTAGTATCAAAAGAACAGAAAAGTTTAATTAGTTAAACTACCAATCCTTACAACATTAAATGTAAGTATAATAACCATAAATTGATTCTTGTCTCAAATAAAAAGGTTTCAGCGAAAAGTTACGTGAAAGTAATATTAATTTTCTAAAGAATTTAGGTTATTAACTATGCAAATTTGTTACATATTGATTTAAATGTAAAAAATGCAAAAAATATTACGAATCCTTCAAAATTATACTTTGTGATTTGAATTTTTAAAAACATGCTGAGAAACAAACTCTTTTTGTAAGTTTAATTACACACCTACATGTTCTTATACAAAACATTTTTAATGCGTTGTCATCTAGTATAAAGGAAAATTTGATGCGACTACAATTTCAAGAACGAGACAGAAATATAAAACACTTCATAATTTATTTATTTGCCTCTTATATACAGTAAACCTTAAGTTATCCAGACCCTATTAAACCAGACATTGCTTGATCCGGACCATCATTTACATGCACAATGAAACACACAACCCAAAATTTATTGAGATTAAAAACCACGTAAATTTTGTGACAAAACACGTTGCCGACACGGCATTGAAGCAATATCTGGATATTACGAACATTTGAAATATCTGTCATTAATTGTTCAAAAAATGGCCATTAAAGTAAAAAAGAAAAAAAATAACAAAGGATCGATGGTTTCTTCCAACCAATGAGAGTGTCAAATGCAGTTAGTGAAGATGAGCTTGGACCATGATGTTTCAAATAACTTTTCATATGATGTTATAAGTAAAATAGTATATGTACATACTATATTTAACTGTCTCTTTTGCAGTTTTATATTCCATTCTTTAAAATTCAAAACGCAATTTTCATATATACAGTGCTTTGTTCATGTACCCTGGTTTAGTTTATAGGTAATTTTGTTTAATCCATACTTTCACTAATTCGGATGACCCTGTTTTACTATTAGTCCCGTTTAATAAGGTTCTATTATGAGTAGTTTTCGCGTTATTATTCTTCGGTGCTGATTTGGTTTCATATGTTTATCTATGTTAAAAAAGATTTCCATCATTTTAAACAGGAAGTAAATATTATTTCTTTCCTCTTTAAAATGACACGTTTACTCTGAGGAAAAACATTCTAATACAATTTGAGAAGAGAAAAGCAGAATTCAATCGCTTTTTCGAAACTTTTATTGATCCGATGTTTTACTGTATTCTAAGAAAGAATATTTCGAAATATTTTGAGGAAGTGTTAAATTATACTTAAAATAAATTAGATAAATTGATATTCTGTAGAAGAGCTCAGTAATTTTTTTTTCTTCAATATTGAATATCATTTTTACATTATATATTTAATTTTACTTTTTATAGCAGACTTAATAATTTACAAAGGAACAAATTAAAGAAATTAGCACTTTAAATGTCTCCTTCTTTATAATAACTGTCATAAATAAGTAGAAAATCTTATTAAAAATTGATGAATAAATACATTATTTTTTCAATGCTCACACACATTCATTTATTTTTTTATTTTTTTTGGCAGATTCTCTCTTTTAGCATATAAATAATTATAAATGTCGTAACATTTATTACACATTTATTCAACTATCATCAGAATTTAAATGCTGAAAACTTTTCTAGTTTTATTTAAATTAAAGATAACAAAATGTACAAGCTTTTTGCAAGATAAACCTTCAACTGACTGCAATTGTTGAGGAATTTTTACACAGTGATTAAACTCTCAGTTAGGTTTATAATGAATTGACAAATTTCATTCAGAAGATACTATGTCAAGCCAATATTGTCTCAGGTTGCTTCTATTTTCAAGCCTTTTTATTAAAAAAAAAAGAGAGAGAGAATTGCCAAAATGCTTATTGAGATTTCTAAATAAGGGATAGAATATTTTGATGAAATTCATAACAGTAAATAAGAACAAAGGAATGTCACTGAAACTTCTACAGAACTTTTAAAAATGACAAAATTGATTAGAGGATTCAATTCAAGAATTTAACATTTGAAAAATGCAAAATCTAGTGCAAACTGACTCAATATTGAAGAAAGAGCAGACTACTTAGGAAACATGTTTCAGTTGATGTGTTCGAAAATTCTACGATGGCGAAATAAATGAATTTGCATGAGCAAAGTAAAGTGAAAATATTTTAACTTTTATAAATTTGTTTGTAAATAAAAATATTCTTCATTTTAAGGGTAGAATTCTTGCATATTTAAACTGTGATAAATATTAAGTTTATTTTAATTTTCTCTGTAAATTTGTATCCATACAATTTAAAAAATTAATATGGACTCAAATGCCAAACATATGTACCTTTAATAGAAGCACTTATCTTTCTAAGTAAATTTTTTTATAATCTACTAATTTTTCCTTGCTAACTATTTTATTAATAAATTATAAATGTATATTTCTTCAATTTTTAAATTCAAATAGCAAATTAAAGAATATTCCTTCATGAATCTGATGAATGCAATCAAATGGAAAACAAACGTGCCAAAACTAAGTATCCTAAAAACTATTGGTGATTTATTATTAGAACCTTACAAAAGGTAAAAATATTATGAAATAGATTTTTAAATTTTACTTTAATCAAAAAACTTACTAAAGCATCACCTATTTTAAAAGCAAATTGATATTAAAAATGAGCAAATCACAGATCCAGTCTATTAATTATAAATCAGTGTAAAAAAGCCTTGCTAAAAATACTGGCATTTTCTGTCATTACATTAAAACGCCAATGTTATCAACTCAGTAAATATTATTGAATTAATACACAATAACACCGATTAAAGTAAACTAAAATATTATTTTAAATTATTCTTATTATATTGAGCTAAGTTAAATAAATAAATATATCCCGGGACCTAATGAAATTATTTTTTAAGCACGCACTTGTGTGGCATTTGCTATTACTTGTCCAAACGAATATGTTGCACAAAAATTGCATTTAAATGAAAATTTAATTTCAATAAGAAATTATATTTATTAATTTTTGCTCATAGTAGCAAACTGAAAGTTATAATTTTTTTTAAATTTAGTTTTCAGAACGACACATCTGTATGTACAGTGCTTAAAACTGAATTTAAAAAAAAATTATATTTTTAAATAATCAGTGTATTTCCAAATCCATTATTTTCTATCTATTACATAAATTATTTCTCATTGTATTCAAGCACATTTTTTATTCCTCAGAATTTAACATTAATCCCACAATATTTTTTTCCAATTTCCTTATTATAAAATTTTATTTAATTATAAATATTTATCAGTTTACATATTAACTAAATTTAAGAAAATGAAAGTAAGAATTCTATGTGGTGCATTAGTCAAAAATAATTCAAGTCCTGACTTACTCTTCCTATTTTAGGATGCATCAAACCTAATAATTATAAAATATTTCATACACACATAGAATTTTCGATAAGTGAAATAAAATCATTCATAGTTTTTTCCTTTTAAATTATAAAGTTAATCATATAATATTCTTATTACTGTGCCATTTTCAGTTGCAGTTTAAGTACTATGAGCAAAAAAGGAAACCCCTGTCTTTTTTTATTGATTAAGGTGTTAAAAATGATAACTATTTCATATAAGTAATGTTGAAATATCACACGATTGAAGGAACCAAAAAATATTTAAAAAAGACCCATTCACAAAATAAAGACAATTCGTTCTACAAAACTGTTGAATTGTCCACATCTCTTTATACAGAAGAATGGCACTGCACCCAGACCTGATTTCAACTCACTAGACACTGTGGAGAATAAACTGACAAATCTAAGACCCATGCCCACTATTAGATTAAAAAAAATTGCAATTAAACATATGAAACGAAATTCCAGTCTCTATAGCGTATGTCACTGCTGAAACCTTTCCAGAAAGACTGTCATTTCTGGTTAAAGACACGAGAATAGAAACAATTCATATAATATTGAATAGCAATGATTTTACTCATATTTAACAATTATTTCATTAATATAGCAAAATTTATACTCTGGAAATATTTTATAAACTGTCATTTTTACTATTTAGCTCCCTTATAATGTTCATTGTTCAGTCAAATACATCTAAATTACAATTCTCTGATTACACAAATCACTATCCTCTTAAAGAACTAACTTCTGCAAATTGCACATATGTATTGTGTAAAATGCTAAAGGTTGCATTTTGAAATAATATAGAAATAAATAAATTTTGTAATTTTTTTTATTATTTTGTATTAACTTTAATCATTTAAAAAGTATATAATGTGTGTGTACATATATGTGTATAATATATATATATACATATATATATATAAACAAAAGTGATCTTCATAAAAATTCTTTCATGGACACATTTAAATCTTTGTTCATAACTTTGTTTTTGTCCACCATTACAACATATTTCTAAACTATCCGTTTTTTTTTTTTTTTTTTTTAATTATTTCTAAAATATTCACAATTTTACTTATCTTTTAAATTGCATTTGAGAACTAAGCATCATTTAGTATCCAGGCCAAGAATTGAAAGAATATCATGGATTAGAATTAAACCTTGTCAGCAAATACTCAAATAAAACTTATTAAATGAAACTATTAACACAAAAGAAATTTTAAATAAAAGTATGTGTCTTTATTTGTGGGCATGCTGTGGGATAAGGAAAATGATTCATGACTGATAAATATTAATAATGGGATGTCATCAATCTTCTATACTAGAGTGTTTAAGGAAATAAAGATATTTTCAGTACTATCAAGGCTAGTCAAGAACATAACAACCACTAATATAATCACTGAATAGATTAGAAAATGTTTCCTTATTGGCAAACAACAATGCTGTTATTGAAAAAGCATAAAATTGAAGTAGCAAGGATAAACCATCCAAAAACTTGTGCAATATATTTTTCAGAGATTCTAAACAAAATTCCCTTGTTAACATTTGTTATGAAACACAAATCTTGTGAATTTACAATCTAAATTCTGCATAATACAATTTTAGAACCTATCATATATACATTAAAAAATTCTCAATTACTTGATAATGAATATATTTTGTTTGTTTTAAGTATTAGTTCAACAGAAAATACTCAAATACTTTCAAGAAACATTAGATCTACATCACAAGTTTTTGTTACAAGTGTTCAAAAACTAAAATGTTCATCAAAGTATCTAAATTTTGGAAAAGCTTGTTAAGCTATCATTTGGCATAAACAAAGATGTTAAAATGAAACATAAATACATTTATAAACATTTAAAAAATTAATTTAATAGAATTTAAAATAGTGGAAATAAAAAGCTCAGAAAAACTAAATAATATTTATAAAATACAATAAAAATTATTCTTAGTTTTATATTTTGTACTATATTTGGAGTTATATGTAGGATAATATAATTATTTACATTACTTTATAATAATGAGAACATAAATTTAAACGTTAACTTATTTTCATTCATCTGAGACAAAAATCTGCGCAAGTAAGTGCATATTTTGTAAAAAATTTTAAGCAGATGTGGAATTAAACAAGAGTTAATGCTGTTGTCTATTTAAAAACCATACAAATACTTATATAATAAAAGTTCTATTTGTGTACTTACAATAGAAAAGAAACAACACACTTAAATCATTTTCCTTTTAATTCTAATTACAGATTTCTTTATATTTCAAAAACAAGTTTAAAATGAACAAAATTGATGAAATTTAATTTTATACTTATTGAGATAATGGCTGGTGGCCAGAGTTACATTTACATTGGGTTAAAATTGAACATGCAATTTGATTTTAAACAAAAATATATAAATTAAAAAACAAAAATAAATAAATATTTGATATTGTTACTAAAAAACAATAAAAGCTTTGATTTCTGACTAATCTAAAATATAAAGTAACAGCTTCATGGCAATTTAGTTATCTTTCAAGTCAAAAGGAATACATAGGAATGATCAGTTTGTGGAATTTCCATGCTTCCAAATGTAAGATGTTCATCCTAAATCCACAACAACTCTACAGACAGGACATGTGTGATTGATCTACATGGAAAAAAATAAACAGTAAGAAAATTTTGAGAACTTATTTAGAAGTAAAAGAGAAACAAGGAAATAAATATTTAAAAAATTCAAGTATAAATAAGTATGATATTTTTCTAACAATTATAAGCTATATATTGCATTTTATAATTGTTCATGACGATACTTAAATGTAATAATTGAGGTGTTACGTATTACAATTATACATTCAAATGATTTAATTTAGATTTTATATCAAAATTGAATTTCTGTAAAATTATTTTCATTGAAGACAAATCAACTAAACATGAGTGATCCTTAATATCTATATTAAAAATATTTCATTCAATAGCACATACAATTATTAACAGGTGTTTTTCCCTCATTAAAAAAGCATTTTAATAGTAAATTCTTGGAATTTGAAGATTTCAATTTGATTTATATTTTATTAAAGGCTCTTTTCAAATGTTTTAATAGCATTAAAACGGTTAAATAAAATTATAAAGATATATTTTATCTCATTTCTGACTTTAAAAATTAAATCCCTCTATTATTTAGTGCTTATAGTTAATACAAAACTGTTAATAAAAAGTTAATTATAAACTTTTATATGTAATTTTCAGTTTCATTCCATTAGAAATATTTCTTCTTTCATTTCATATGAGGTTTTTCCATTAAAAATTTATCAGATGCATAGTTCATTATAATTCTTATTCTTTTTTATATATTTAACTAATTCTAATTTAGTGAACTGAAAAATTAAACATTTTAAGCATTAATAGTGATTTTAATGTGATTTAAAGAATTTCCACTTCCTGTAAGTTTTTGTACCTGTTCTCTCAATTCCAGATGTGTGTTTAATATAATAAATAAAGAAGTGGAGAAATTTGATTGGCCCTTTTTTGATTACTCAGGCAGGCATTCCTATAATAAGTTATTCTTGTTTGTGGTCGTTATGCACATGTCATGTTCTGTTCTAAGAAAGCTATAGACATTTTTCACAAAAACAAATTTTTGATAGGGAAAAAAACAAAATGTAAGAACTAATAAAGATTGTGCAAGAAGTGGAAATGGAAATACAAAGACACTTATTTAGATTTTGACATCATTGTAACAGAAGTCAATGACAAAAAGAAACTGTGGTGCATGTAATTTGTTCTGAAACCAATAGAAATACAAATAAAGATTTAAATAATGCATCTCCACAGGATCGATAAAGTTTGCAAATATTTTTGCTGAAAAGATATTTTCTGTCTAGAAATATCGAGAAAGTATCCAGCACATGGCACATTCACTTGTCAGAAAAAAATAAATGATTTAGAATTACAAAAGAATAACTTTACAGGCCTTGATAAGAATGAGCATCTCATTAGCTATGTTTCATTAATGATTCTATTAATGTTAAAGATATTCTGTTTTATAAAAGCATTACTAAATGTCGAAGAGCTGAAAATTTAATTTTCGAAACACATTTATAATAGTGCTCTAGCTATATCTGTTAAATATGGAATGACTATAGGCAAAACTCATCACAAAACCAAAGAATGTTTGTGGACCCACTTCACAATTTACTGAGACTAAACAATATTCGTAAAGAGAAAAAATCTTATGTTAATGTGGAAAAAATTTTACTATTGCGAATAAGTACCAAAAATTAAATGTTTATGAAGAGTATAAAACAATTAAAACTAAACACACGAAAAAATATTGATACTATACCACAATTACAGTAAATCATCTTACCTTTAGCCATGGATCAATACATGGAGTATGAAATTCGTGAAAGCAGGGAAGAATGCGCAGAGTGTCTCCATTTTCATAATCACTAAGACATACTTGGCACTCTTTATTTAGTTCTGCTCTCTTATGTGGTATTTGTGCCAAATTTGTTGAATCTGTGATACCAGCTGTAAAAAATTTTCTAGTGGGGAGTCTATTAATTTCACCTCGTTGTAAGCCTCGAGGAACATCACCATTTAATTCCGCTATACCAATATTAGTCTAGAAGAAAAAATAGAAAATCCACAAATATTAGTATTTCTTTCTGAAATTTGTGATTGCTTATTTATCACAATTGTATAGTACATAAATACACACAAACTTACATACAATTTTTAATAAACTTTCATATATATAAACTTTTATGTGTTTTACAAGAATCATGTTTTACACAATTATTTAAAGAAATAAATTAGACTGAGTATTAATCTTAATCCTAGAGTGAATCAAATGTTCCACAATTAAAATAATAGTTAATGACAGTTGAAATTGATGCTTAAAGGGAATATAAATAACCATAATAATTAAAATTATAAGTTTAAATGATAAAAAAGAAACCTTATAGTGAATTTGTTTTTAAATACTTACTAGAATGTTAACAAAATTATGGTAACAAAACATTTTTTGAAAAACATGAAAAGTAAACAAAATAAGTAAGACTTTTATCAATTTCCTATCTTTTAGTAATTTCAAATAATTTCGCTTTCTTCACTTTAGCCGATCCCAAACTATTAGAATGAAAGATGAATCACTATTCTCCTCAGCTTTTTCAGCTAATTCTTTAGCAGACTTAAGCAAAATATTTTTTCTCTGGTGTTCCTCCAAACATTCCTTTATATTTTTCAGCTCTTGTATTTTGTAAGAATTTAAATTTTTCTTATATTGTGATGAGAAAATCTTTCATATAAACCTTCTAAAATGCCATAAATATTTGTCATGTATTAAAAACAAATACTCACTGCCTTTTTTTATACTGAAGTTTAAATATTATTTTAGTTGAACTAATGTAATTAGATATAATTTCAGGTGCAACATACAAGACTTTTATATTTTCAATATATTATCTCATGTATATATATATATATATATATATATATATATATATATATATATATATATATGTATATATATATATATATATGACATTTAGAAAACTCTTTAGTTTACAGGAAAAAATTCAGGAAAAATGGAATGTTCTTTAAAATCACATTGTTCAATTATTTCTGAAGTGAGAATCTTATTACTTTTTTTTAATTCTTCAGTCAGAAAGAATATTTGTTTGTCAATGTTTGATAATTTTTTTAAAGTTATTAGAACTTTCGCAGTGGAATCAAAAACTTTTAGCTACTAGAAAGACTCAATCACAAGCTTAAAATATACAAACAATTTAATTAGGCTAGTTATTCTTTCTTTTATTAATACATGAAATACATTTTCTTAATATTGAAAAGGTTTAATTTGTTAGTCGCTCAATGATAATTTTTGGCATACAAGGGCTATTAGGCCGGGATAAACAGTTTAAAGTGGATTCCGAACCACTACAAACATCCAGGCCAAAGGTGGGATTCGAAGCCACAAACTGAACCGAAGGCAAGGGCGCTAACCATTTAGCTGCCAACTCGACTTTTATACTGAAAAAGCAACTGATAGCAGATTAACTAGTCACTGCATTTTCAAATCCTCCACGATATATAAATTTCTTGGTAAGGTTCTACCTGATACCTTTAGAAAATTCATGTTATAAACTGGTAAACTTTCAAATAAGTAAATATAGCAATTAAAAATTCTGTTTCCCACATAGTGGCAAAACACTCAGCCTTGAAAGCATTGAACATTATATACACATTAGAGCTATATTGATAAAAGAAATTTTTGCAAAATTCTGTTTAAAAGAAATAATCCTGTAGCATACTAAAGAACTTCAGTTCATGTTGAGCTCATCTATCAATATTTGTAAAACTTTGAAAAGTTTGTTTTACTATATCAAATATAAATCCTTCATGTATGTCAGATGATCTACTATACTTAAAAAAAAAAAAGAAAAAGAAAAGAAAGAAAGATTAAATTGTAGTATCAAAATTAGATATAAATATCCATTATTTTTTATTTATTTATTTTTTATTTTATTTTGTGTTAAATTATATGAAGTTCAATAAAGCTAATATTAATAACTAAAGATTTGGCAGATAACTCTGGTAATTGTTGTGGTTTATATGCATTTTCAGGTAATTTTTATCAATTACATAACATATGATTGTGTTCATTAAACTTTTTTTATTGAAAGTCATGTGCTTACAATTTGTTGCACAGGTTTTTACAGCACACTATCATACATCAACATATCGGAAATTTTAAAACACAATCTCCATTGTAAATGCAAACATTTGATATTTCTTTGTAAATTATATTTACAATCCTGCTTTACTAATCATGCATTTTTGAATGTGCTTGCTTGCTATAATCATTATTAAAATGTCTATGTAAAGATTTCTTTAACTATCATTCAAACTCCGGTTTATTGTCTCAAATGTCATTTTTTGCACACAAAGATTAATTATATCAGAATATACAATTTAAAGTGAATTCTGAGCCACTAAAAACATCCATTCTTAGGGTGGAATTTAAACCCATAAACAGCTGAAACAAAGGTCAGAGTAATAACCACTGTGCTATCAAATTGGATTATTTAAAGTCTATTTGCACTGCACTTATGAATGTGATTATATCTCATCTTAGCTTTTTAACAGTGGCAATATGTGATTTAAATAAGTCAGAATTGATTTATCATAGGTTAAATTAGCAAAATGAATTTTAAAAAAGTTAATTTGATACACTATCTTGTTTTTTGCTACTGTTGCCTGTGTTTGTTGAAACGCTGATGACAAAAATAAATAATAGAATAAGATTCAAAATTTGGAAGAAAGAAAACGAAACAAAGTTATTTAATAAAAATATAGATTAACTGCAAATTTGTAGAATTTTAAAAAAGGTATTTACAAAAATTCTTCCCATTTCATAACTTATTCGAGTAATAATCAACATAGTTACCTCCATTCTTATCAGTAAATGTTTTAAAAGTGCACTCAATATAAATAATTCCCATATATAAACATAATTTACAATATCAATAAATAATAAAAAAGCCTCAAAAAAACCAAAATCAATGTCTTGTAAATGAGTTTTAAGAAAAAAGCTGCACAAATGCTAAATTAATGTGATTTTAAGTTAAACCAATTTTAAATTGTTTAAAAAATGAATGCTAAATATGGGGCAAGAAACAGTGCAAGTAAGGACAAATATGTATGAAGCACATATTTTCCTCTATCAGCACACAGAAACCAAAAGAAGTGAGGTTCGATTACTGATAGCAACAGCCAATTGTTTTCATCTATATACAACTGCAAAGTCATGGAAAAGGGACAGTGTAACCATAAGGTGCCAAAATGATCATCGAAACAATGGAAAATTCCTAAGAATATATGGAAAGAAAAATGTGTATGATGAGAAACTTACTTTTTTAGAAAATTATAAAATTCAATGATTTTACACCACCTTCAATGCTTTTCAAGTCAAAAAGTTAAAAATAAAATTTTTCAAGTATTTTTAAATTTTAAATTTATTTTTAAAGAATGTATAAGTTATGCTTACTTCAAAACTATCTTCAGAAGAAAGAAGATCAGAAAAAGGACCAGAAGGAAGAAATAAACTAGATTCAAATATTCTGGCAATATGGCTACGTGTATCATGATTATTTAATCTTCGGCGATTTCTATCCAGTCTTCTACTGTTCTGTATCATGAAAATAAAATAAGAAATATTAGTAAAATATTTTTATATAAATGGCTGCTAATACAAATCATAAATATTAAATTTTAATATTCAACTGTAACTAAATTATATTAATGCAAGCTACATGTCTAAAATTAATTTCTAATAAAAAATGAATAAGAGAATTTTTAAGTAATTACTTTAATTCTAATTGCTAAAAATATCTATAAAATAGTATTCTACAAGATACAGTTCTTTTATTAAAGAAAATTTTACGCATAAATGTAGAATGAATAAGAGAAAAAAATTATGAATTTTCAACTCATATTATTTTGCAAAATAAAATGTACAGGAATGCAAATGAAAATTCTAAATATGAAACAAATAAAAACTGATATTCAGAAAAAATTAAATGTAAAATTATTTTAGAGCATCTAGTAAGGAAACAGACAGGAAAACAAAATAAGCTGTTGAACAGAATGCAAGAGTGCCAACCTTTCGGCTACCAGTTAGGTGAAACAAGATAAGCATTATCAAGAAAAATACATTATTGTATAGTGATGACGTCTGCTTGGATCAACAGTTACTATCTGTATCTTTTTACATTTCTTACATTCGTAAATTTATTCTATTTTATTACATAGTAAATAAGTTTATTATTTGCTTTGAAAGTTCAATTTTGTTTTTTAGAAATAAATTAGTGAAAGAGATAGAAAGTGTTTTTGTGAGAGAGAGAATTTTTTTTTTAAACTTTAAAAAAATGAACCAAAATTATTTATAAAAGACTTTCTGCAATATAGCAAAAGAAAAATTTGTCTAGCACTGACAGCTTAATAGGACATCAGTGTAGATTCTTCATATTTTCAGATAAAATCTTCTTGAAACAAATACACTGCTGGACAATTGCTAAGGACGCATCACAAATTGCAATGTTGCATAACATTAAGCGGAACATGAGGCCTAGCAGGATAAAATATAGTTGTCACTGTTCAGATATTAGAATAAAGAATATTTATTGTTTTGTAAAGTACAAAAGCTGTGAAACCTCCGAGAAAAAATGTTCATTTGATGCTGCATACGGAAAAATGGAACAATGCATCTAAAAGTCAGCAGACACTTTGAAGAAAGGTATCAGTACGAGATATGTCCACTGTGGAGTGTGATGCAACATTCCACATGTCGTATCATATTTTGCACAACATTATCCAGCAGCTGTTGAGGCAATTTATCCCATTCCTCTGTGAGTGATTGGATGAGGGTGTTCTTGTTTGTAGGAGGATAGCTTTGACCAGCAACTTGCCTCACCAAAACATAGCACACATTTTCAATGGGGTTTAGATCTGGAGAACGTGATGGCCATACAAGGCGTTGAATACCCTCACTGTCTAGACAATCCTGAACAGCGAGTGTTCGATGTCATCCATATAAACAAATTTATCATTGACAGCACCACGGAAAAGACGAACATGAGGAAATAGAACTTCATTAATGTATCGTTGGCACGTCATAGTCATATTCGCAACCACATGTAGAGGTGTGTGGCCATTGATCATGATGCCGGTCCACATCATGACACAGCATGTTGGATATCGGTCCCTTTCCTGGATATTTTCTGGACAATAAGCAGTACCACTCTCATGCCAGTTCAGTTGGCATCTACAATACGATGACGGACTGAACCTACTCTTATTTGAGAATAGTAAGCATGCCCAATCCTGTTCAGTCCAATTGCGATGCTCATGACACCATAGCAAACGGGCAATATGGTGCTGTCTGGTCAACGGGACACACACAACAGGTCTGCGGGCATATAGTCCTCCTCCCCTCAAACGTGTGGCAACAGTTTTTTGGGAAGATCTGCAATATTGAAATAGCAAGAAACTGATTTGCCACCTGCTGAGCTGTGGCAGGCCTGTTCCTTTTTGATGATGGGAAGATATATCTGTCTTTTGCAGGTGACATACTTCTAACAAGACTTCCCCCATGCCACTTACTACACATTCCAGTAGTTTTCAATGACTTCCACAAAAGTGAAACAATGCTGAGAGCGATGGCAAACTCCCTGGCAACATGTTATTTTTTGCCCTTCTTCAATCCTCCCAATAATTTGGCCATGCATAAAATCATCTAAGTGATGTCGGGAGGACATGTTAAAAATTTCAAGTTTGTGTATTAAATCTTTCCTGTAAAACTTTGACTTGAAACAACAATTGTCCATACGCGTCAAAACCTTTAAAGCTCTTATGAACGCTATCATGTGATGAACAGACATAGAAAGCAAATTTGCATATGCATACTTCTTACTATAACCAGTACTTATTCTAATTTTCCACATTTTGTTTCTTTTCATTTTGTGGTTGCTATGGATGATATCATTATCCATCTTTAGCAATTATTCAGCAGGGTATATTTAAAGCAATAAAACTAAATAAACTGGATTAATAGTACCAATCCTTACTTCACAAACAGACAGTACAAACTTTAATAAAAAAATAACTAGAGTATATAATTTTTTAATCAAAGAAGGAAATGATTTACGATTTCATTAAATAAAATCAAATCTTTTGAATTGATTAAAATAGAATTAAAAACACCCAAATAAAACTAATGTAATTGGATTTGGCTTCAAGGCTTTCAAATTATGTAGTATTTATACAGTTTGAAAGGAAAGACTGATAATATTTTAATGTAAATTTTGTACATAAAATTTTTTTTGTAAGTGACTTTTGGTAAATTTGGTCTATGGCTATACTTTGCACATAAGGCTAATGAGACCAAGAGCTAATTGTATCAACATGTGCTTCAGTTCAAATATTAGCTTAGAGTTCTGTACTATCTAATCTGTAAGTATTTTTAGAGTAGATAGTATCAATATAAGATAAAAGGATGTTGAACTCTAAATAGTAACAAAGATTTTTTTTTGTTATCTATTTACATGTATATACACACACAATTCACACAGAATTTTCATCATAAATTCAAAAGCTAAGACTTCAGATGCAATCAATTTCAAAAAGGAGAAATTTTATACTTTACAATTCCTCCATCACTTTCAAATATCAAAATAGCTGTCAAAAATTTCAACCATGTGAAAATTCTTAGGAATTAATAGGAGTGCTATTAAGACACTTGATTTTCATGCTTGATGAAACTTCAATAATGCTAATTATACATGTAATTTGACAGAATTTTACACACATATATTGAATTAAATGGAAAATGCAGACATTAATACAGGAATAATAATATGAATAAAATTTTCATTCAAGACATGAGTTTAAAAAAAATATCAGGACATTTTTTTTGTTATATTTAGATGACATAAAAACATTTTTACGTAATTGTAAGAAGGAATTATACATTTAATGGTTTATAAAAAGCAATTTTAAAAATGTATATTTAAAAATTAAAAAACTTCTGTATGACTAAAAATTAATACTTTTATTAAGATTTAAAAATAGATAAAATTAAACTGAAAATTAAAAATAAAAATGTGACAATGACACTTTTATAAAAATTATATTAAATAACAGTCTTTTAAATTTTTTTTGTAACCATTTTAAAGTTAAGTGTTTAACCATGAACCATTAAATTCTAATTATTTAATGTAGCAATTTTTATTCATTATTCACAGATGTAATTTGCATTAATAGCAGTAGGTATTTCAGTTTGCTCCATTAGTCAAAAGCTATTGAGAAGCACAATGATTATTAAAAAATTTTTTAAAAAAACCATGCTTGCATGGCACTACCACACACATTTAAATCAAAACTGAACTTTTTCATTGTGCTAACTTGCAAGTTAGAACTAAATTATCTTAAATTACTTATTTGAACTAGTCAGCCAAACTAACTAAATTATCTTAAATTAGTTTGGCAGACTAGTTCAAATAAGTTCCAAAGATTTAGTGCCATCTTTTGCTTTTGTTGTCATATTTTGTTAAAATACATGAAGCCAATCAAAATAAATGTAGGAATAGAATTTGAAAAAAAAAAAAAAAAGACGTAACAAAATTATTTATAACAGTACTAACTAAGCAAAATATATGTAGAATTTAAGAAATAGATATTAAAAATAACAATCTTTAATAATATCGTTTTGATCTGTAAATGATTAAAAACATGATCAACTATAAAATATCATTTATAATATTAACAAATAACTTTTAGAACAAAAAGCAATATTTCTAAAATTAGTTTCAAATATAAGGCAATACAAATGCAGTTTTCAATGGGGCATTTAAGTTAAATAAGAATTAACATTAAATTTATTTATAACGTGCAGCATGAACAGAGGAAACAAAATATTCTGATAAAAATTTTACAAAAAGGTGCTTCAGCTTTTTCCTCAAATTTGTATTTTGTATCTTATTCATATCTGCCAACTTTGAAGAGAAAAAAATCAGTAGATTCAACTGAATTTGAGGAAAAAAATCAGGAGACACTATGAGCAACATTTTTGCTGGAAACAGAACGTTTAAAATGGTAGTACTGCAAAAAGACAATTTTATTCTTTAAATTATATATTCTGAGAATGATTTTTATTAAGTGTTTAATCATGAATCATTAAATTCTAATTAATAATTAGCATAATTTGTGTGTTCATCTTAATATTTTAATAAAATATTCAACATCATAAAAGAAATATGAAAATAAGAATATAGTACATATAAAAAAATAAACACACACACAATGTTTATTCCCCAATATTTATTTTATAGGGCAACTTTTACTACACTAGAGCTATTTATAAATATTAAACTTATAAAATTATGTAAAAACATAAAATATATTACTAAATAAATTTAATTCAGTGACAAATACTTCTAAGATAATAGAAATTTTCAAATACTTTGTCCATAAAAAACATAATATATTTTAAATTTGAATAACTTATGATGATTTATTTTTTCCCATGTTGCTGACTTAGCATGTTTTAGAAATTAATTGGTTGAACTGCTGTTTAAAATATTTTTTCATTTTGAGAATATTTAAGCTATTTGCTTCAGCATGCTCTAAGAAATTAAGTCATAATAACAAATGGATTTCTTATACATCAACATAGTAATACAATGTATGCTTTTTCATTATTTTACTTTCATATGAAAGAGCCACATTATTCTAATGTCAATTCTAATTTCTTTTTATAAACTTTCAATTTGAAAAATAAAGCTAAACTTTTACTTAAGTTTTTATAAAGAAATAGTTAACATGCAATGAAACTGAAAGTATTGAAATAGCAAGCTGAGTTTCATTTTAAATAAATAACCAACCACAAATTTTGAAATTGTTTGCATGCATATTTTAATGAACAAGTGTAATGCTTAAAAAAAATATATCATAATATAAATTGTATAAAAAGAAATACATTTGAATAAGAAATAAAAAACTGCTTACATAAAATAAACTTTCAAAGAAATTTGGTGAAGAAAATCTATTTGGTATGCGGTTTCTCCTAAAACCTCTTCGATGAGAAGGTGAGAAAACACTGGGAAGAAGAGGTGGAGGTGATGACTCCCATCTGGGATCACTTTCATTATTGTCTTCAAATTCAGTATCTGTTCCAAATATTGGTGCTTGCAACTCAAGATGTGGTAAAGTGGAATCTGGTATAACTGGGACATAATCAGGATCAGCTTCAGCATCAAATTGAGCCTAAAATTATAAAAAATACATTAAAATTATGCTAAAAAAAAAGCATAATCATACACAAATTAAGAAATTACTCGGTAATTATACCAAATAATTAAAAAAAGCCTATCCATTTTTCAAGAAAAAAATAAAGGAGAACTCCATTTTATGAGAAAAAATTGTCTAGAGGAGGAAATACAAAACTAAATATATATGTTAATTTCTTTTTAAAGATATTTTTTCTTATATATTATAAAAATTTGCTTTGGCAACTTTAATAGTGCATTACTGTAAGGTAACCAATAAAATTTTTGCTGTTAATATGACCAAAAAAAAATTGACTTAAGAAATTGTAGCAAAAAATGATAATCTTTCTAAAAATCTTGAAATCAACCAGCATGTTCTAGCATGTCCCCAGAGATGCAATTTTTCTTGCAGTAAAATTCTGTGGTTGGGAACAAGAAGTTCATCACCAATGCGCAAAAATTTAATTTATTAGCCTGAATTTCCTGACCTGATTTTGAAACCATCACCTTTAAATACTTGACATTCTTGGCAGTTTAATGCAATTGCTCATAAGATTACTTTGAAGTTGTAAAATAACACTAAACGAGCTTCTCTGACATATCTTTGTTATTGTAGGAGTCACAACTGATGAAAACATGCTAACAACGAGTTTTTATAATGACTGGTAATGATCTACAATAGAGTGACAAATTTTTAACCACATGGTACACTAATCTGCACAACTACTCTAACTTCATTCAACAACAAAAACTTAACTAGTTATTTTGTAGTTTTCCAAAACTGCTTCTCCATACATAAAACTATTTTTTAAACAAATTAAAAATGGCATTTGGAATAAATGACTATTTTTATTAGAGGAAAATTCTTCATGAATATTGGATGATTAAAAACATCCATACTTTTTCTTAAACCTACAAACAAAAGAAACTTTTATATCCAGTATTTTTAAAATATAAAATTCACCAATTCTTTCCATAACCATTTATCATGTTTAATCTTTTTTTATTGCTTCAAGATGTATTTAGTTCATTATATCACACAAATGTCTTTAAAACATAAAATAAAAGCATATACTATTTTAAAGGGTAAATATTAATTTTCTAGCTAAGAAATTAGAACACTTTTCTTGAGCAAAGAATTAAAACAAAATGCTACTTAAATCTAAAGGAAACTTATTGTAACTGGCTAAAAGAGTGATAGCAGAATTAGTAAATAACTTACAACTTCGAAAAATGCTATAAAAATTTCAAATAGTTGTATAATAAATGGACTGTATATTTGTCTTATCCTCTTGCAAATTTAAGAACTTTCTTAAAAGTAAGTTTTAATAAGCCAGAAAAAATTTTTAGCACTAACTTACAAACAAAAGAGTCTGAAGAACATTTCTAATTCTTCTGATCATCAATGGGTTTGTAAATTAAATAAGTTCATTATTACAAACAATATGATTTCATTGTAAATTAACTTCTTAAATATTCTGATATGATCTTAGTTCAAAGAATGTACTACATAAACTGATTTGCAACCTTCAGTATAAAAGAAATTAGTATGTTTAAATATTAAAACATTTGAAATCTTGTTTTTTGGATGTGATGAACATAACAAGTTACTGACATTAATAGTAAAGACAATCAGATTTTGTTATTTTTACAAATATTTACTGAAATCGAGCATTATTTGGTATGACTTACTGTAGCTAGACAGGTAATTATTTTTGAATAAATTAAAAAAAATATTTACTGTATTTTCCTGTATATAACAAGCAGTAATAGATTATCAGAAAGATCTTTTTTCCAAATTGAAGAAAAAAAATCTAGCATAATCTGCAGCAATTTTTTCGGCAAATAGCCAAATATATATACTGCTGGTAATGTGAGTGTCACAAGAAATAAAAAAATTTCTGCAAAATATATTAATTATAAAAAAGATTTGTTTAAATCCATCTTATCACAAAGTGCGATCAACTGAGAGGAAAGCACGAGATCAATCAAGAAAATTCCAAAATGCTAGAAAAACTTGGCAATTTTTATTTTTTTAATAATTTTAAAAACAAGGACAGGCATATTTTTAGAATAAAATTTGCTTCGTTAATAATTAAGTGAAAGAAATGGATTATTTTTTAACTGTGCCTTGTATAAATTTTTCTTTTACATCGCACATGCTTTTTATCTTACTATAATATGTTTTTATCACCATTTTTTTATTAGTTTTCTAGCCTTCAGTTTGAATTATGTTGTGCAATTTAAAAGTTTTTGTTTCCACATGATGATATAAGAATATGAATGTTTTCAGAGCAAAGTGACTTCATTCAAGACAAAATTCAAAATGATGATACCAAAAGTTTTCACAACTATTGTATGTTTACAAGACTTCAAATTCATGTTTGAACACAATTAGACAAAGTTAATTATTAATGAAATCAGTTAATCTTGTCATGGTACCATCTGTTATTTTCTTTATGAAACATAAACAGCATTTTATTTTCAAAATTTCACTGTAAGTTTTCTAATGGAGCATGTTTTTTTAATCAGATTATATGCAGTGTTGCATAGTATGCCTAACGAAATTTAAAACTTTTTTTACACATAATCTACAGATTATATACAGAAAAACATGGTAACTTATTCACAATAATAAGAGACATTCTGTGGCCTAAAAGACATTTTTCTAGAAATAAGCATTGCTTTTATAAAACTTCTGTAAAAAATTTTATAAATAATTTCAGAAAGATTAGTTGTTTGGATTAAAATCAATTACTTTACCTGCAACATTCTTGCAAATCTTTCATCATCTTCTACCTGTCGAACTTGTTCCACGGGATCAGGAGACAATGAAACAATAACTGGTGAATTTGTTAGATGTCTACCAGACCCCCTGTTATGCCTTCTCCCTGTATATGAATGAATTATTTCATTTATACTTTTACTTGTAATGACCAATAATGTATATAAATATATTTAAAATTTTGATGTGATTACATTAGACAGTAATTTTCAATAACCTATAATTTATAAATACTGATGATTTTACAAACTATTGGCTGGTCACTAACTAGGTACTATAGGTACAATGATAATTTATATATATAAGTTCACAGTTATGGATTAAATTCTTGAAAAATCTTTTCTTAACTCACTTTTACACAATTTTCATTAGCGTTTTTAATAATGTTTTATTCATTTTTTTTAATTTTTATAGTTTAAGAAATTTGAATCATTAAATATTATTGGAGAACCTTTGAATTGTGGAATTGCAACAATATCTTAATTTGTACAATGAATAAAAAAGTAATTTTAATTCTAAAGTAAAAAATGCTTAAAATCTAAATTATAGGAAAATATTTTTTATAAATCCTAGTGTAATTAACGTTTGCAAACTTTGAACTAATAGGAGACAGTCTGAAGTGTTATTCAGCCTAGATTTTTTTTAAAGCAATCTTTGTAAAAAATTCTCCTGCCTCATCTAACTTCTGCATATCTTAATTTGCATATCTTTAAGTGCAATCAACAGTTTCTAGTGAAAATATCATAAGATACTTTTGGTCTATATCTAGTCTTAGAATCGCCTTATCAAAATGACATTCTAAGCCCAATGCTCATCAACATTTGTTTTGAATGATGTTGCGAAAAACAATTATCTAAATCATTTTGACTTGCATGTATTATTACATAAGCCACTTACTGATAATAGACAAAAGAATTTCTTGACTTCAGTGAAGATAAGTTATTTATCCACACACTTCAACAAAGAAACTTACTGTTCTCCATATTTTCACTTTAGAACTCTTTTAATATGGATTTAGATGAAACTTGTTCAGATAAATGAATTATTATATAATTATATTGAAAAAACAATAAATGAGAATGTAACAGACTTTCAGATATCAAACAAGAAAGAAACTATTTAGTTCTGTAACCATCTACAACACCAGTAAATAAGGAGCTAAGATTAAGGTATTTTTTCAGAAAAACAAGTGAAATGCATTTCTACATTGAAAAAAATGTAGTTTTGAATTACAACTATTTAAATTGATTTTGATGATTACAATTATTTAAATTGATTTGATGAGTAAAAAGTTATTTTAATTATGAATTTTATTTTGCAAAAATGTTTTTACAAAATGCTTTTTTTTTTACACAAGTTTTAATATTATTTCATAGAAAGAACAGTGTGTTAAAAAATTAGTTAACAGCTAAGGTATTTTTTTATTTTATGAACTTTTGATTTTAAAAGCTATTTTATAAGTCTTCATGTGTTTGTATAAATGAGCATATAAGCAAATGGACATCTAATAGATGTATAAGAAATAAAAAAAATCATAAATATCAAGAAACATCGAACTCCCTGATAAATTTGTGTTTTGGAAAGAATTAAAATTCTACTGAATATCAAAATTTATATAATTTAAATAATTATAAGTTTTCAAACAAATAAGACTTTGAAAGAAATCATAACAAAATTAATATTTTATAATACTTAAAAAAGTAATTTTCTACAGAATGATATGTGTTTCAAATAAGAGAAACAAATAATAAAAACTGAAACAAACTTAAAAATTAATAGAGCTTTAAATGTTTTGGGGTGATTAAGGAATAAAAAAGTAGGTATTCACACATTTAAAGAATACAAGGAATTATATATATAAAAAAAAGTGTATTTTTAGTGGAAACATACAAACACACACTCATTAAAATACAACACAATGCAATGATACAAATGATTTTAATTAGGACATCAAAGTTAAGATTATTAAAAAAAATTCCCTTTTAAACTCTAGCACTTTTATGTAGAAATTTACGAAATTCATTATTTTTATTTTTAATAAATAATTTTAATTAAAACAAATTTCAAATTTTGCTGCAAATTTTTTTCCCTATCATTAACAGACATAATTTTTAAATAGAACTAACTTCTAAACACACATTTTAGAAATTTATAAATAAAATATTTTCCTAAATTTCAATTTTTACAAAAAATGAATCTACAATAATGGGAAATGATGTACATAGATTTCATGATTAAAATTTTTTAAACTTTCATAGTCACATATGATATATCAGCAAACTTCAAAAGAAATATATATATATATATATAATGAATTCTTTTAAGAATTGCTGATATATTTAATCATTAATATAGTTAAATACAAGAACAATATTAAGAATAATTAAGAGAGCATTACTGTAAAATGTACAAGAGAATCGATTAAGCAGGAATTTATGCTCAAGGATACAATTGTGCCCAGATTGCTCCAGCATATATAATAAAGGATTTTCGGACTAAATAATTTGATCAAGATGGATCTAGATTTTTAATTTATTCGCAACTAGGATAATTAATCAACAAAGAAATATGATAAGATATTTCTTTGCTTTTTTAAACTACAGATATTTTGAACATTTTAACTTTACTTACATCTTATTTTTATTGAAAAGGTAAAATTTTAAATTCTTTAGTTTTCTATTTTAATTTAATCTAATATGTTATTTTTTTTCCATATTATCCATTATCTATAATACTGAAATTAATACAAATATAAGCATCATAGTCCATATTTTATAGTGGTTTTTTAAACCACACATATTGTATTTTTGGTATATCTTGCCATATATTACATGGACTATGTTTAAATAAAACATTTTAAAAGTAATCTGGTTTTTGTAAAAAATCATATTTAATTAACAGATTTTTTTTATAGCAATGAAATGATATCTCAATTATTTCCATAAATTATTGATTCAGAAACTATTTTTACCTATGTTGAATAAAACTTAACAGTTTGATTAAAAATTAACAAAATTTTTTTAATTTTTTAAACATGATATTTCTTAGCAATTTTTAATCCTAATACTTATGCTAGGAATTTTTAATTGTCTCATTTTAATTAAAATATAAATGCATACATTAGTTTTATATTAAACACATTATTGTTTAACTAAGCATTTATTCAATATTGCTTTCTTTTGCAATAGTTAAATTCTTACACTTCATATTACTTTATGATATAACATTAATTAAATGCTCTTATTAGGAGAAAATATTCAGTGGTAAATTGAAAATCTAAAATTTATCAAAAATCAACATAAAACCTCTACCCCCAAGATATAACATTACTTAGTTTAATAGTAAATAAACATATAAATATCTTTTATAACACTGAACACGCAGCTATGCTAACATATACCAAACACTAGATATTAACCAACTGGCAGTCAGCTCAGCTTCAACAATAGTTAATAATGAAGATCTTATGTTTATTACATTTTGCAAGAAACTCTCTTGTTGAATACTTGTTTCATGCAACTCTAAGCATTAAAAAAATTATAAATTTTGTTATTTATTTTTAAAAAAAAACATTTTAAACAGCTAAGTATATAATCAAAATTAAATATATAATAATGCAATAAAATAGCTAGATGAAATACATCTTTTTTTTTTATTAAAATCAAAATGCAATAAAAAATTAAAAGAAAGAGCAAGGATAGACTAGTTTACTTTAGAAAAAAATTTTGAATTTTGAAAATGTCAAGTTCCTACATTAGGGGATTGATCGAATTGAGAAAGACAAAATGGAAGCAAACCCCATAATAAATTTTGTGTAAGTTAAGTAGAAGCTAACTAAAATCTTTACATATTAGTTCTTGCATCTTCACATATTCATTCTTTAAAAAAATTTAAAACATAAAACTTTTTAATGATAGCTAAAAAGTCCTATAATGATGTGAAGTGTTATCACAAGAGAGTTTAATTTTCTTTGTTTGAACTCAACCCTTAATTCTGATGTCAAATCACCAAGGAACCTTGGCAAAACATGCAATGATTAATGATTGGAAGTTTAATCACTTGATAATCAGAGATCATAAAAAAATATATCTCATTTCTCTTAAAATTGAACTTCGAAAGACAAATTCAATAAAAAAAAATAATAAAATAAAAAAAACTTATAAAACTTTTTTGAAAGAACACACTAACTGACACTAGTAACCTATTTTACTAAATTTTTATACATTAACTACCAATAAGTATTAGATACCTTTGATAAAAAATACAATATATTAATATCCAATAGTTAGTAAAACTCCTATATGTTGCATTTATAGCATAAACTTTTTAGGACAAGTTTTCCACTAATATTTGAATAATGCATAGTTGTCTACCGAATTATTTAAATTATTTTTTTTAATTTGTTCTCATGATCAAAAAATATTTAACATTTAGTCAAAAAACATTAAAAAAGTCACTTACATTATGAAACAAACATAATAAGTAATCACACAGAAAATATTCCAGTGATTTAAAGTATTTTTAAAAAATTAAAATACAAACCTAATGCTCTAGAAGTTCCTCTCCTTTGGTCTCCATTTCTAATACTTGGGCCAGTGCTAAAAACAACACTTATTTCATCTTCACTACTTCCAATATGAATAGATTGATCATCATTTTCACCATTCATTACAGCAGTACTAATTCTCAGCCCTCCAAAAGATTCAGCACTTGTTTCAGTATCAGAATAAGAATTTGCTGTGAAAAACTCCACCTCGCTGCTATCTTCAGCATCAAATAAATCTGGATAGGTAGTAGCAAGGTTTAAGTTTGTCCTTCTGTTATATGAGCCTGTTAAAGAGCGCCCTTTAGCTGACTTCGCTGCTTCAGCTCTTGTCATTCGCGGGTGAGGATTAGGTAAAGAACTTGGATGTGGTGAGCCTGATCTCCTACCATATCTTTCATTCGCCCCAACACGACTTCGGTTCCTTACAGCAACACCATTATTTCTGATAGGATGGTAGCTGACAGATGCCATGTCAGAGGTAGCAGCATTGCTTCTGTTATTCTTACGATTTCTACTATGCCTTGAAGAACCTTTTGAATTATAAAAAGGAGGAGGTGTAGAACATGTAGCACCTGCAAAACAACCATCTCTAGAAAAACATGCTGATCGAAAAGATTCACCTGGTGGATGACATTTAAATTGATTTTTAGAAGTTGTGTCATTATTAAGTGGAAGGGAATGATTTGCAGTATTTTCAGATGAGCCTGTTGTTTTTTTATAATTTTTAATTTCTATTTCAGCTTCATCACTATCTGAAGAAGAGAATATAAGAAGTGGTTTTCCTTGATTAATGATTGGATAATCATCATCAGTGTCATCACTGTCTAAAATTTTTTTAACTTTACGTCCAACTACCTTTTTAGGTCTTTGAGATAATTCAGGTGATTGCCTACCACCTTTTAAAGATCCTTTAGTAATCACAGTTCTTGAATCTTCATCACTAGCACTGTCTACATAATGAACAATATTATCACTATGAACAGGTGAAAGTTGACAATGATACAATCGTGGTGGTTCACTTGGAGGGATAAACTCAGAAGCTGAAGCAGTTTCATTTTCTAATGATCTTGAATGTTCTCCAAATTTTTTTCGTATTTCATCCCAAGAATACAGTTTATTAGGATCAGATTCTGAGTCATCACTTTTATCTCTCTCTAGTTTATATCCTCGGTCTGTTTGGCATTGATATGGTTTAAAGTCACTAGGAGGTACATAATTTATATCATCACGTGCTTTTGATTGTTTATTGTGGATTCTTTTTAAAGAACGATGTTTAGAAGATGAGAGATCAGACTTTTCTAAATTATTAATGTCATCTTCATAAGTTTTATCTGGGAATAAGTTTCTTCTTGCTGAATTAAGAGAAGCATTTTGAGGAAAATTGCTAATTTGAATGCCATTATAAAGTTTCTTTTTATGATGGTTGTCATGAGGTTTCCGAGATCTACTATTTAAACATGTACGTTTAGGGTTAGCAAAGGGTTCAGCATTTTTATCACCATTTTGTCTTTTCTTATTATAAGGAACAAAACTTCTGAAAAAATACAATATATTTTACTTAAATAAAATATTTGTATTATTATAATCAAAATTTATTAACTAATCATAACATTAACAAATTCTAAGGCTTTTAGAACTACTTCTAATTTTGTTTGAATATTTCATATTTAAGTTTTCAAACTCAAAAATTTAAAAAGAAGATTGTTACATTAAGTCCAAATGACAAAAAATTTAAGCAATTAATATAATATTTGAGAGTAGTTTTATTGATAAGCTCCAAAATTTGCAATTTGCAAAAATTCTACAGCACTAAAAGATTGTCAAACAAAATTTTATGCAGCTGTTTTTTATATTACATGTATGGTAACATTTTCAAACAATACAAGTTAAGAGCAAAACATCCATTTACAATGAAATTTTTGCTTAGGAAAAAACAAGTCTTCAATATTTCAAAATTAATAATTAGATACTAAAGTAAATAAAAACAAATGCATAATGTATAATAATAATGTTTGAATGTTTAGCAATTTATATTAAGTAATATTTTTAACAAAACAATAACTAAAAAAATCTAAATGTCATGAAAGGTGATTAACTGCACTTCCAATACTTGTTTAAAGTATATACCCTGTGCTTTAAATAACCTTTTATTGATCTTCATTTACCTAAATTGATTGCTTAACTATTGTTTGAAATCAGAATAAACTAAATGAAAAATTGGAAAAAATGGAATTTAAAAAAAATTGACTCCTAATAATAAAACACCTTAAAAATATTTGCAAAGTTTTTTCCAAATTTTTTATTTATTTTTTTCATTATATTTTTTAAAAGAAAAAAAATATATCAGACAATATAAATATTTTTTTCAAGTAATTTCATTTGGATGTAGTATATATCTCATGATTGATACCACTCTCAAAGAACTATAGAGAGATTTCATAAATTCAATCTTATGCAATAAAAATGCTTTATGCCATTGAAAGCAGTTATCTTGCAAGAACATGAATAATGTGTTCTATTAAGGTTTGGTTTGTTTGTTGCTCAATGGTCATTTTTTGCACACGAGGGCTAATTAGACCGGGACATGCAGTAAAGTGGATTCTGAACCACTACAAACATACATGACCAAGGTGAGTTTCGGGCCCACGAAGTCTTGAGCCGAAGGCAAGAGTGCTAACCATTTAGCTGCCAGCTCGGCATGTGTTCTATTAACCCCTTAAGGCACACATTAATTTCTAATTTTCGGTCAAAAAATCACATATTTTTTTTTCTTGCATAATCATATTCTCTAGTGCATTTTAAGACATGATCGACAAATAAAAGTAATTTTTAACTAAAAATTTAATTAAAAAATCTTATTTTTAATTTTGGAATAATTTCACTTAAAGATGTCTTTTTTTACGCTCCTTTGTATTAGAAAAGACAACATACAGGGGTACAAGTATAGGCTAATTTAAATATATATATATTATACAAACAAAGTGAAAACGATTTGATTGCATGTTTATTTTGAATTTCAAGTTATTAAAATCAAATTAAATCAAATTTTCATACATAAAATTGACTAAAAATTCAGTTTGGTATGATATACCATGAAGCATGGTACTGCGCAAAGTATAACATTACAAATAATTCAAAGTATGACAAAGCATCATCGTAATCTGTCAAAGTAAAATAACAGCCAGGGTTATCTTCAAATCGAAATCTCGGTGGTGCAGCGTTTGGTTTATTTGTACTAATTTGATACCAATTCCTTGCTATATCCAAAATCTCATCATCATTATCTTCCGATTCACTTCCATCACTCAAGAAATCATCACTCTCATCGCTCAAACTGTCTGATAAATTGGCATATTCAAAATTGTCATCGTCAGAGTTGCTCACTATCAGATAACTTTTTTTTAAATTACAAAAACACTTAGTAATATAATTTGCAGTTAACTGCTTACTTTTATTATATTTATGTAATAAAAATGGATATATTACCACAGATATATACACCAAACGACTGCTTTATAACAAAGAATTTCTAGCAAACTTATAACTAATCATCAAAATGCGCCACCTGGTTGACACAAGAAAACTGTTGAATAGTGGTGTCATCTATGTCAAATAAGTTTAATTATAATCTAGCCTATTTATTTTTACTGGAACGGATCTCAGACGAGCATTAGAAATAAAATAACGCGAGATACAAGGACGCCCGTGTGAGACACGGGCATGTGCAAATTTGCCGGAAACTTTTGCCCGTGTGAGACACGGGCAAATGCGTTAAGGGGTTAAAAAATTTTTACAAAATTAATGCTACATTTTCTCAATGCGTTTTTTATTGATAACAAAAGTTTTCCCGCATTACTTTGAGATCATTACAGTTATGTTACAAATTTTAAGTATGAAATAATTAAAAATAAATTTCAAGCCTTTAATTATAAGAGAAACTTTATTGTTTCTCATTAAATGAATGAAGGAAAATTTCTCATTAAATGAATGAAATCTAACCTTTTAATACAATAAATTATAAGAGAAACTTTATTGTTTCTCTTATAATTTATTGTATTAAAAGGTTAGATTTCATTCATTTAATGAGAAATTCTTTTTTTTTTTTTGCATCAATTAGCAACAATTACCATTTCAAAATAAAATTATCATTCTCACAAGAAGATGTATTAAGATACTGAATTATCAATGTGAGTAATATTAACAAAAAAGTGGAGACTGCTTTACTTAGAATTCTATCAACATTTTTCTCAAAATTTTAATCAAGACCACGATAGAAAAAAAAATGCACAACTTTCGTAGCTTTAACTGCATAAAAAATGAGTTACAAATATTAAAAATGTAGGTTAAAATTACTATCTATATAAGCGAATATACTTACTATTTTAAGAATGCACTCTAGCTTTATTTTGTCACTCTATAATCCTAAATATCAATTTAACCAGGACTTTAAAATATATTAGAAGTAATATACTTTATTAAAATGTAATTATTAAATTTGTTGATAATACACAATAAATATATAGCAGTAAGCTCTCAGTATCTATATTTCAATTTAAATATAAATTTAATAATATGTCTAAAACTATGATCCTATTTACATTAATAAATCAATAGTATGATGATGCAGTAAATACAAACTATTAAATAATCAAATATACTATTAAAATTATACATAAGTTTTTGCCATTATCTCTTACACATATTTTTGTTCATATAGATAATAAGTTCAATGCCATACCAACTTAATGAACTTCAAGTTTCAGAACAGATATTGAAAAGTAATCGGAATTTGAATTCAGAATACACACATATATACACACACATATATATATATATATATATATATATACACACACACATATATATATACACACACACATATATATATACATATATATGCATGGTGGGAGAGCAATTATAGTCCATGTGTTCACAATTATTGTTTAAGAAAGAGTTCAAATTTCCTTTGGAAGTAATTTGAATAATTCAAGCCCTATATCTAATTAAAATTTGAATAAAGGTTAAAACTATTTACATATTTACAATATATTCCGCAAATATGCAGCCTAGAAAGCTTTAACATTGCTTACGCTCTAATAGCGGCAGGATATACCTCATCCAAGTATACATATTTTTATACTTCTCAAGTTTGTTTTTATAGAAAGAGAGCTACAAATGGTGTCGCAGCACTACCTAACATCGTGATATTTGTACAATATATACATATAATATTCATATTTTAAATAATCATGATGTACATAAAATTAAATATCTTAAACATAATAAATAAAATTTCTGTATAAGTATTTAACACAAAATAATCTGCACTAAAATTATATAAAATCTACTCATTTCCTTGAAAAAAATTAATCTGATTACAACAGATGTTGGACAGTTAATTTATTAAATAGGAGGTAAATATGAAATACAAAAATTTCAATTGATATTAAATATAGGATTTGATTAACAAATCACAGCAGAAACATTAAATATTCTTTCATATAATATAAGTAAAAATGTACCCAGATGTTGATGCTTTAGAAGTATCATTACGAGCTTCTAAACTTGATGAAGAACTAGACTGGTCATCAACTAGCAATTTCTTCTTACGACAATTTCCTATTTTATTCTCACTTTGATGAATGAGCAACCTTTCAGCAAGTGGCATCTTTTCACTAAAATCTTCATCAGAGCTATCATTATTTTCAATCCTATAATCCATGCTTAGGAGGTGAAAATGGTCTTTAACTGAAAGATAAATTTCTAAACATAAAAATATAAAAAAAATTAAAAATACAAGAATAATAGCATAAAAATTTATGGTATTTTAGTAAATTTTTAAACATAGTTCGAAATTTAAATATGTACTATATATAAAAAAATTGCATACAAATAAGTACATAAGGAAAATGATTTTTAAATAATTTAATAAATTCTATACAAATTAATCTATTCTATTTTTATAAATATAGTTGAATAATATTAAACATCAATATCTATACATTTTTTCCACAAATAAATTTCATACAATCATTTCAATAGTTTAATTATTTTTTTTTTTTATTTAAGATTGGACAATAATGAATATTAAAAAAATGAAACTACAGAAAATACTTTTAACATTTTGATAATCAATGTTTTTTTTAAATACACTGTAAGTAAAATACTTGCCTTTAAAAATTTTCAGTATTAAAATTCTAATTATAAAAATGAATTATACAACATTAAAAATAAAATTACATTTTTAAACCAAAGATACGCAAGATACTTAAACAATGTGGGCTATAAATAATTTATAAGAAATATAATTTTTCTATTAAAAAAAACATAACAAGCTAAAATATATTTTTATCAATTAACTCATAAACTTTTGATTAGCCTTCCTTTTTTTTTTTTTTTTTTTTTTTTGAGACATTTCCTAATTTTTCAATTAACAATTTAATACATGCTTTAAAAGTTTTGAGACTTGATAAATGCTAACACTCTTTTAAATGATTTCACTAAATTCCACAACTGATATTTCGGTGTTTTTAATCAAAATCCAGTGATAAAATGTCATTTTTTTATTTTCAACTCTACTAACATCAGAAGTTGTGCTTTTAAAATTGTATAGTTTCAAGGGAAAAAAGCATTTTCAGATTTCCACTGGTAATATCACAACCAATCTAACCACAGTAATATCCAGGTTGCATAGTAAGGAAGATAAACATTTCATTATAGATAAGATGATTTCAGTTTTTTTTAACTGAATTATTTTCACATTATTTATTAATAAAAAATTTAAAATAAAATAAAATAAAAAATTATATTTTTCAATTACAATCTCAACTTTTAAAATTTTCAAAAATTGGAAACCCATCCCCAGATCAAAAGAGTTGCACCCTGTCAATGCCTTATTTATATCATTCTACTCTATGATATAAAAACAAACATACATTAAATTTTTAATGAAACTAGAGATACATATACATATCATTTCAATTACTATATTTATTAATATTGAAAAATAGATTTTTTTTGACACAAGATATTTTTACATTCTCTTTGAGTCATTTCTACAAATATTAATGAAAAGAATAAATTAAAATAGTAATCAGATGCATGAGCAATATAAACTGATAATTAGCAGAAATTGCAAGTTATGAGAATTTTATAAATAGTTGTTTAAAAAGATTAATAATTTAATATTTTAATTACATAATATACATAAAAGTATCTCATATATACTTTATGAAGAGCTATACTTCATTAAATATGATATATAGAAGTTAAAAAAAACTACTTTTCCTTATTCACTTCAGTTTTTTCATATTGTCTTCAAGTATTTTCAATAATTAAAAAGTACTTCTCTAGTGATTTTTATAAGCAAATATTGTAAATATTTATATATAACATATGCATAATTAATAATCAAATATTTCTTGTAAAGATGGTTAAATTTTCAAAATACCATATTTAATTCTATTTAATTGATAGGAAATTATAAAGGGCACATTAATATAAATTCACACTTAACCATATTTGAACAAGAGTAAATGTTAATTATAAGGACAGAATCACAAAACAATTAAGATAATGAATGCCAGAGTTGAATTGAAAAACAGAGTATAAAATTAACTTCAGCTCTTAAAACTAAAAATCAATAAATACCTATTAAAAAGAAATAATTAAACTGGTCAGCTAAAATAAATCTGAAAAGTAACTACAATACGACTTCCAATTATCTGAACTCTATTTACCCAAATCACTTTCAGAAAAATAAGTTAGACTGAAGAAAAGAAGGAAAATGAGAATGAGAGAGAGATGTATCACTTGAGGAATTCAGAAACATTCTGGATGTCCGGCAGCAAGGGCTGAAGATATAGGAATAGTTAACAAGTCAGACATTGCATTTCAAATTGCAAATGATAGTTAAATTATTATAAGTGCCAAGACAGAAGTTTAAACATTAAATGAAAAGCTTTAAATAGGAGAGTGATAAGATATTTCCTAAATGATAAAATGTTTGATTAAGACCTGAATTTCTATACAATGAATAATTTATGAAATAAAAATAATCATTCAAAATATACCTAAATTAAAAATATATTCAATCAAATATAACAAAAAGACACAAAGTTAAAATGTCTTAATTTTGCATAAAATTAATATATATTGTTTTAATAAATATATAAATATCCAGCAATAAATAAACTTATCTTTTAAATAAATAAAAATCATTTAATAATGCAAAATATTTAAGAAAATTTATTTTTTTAAATATTCTTTAAAGATTGTTCATTTTAATAAAATAACGAATGAATCCAGAATATACAACATATAGAGTAATTGTTTACAAAATATTAAATCCTTGAAATAACAAATAATTATCTCAGTAAAGTTTTTATTGCTAAAAAAATGCCCTTAAATATTAAAAAAATATATTAAATACCTTTTTAAAATAATTCACTAATCTATTCCCTAAGTAAATCAAAGTAGAAAAGAATAATCGGTAAATAGTCGCAAAATATTTACATCGAACAAAATCGCATAAATATGCAATATTGATAAAGATAAGTCAACAGATATCGTGAACTTAATAAGAACAAGACTTAAGTGTCCCAAGACTTTTAAAAGCTGATTTTTTTTTTTTTATCCCATGAGTAAGAAAAAAAATAATTTTAGCTTCTTGCTCATCACATAGGAATGTAAAGGATGAGCCACGTAATCTGAAAATGGATGAGAAATATACATGTATTTATATCTTTATTGTAACGTTTCTGAAAAATCAAAATATAATCCAAACTTTAAATATTTAAAATTTTGCCATTATATGACCTATGATTTAACATTAGATATTGGATTTGAAGTCGAAGAATTGATATATATAATATTTGTAAAATATTTACTGAATTGGTGTGAAAACAATGTTAAGTAATTTTATATATTTAATCACTGAATTAAGAATTAGATACCTCAACTAAAAATATTCCAGTAAGAACATTCAATGAAAATTTTTTACTAATAAAGTATAAAATCCGCAATGCAGCATTTTTATTTACGAAAATGCACACCTCTGCATTATTTTAGTACAAATAGAAATGTCAATAAATCCATTTCAAAGGGTATTAATAGATTTCATGAAGTTCCTAATCAACTAAGATATTTAAAACAGTTATTTAAATAATAAAGAATATGATATATAAATAACCATTGGAGATACATGGGGGAGGTAGAGATGTGGAAGAGGGTTCTTTTACTACTGCCATTTTTAAAACAAAAATCTAAATATGGTAAATCAATTTATATTTAATTTTTAAATAAATTTTGGAATTTCTAAAAATGTTATTCAGTAAGAATGATTTTTAAAAAACATTTTTATTTGGAGATATTAATAACTAGTGATCTACTATATACAGTGGTTTATTAATAAAAACTAAATTCTTTAATATACAAGAAATACTTCCTATTCTATTATTTTATCTTGAAATCAAGCTGAGAAATCAATGAAATCAATTTCACACAAAAAAATAAATAGATAAAAGAACGATTAATCGTGTTAACATATCGATTAAAATTTTCGCATACCCCCTCCAACTCTTTCCTCCACTCTTTAACCGAATTCTCTGTTGATTCAGAAAATTCGTCTGTCTCTATTGAGTTTGCATTGAATCGTTGTGTCTGTCGAATGGGATGCGATAGCTTGGGGCTTTGATTTACTAATGAAATTGTATTCATTAAACTTGTGATTTCTGCCTTAGATTTGGATTAATTGTTCTTCACCTTTTAAATTGTAAGTTAAAAATATTCTAAATTTAAATTACTTGTCTCCAATTTTTTTTTATCGCTATTCACTTCTGCCTAGACCAAATTGCAAAAATGTTCACTTGGATTATTGCATTGCTTAAAGAATTAATATTTCACTTTTTTGTTTGGGAATTTATATGAAAGTTAACAGCAAAGATCTGTCTTCAAATTCAGTTACTAATAAATTTTTTATTCAAATTTAATATGCTAAAGTTTTGTGATATTATTTCTTTTTACGATAGTATATTAAAAAAATATTGCATACTTAGAGGTTTTTTTCTTAAATTTTTTCGAAATATAATTTAATATTGCATAAATTGTCAGGATTTTAATTCTTTGATGTTCATACAAACTATTTATAATTAATGATTCTTACTCTTAAAAATTTTTTGATAAGTGCCCTAATATTTTAGTGAATAAAAAATTATACATTTAATAAATAGATAAAAAAAAAACATTTTGTGGTAAAAAAGTTTTAAAATGATCATTTTAATAAGTGATTCATTGCAATCGGCAAAATGTTTATCTACTGTGAATTATTAATTAAATATAGAAAGTTAATAATTATTAATTATAGAGAATTTTTGTTTCTTTCTTACAAAAAACTTTTAATTTCTTTAGTTAATTTTGAAATACTTCTAATAAAAGAGATAGAATGATTGCAAACTAAATTAGATAATCTCTTATTTACAATAAAATGTTAATATTATACAAGAAAATTAGCTATATATTTTCATGGTATATAAGCAATAAGTACTCTAATTTTTATGGGGAAATTTACCTTGTACATTTTTATTTAATGGCTCTTTTTTGAGATAACATTTTAAATTCACTTGGATTAATGCTTTTAATAATTTAAATGTAAAATAAATTCACTTTCAATGAAGCAGTTTACAGAATTTATAATTTGCATTTATTCAAAAATTAATCTTTTGGGTTTTATTTAATTATGATGTAAATCCTGTATAAAACACCTATAGTGATTTGTGTAAAAAGCAGTCATCTTTTGAATAAATGAAAAGTGTCTATAATAGCATACTTTAGATGTGTAAATAGTTAGTGACTCTCACTTATAAAAAATTTACACATTAAAATTATCCATAATATAAAAATTGGAATTCAAGAATTTATAAACCACACTTATATTTATGTTTTAAGTTTACCTTTTAAATCCTTTATTCATAAAGAGTAACATTTAGAATGTTCCAAAGAGTAAATGGGTAAATTTATGGACAGTCTGTGAGAAATGTTATCTTCTGTAATCATTTTATTGCTCACCCGAAATAACATAAGAATGCTACTTTATTAATTTCGTTATGAGATGCAGATGACAATTTCAAATGTCTTGATTATTTAATATAGTTTGAGGAAAAAGTTTCAACAACAAGATGTATTACTTAAAATATACAAAACTATTATCAATCTAATGACACACTGAAATGTAATGGGAGACAAAAGTAGTTTTACATTGTCTTAATTTGCAGATGTGGTTGTAAAATAATTTTTGGCTACAAAATAGTAATTATAATAATTCTCTTTTTTTATAAACTCAATGCAAATTATAGAAGATAAACATGAATGTTGATTAGGAGTGTATAAATTTTTTGCGCTTTTAAAGATCTTAAGTAGTAATTTATATAGTAACTACTTGAAAAATCTTTTATGAAATATTTATCTTTGGTAAAGGCAGTGACAAAAGGAATATTTCTTGTACAAAAAAGAAATAAACATTTTTTTATAATACCTTGTAGAATTTGTTAATTTCTGGTTCTTCACTCTACTAGAAGCTATACCTAAATTATATTATATAGTCCCAATATAACATTATTTATTAAATACAACCTTCCCACATTTTGGAAAATATGTAAAAATCTGTTTCTATAGTAGAATTACTTGTAAGTAACAATTATATATAATTTGTATATGCATCCCATCCATTGTCAAAAAATCTTTGCTTTAAGAGATTCGTGTGCAGACAAAATTAAATAACTCCTTAAATCTTTTATTTTTAATCATTAAGGTATTTTTATTTTTCTGAATATATTGTGTGGTGCAGCTTGTCCTTATTTGGACCTTGTGCCATTAAACCCAACCAACCAGAATATATTGTGCATTTTCTTATTTTGTTCTATTTTATAATGTATAAACAATGAATAGCTAGTGTTATTGAAAGTGTAGTTTCTAAACCATAAAACATAAATTACTCAGTGCATGAGTATTTGATACAATTTTAACAAAATACATATACCTTAATATGATTGCAATTTTTCTTAAGTGATACATAGAGTAGATTTCAGTCTCTTAAAAACTTTAGAAGTAAATTTTTGAATCCAATTTTTGTAAACTATTTAACTTCAAAGTAAATTGCTTACTTCAAAATAAAATTTTGAAAATTTGTGGTGTCGTGTCTAGCAATAAATTGAAAAATCAAGATATTTTAGTTTAAGCAGTTGTTAACCAATTTGACACTCCCAGGTTCAATGTTCTTTCATTAAAAAAAGTGGTAAATAAGTGATTAATTGCCATTATCTTTTTCAATTAACAAATTCTGAACTTCATCTAAAACTATGAATTCTCCAAGAAATCAATTGAAATTATAACCAAAAACATGCTTGTTTTTCCTATTACAGAAAGAATTTCAAATGAATATTAAAATTACAAAGTAGGCAATATTAATTTTAAGAACTAATTCAAAATTTTATTTGATATTACTTTAAAACATAGTGTTCAAAATAAGTAGAAGAAAAATATGAAAAACTTTACCTATACAATGCTTGCTGTTAAACATTCTAAGTCTGCAGTTTCTATTTGTGTCCAAGAAAATTATATATGTTAATATAATAAAATTTCATTGAAATAATGTTGTGCTCTTTAACCCCTTGACTGACGAATTAAATGGAATTTGATGCGACAAAAAAAAACTATTTAATTTCGCTTAATTGAACTACACCATCAATTTACACCATCATCCCCACTTTCATATAATGCATCCGGCTTATACATGTTACGGGGATTATTTATAATCTTTACTAAACTCAAATATTGGCTAGTATAACATTCACCGTGCGAGACTTCTGCTAAACTGAACTCTTACTTTCAGTGTGCTTTTTTAAATGAGAATCGTCGAACGAGTGAAAAAACTATGTAATCTAATTGTAACTTGCACGGCGTCCGCCGAAAGAAGCGCTTGACGAGTCTGACTCGTCAAAGTCTGTGATGGCCCAGGAAATCAATGACGAGTCAGACTAGTCAAAGTCAGTCAAGGGGTTAACATCTAAAATATTTTTAATATTTGCTTGGAAAAGACTTTCATGATAACTTTTAAAAAGTGAGTTTTTAATTTTGATCACAACAAATAGAACCAACATTTTTTATAACTGTGTTTTGGTGTGTGCAACTTTAAGCTGCTTTAAAAGCATTTTGAAAATCATGTAAATTTTGAAATAATTTTATACTTCAAGTGTTTTTCTCTGTGACAGTTACTAAATTATATTCTATTAAAATGTTTCTTTGGTGCTAAGTTGGTTTTTTATCTGAATGAGAAAAGTTTAACATCATTAAAACTTTATAATGGTATTTTAAAAATGCTATTTTGCCTAGTACTTAATAAACTTCAAAAGAACAAAATTTTAATTTATACACAGCATAAATTTGGTATTTCCACAATTATGCGTTAAATTGGGGCAATTCCACATATTAAGAAGAAAGTTACATAAATATGAATTTATAATAATTTTTTCATATGAAAATTATCAAAAATAGAAATAATTAAATTCTTTTGATTCAATTGGCATTTTACCATTATTTTAAATTGTTCCTCCAAGCTCCAACTTCATGTTATCAGTTATTGAATTTAGTAGCATGCGTAATTCTTTAATATTAACAACAAATAATTCTAATTTTCTCAACTAGAAACAGTCTGGTGATTTAAACTCAATGACTACATAACATTGGGTGTCTGGTTTATAAATTTGTAAAATACCTTTAATGGTTTGAATAAAACTTTTGAACTTGTTAAATGATTTCTGTAGTAAAGCTTAATTCCACTTTCACTTAACTCTTTTGAACCATCAGGTCAAGTTGTTTCATGTGGTTACTTATCAATATCATAATTTTTTTCATGCAGTCGTAAAGATGTGCAGTTTTGAACATTGCTAACATTCAGTCTGAAGGAAATATTGAAAATTTTATTGATTTTACTGTCAAATAATATTTTCAATAACAAATAAAATTTTTAATATCAAAATAATTAATAAAATTTTTCCTCAAAAAAATTCTGCTCTTATGTTATCAGTCACTAATATATTGTTGAATGAGAAGCATCAATCAATTAAACACTATAATCAATCTTTTAAACATTTGTTTGATGCAACATATTGTTTGGATTTTGCTCCTGGAAAACTCGTTCAATATTGTGAATAGGATTTTTAGATTTTATGATAAATAAAATTACAATGCCTCAATTTTTATACCATTATTGCATTTTGAAACTTACATTTGTACATTTAAATGCTTAAATGTCTGTTGCTTTTCATACCAATATATGTCTTTTTTCTTCTTGATGAAATTTGAATGCTGAATTATGTATACAAAAGTAATGACTGCCATATTTCAATGCTCTTTTTATACCAAATTCTTCACATTAATTTTTTTTTCACTTAATTAGAAGGATCTGTAAATTGCATGATGTGGAATATTTTATACCATAATCAAAGCGCAGTTTAAATAAAATTCCTTGAATGATATTTTCTATCTAAATGTAAAATTTAAGTCTGTCCCTTTCATCTAATTTAATATTTATCATGTCTTAAAATTAATCATTAGCACAAACCCAGTTGCAATAAATCGAAAACTTTCATTTTGTTTAAATTGTGCAAATGTAGTAAACACTTTTTTAAAGGATATTTATTAAAATATACAAGAATTTTAGGTTAAATTATTGTGGACGAAGACAATAGAATAATATTCATGGTTAGAGTACAGATTTCCTTTTTCTCTATAATTTTGGAAAATGTGAGATTTGGCTAATATTTGCTAAAAATAAGACTTGATAAAGTAATTTACTTTTGATGTGATATGTGACGATTATATTAACATGCCATTTGCTTAAATACAGCAAATGTTCTAAACTTTGAATAGAAGAAATATTAGTTGGTGTATGCACAAATGATTCTGAATGTGGAAGATACTTTCCTGTTAGCTATGAGTTGCCCTCTGCCCGTTGGGAATCTTCGTAATTTCGAAGTAGAGACAAAGCAGAAAAACCCTAATATTTGACATGCAACCTTCAGAGGCGTCATTTTCGTTCGAAGTCACCTTTAGTAAGCACGATCTTTGGTTAAGTCGGGATTCGAAATAAAAACCGATGCCCTAACTAACCAAGGCTATTGCAGCCAATAATGGCCAGTCATAACTATTTCATAATTAACTCAAGCAAGATTAATTTTATATTAAAGTCATTTTTCAAATATCGTTTTTTATTTTCATTATTTATTTGGCATTGATAAACTTTATTGATACTATCTCTTACATTTAGAAAATTACTGGCAATGTTTCATAATAAAATTTCATTTGAAAGGAAGAAAATTATAAAAACCTTCGACTTCCCGAATTATTTCAAAAGCATAAATAAAGCGGACAATTTTCAAAGAAAACTTGTTTTCACATATATTTAATAGAGCAAACGCAATCGATTCAAAATATATTAAAGTAAAACTACTCGTTAGATAATGAATTGCTTAATATAGAAAATGAGAATTTTAGTTTTAAAAAATATTAAATTTTAAAAAATAGCTCTACTAATCTCCTTAGACTAGTGAATGTTTAAAAACGAAATTTGCTTTACAGAAAGGATTAAACTGTTCTGCACTGACTCCTCGAGAAAAATATTACTATACAAGCTTGTCGTTTCTTCATATTGTGGTAATTTTTCTTCTTTTTTGTCTCACTAGCAGAATTGTATACGATGTACTATCAAAATACTCTAATGTAGTGCACATTTACTGTAAAAAAAATTAAATGACCCTCAATAAGGTATCTTATTTTTCATGCGAAAAATATTTTGTAATTCATTTTCTGTTTTATTTTAGACTTCCCAAATATTAGCATAATTTTTTAAACAATCTATCCATTTCACTATACTACCGATTATGTATGGTCCTATCACAATTTGATATGTTCTTTGTTGAATTAATCTTCATGTTGAAAAAGTGGTCTTAGAGGCTTACAAACTATTACCATTATCTGTCGCTTTGTTTTTTTTTAACTAAGAAAAAATTTATGATATTTTGTTTTAAATTTATGTAAAATGTGCAAAAAGTGTGCAGGATAAAATTAAAACTTTATTCTGCGTGCTTTTTGCAACGCAAATTTTTTTAATACATTCTTTTATGTTTATTCATTTTTCTACCGAGTGCTGAAATGGATTTGTTAATCTCACCATCGACGTTGTAAATATTAAATGATTTTCACCTAATTTGAATTCGAGAATCTTCATTACTCTCAAGCGAAAGGTTTGGTAATCGAAAGGTTTGCCCTCTTAACTTCGGTTCAACAGTTCGTGTGTTCAAATCTGACATTGACTTTGAATGTTTTCAATGGTTCGGTATCCATTTAAACTGTAGGTGCTGGTCTAATCAGCCCTCGTATACAAGAAATGACGGTGTTGTTTCATATCCTCCATGTCTAGCAATCGCTAGACAAGGTCCGTGAGATTATTAACCCTCAAAAAGTTCAAAAACATTAACGGATTTGTAAGTCATCGCGAGAGAGTTGAAGACAGTCAAAATGTGTTCCGGGGAAGCATTCTCTGAAGCGCACTTGTTGCATGTTGTAAAAGTTTTCTGACTTTTATAGAAACGGAGCCCCAAGTGGCCACAAGCAAATCTGGTAAGAACAGTCTGACCTCTTTGATCGCAAGTGAAGCCTAGAAAACCACCAGGTCTAGTTCTTGTACACCATTCTTTTACTGCAGGGATTTGCTATTTAGTTTTATTAAAATTCTTCCTGATTGCAGAAATTTCGTTAAATATCTTGATATAAGCAGTTGTCGGAACTTCTGAACCTCCCTTAGCCAGTTTATCTGCTACCTTCTTTCCATAAATACCAACATGCAAAGGAATCCATTGCAGATGTGATGTCCGTAAAAAGGAAATCTGTTTAAGCATGTCTAATATGATGCTGATATAATGCTAGTTCTGTCACCCACATCATTCCAATACTTTAGAAACTTGATTGCTTTCTTGCTGTGCCATAGAATCTAAAACCTCAGGATAAAGTTTTAGACCTATTTTGTGGTGAAATGACAACTGAGTTACTAACAAATTTCACAAGTGACATTACTTATGACAAATGAGATGAATATTCTCAGAATTTTATATTTTGTAACTTTCAAATTTGGACTAAAAATAAACTTTACTGAATTAGCCAAAATATCAACGACTTCTTTCTTACAGGCTTTTAAATATGAAGACCAAAGACTTGTTTACTAAAGATTAAACTTCTTTCTTAATATTTTAAAATGGCCAAATTCAAGAATTACTCGAGTTTTTTTCAAAATTCAGAAGTTATTTAAAAAAAACACTTAGTTTTTTAAATCTCACATTTTTTTTTATCTCAATGTGATGCCGAGCTGGTAGCCGAATGATTAGCGCTCTTGTCTTCGGTTCAATAGTTCGTGGGTTCGAATCCCACCTTGGGCATGGATGTTTGTAGTGGTTCGGAATCCACTTTAAACCGTAGGTCCCGGTCTAATTAGCCCTCGTGTGTAAAAAAGGACCGTTGAGCGACAAAGAAACCAACCACCATCCATCTTAATGTGATACGCTTACTCTCTTTTTATGCTCTCTTTTTCATTGTTTTCAATATATTTGATTTTTCATAAAAATTTCAATATGTACTTATACAAATAAATTATTTGTGTTTGTTTCCCCTTTAATATACTAAAACAAAGTAAAATCTAACAATATTAAAATTCCATCGTATTTATGAGATTATTAGAATGTTTCATCACAATAAGAATGCTTTCTTTGTTGAAGTTAATGTGTAATAATAATAGTGTATATAATACCGTCGCTATTTTCCGAAATTTTGGTGAAAAATTCCAGAAAGAAGAATTTTTTTCGTTGTAACTTAGAATGATAAATACGAGAGATAAAAGTTGTTTTCATACTAGATTTTGTTTTTACAATGCGACGATTAATCGCGAACTTAATGAAAGGCCTTCAAATCTGAAGTTAGATTTTCTGTTCAAAGTAAGATTACCACCTCGGATATATATATATATATATATATATATATATATATATATATATATATATATATATATATATATATATATATAGTGATTCGAAATCTCTCTCTACTTTAAACTGTACATATCTGTCAAAGTAACCGTCATGTACAAATTATAATTGTTAAGCAAACAACAAACAAACCAAATTTTAATACTCCTTGCATGTAATATTTGCGGTCTTGTGGCATTTTAATTGACATTATATGGGCTATTGTCATCCAAAATTATGAAATTGGTATTAATTTCGATTCTTAATACTACGTACCGTAAATCTGCTTTTAGTTTGACTAGCAATTTTGGGCCCATACATGCGCAAGAAAAAAAATGGAGATTTAATCGAAATATACTAATGTGTTGATTATTATTTGAAGATGTACGTTTGATTGTTGTATTCCCTCATTTTTCTAAGCAGCTTAGTTTCCGTGTTTGTTATTGTACTTAAATTTTTCTTTAACTGGATTATTAAAAAAAAAAGTATGGATATAATTAAGTCATCAGAAATCTAATCTTCATCATTAGTAGAACGAAAGATTGCTTTTCTATTTGCATATTAGGGGAGTATGTTTGGGGTAGTTTGGAAAACTATCCAATTTAAATAATCAGTCAAATTAATTCCGTTAGCAAAAAATATACTAAAGGATGAAAACAAATGTAACTGAATGCATGAAAAAATCAATAAAATCGCGCCGTTCCTCGTTCGCTTGTTAGCATTTTTCTGATATCAGTAACAATTCTATAACTGATGTGGAATGATCCTTGATTTACAGTTTACTGATTAAAGCTTAAAAATGACTAAGTGGAGAAGAGATAGTATTTACTGAAATGGATGCTCTTGCCGATATGTTGTGTATAAGCTTCTTTATGTCGTTATGAATGAAACTGGTTTTTTAATAAAATTATTTTAAAAACTTAAAATATTTTTAATTTTTTGAAAATATTTATCCGTTTTCTGATTTCTATTCAGTTGAAATACTTTTGCCATATTTTTAATTTTTAAACTTAAATCTATGTAGTATTGTCATTAAAATGAATTAAAAGCCTAAAGTAAAAAGATATGGAAAATATATAATTACTGCGATTATCGTAGAACTATGCTGATTGTATTATTTATCACCATGATAACACTAATATTAAAAGCTTATATATACGTGATTACGAATTATTTTGCAATTTAATCAATTCACAAACTTAAATGAACCAAGCATTTGTTTCTTTGGACTATTTTCTAACTTAACGAAATTTTTAGATAGCCTAGAAATAAACATGTAATTTATTAATTAAAAAATTATGAAAATTTTCATCAAAGTACTTAATTTACTTTAAGAAAACTAAAAATAATGGGATATGAACTGTCCATCTCTGTCTCTCTGCTCCTTGTTTTATTATAACTTAAATATCTTAGTGTCACTCTCGTGCGACGTAAATATAAATTTGCAAAATTATGAATCTACTAGGGTCTTTAAAGGCCATTCACATCCAATATTTATTTGTACAAGTGCTAACTTTCCAAAGTGTGCATAACCTGCACTTTTAACGATTTCCTGTTACAAATCTGGAGAACATTGATTAATCACATCCACCCATACGTTTGCTTTGTCTTTGATAATTTTTATTTGTTTTAACTTTTTCTTGTGTAATATTTTGTCTAAAACCTGCATTTGACAATGTTCAAATTTGTTTCAGAAATTCTACATAAATAGTAAATGTGATCATTTTCAGCAGGGAAGAAAAATCAGGATACTGAGCATTTTTGAAATGATGTTATGGATATTTAAATGACAGTTGTAAATATTTTTGATATCATTTCTACTTATTAATACCATTTCAAAGGATTTTCGTAGATAGTGGGCAATATTTACCTCTCAAAAGGGAAAAATCGTATAAAAAGTCAATCTTCAAGAAATGTAAAACACATTAAATGCCAAATATGTGATACGTTAAAGATTTCACTCAAAGAATAAACAACATATGGTTTTTAAGTCCTTGTTACAGACTAGTTGGATTAAAAAATATTAAAATATGTTTGCACATTAAATTTAATAAATTTTATATTGTTTGCTTGTTGTGACTTTATACTCTACTTCCATTTATAAAAATGCGCTTTTGTACAAGTCTCATAAAAAAAAAATGCAATTACATTTTGTTCTTATTATGAAATGGCGTAAATTTATAAAAAAATGGTTTTTTAACTATGTAATTTTTTTTAATTGAATGTTGGAAAAATATATGTATTAGCATAATTTATTCACTCTGTATTTGAAAAAAAAAAATTTCTCCGAAAAATTTCAATTTAAAAAATTGAAATACCGTGCTTGAGCTCGTAATCATTTGATTACTTATCCTGTAACAAAATTTTGATAAATAATATTTATTATCCTGTAAATTCGATATTTTTGCGAAGCTCCTATTCACTCACTCTCTCTTACTCTCTCTCTCTCTCTCTCTCTCTGAGTACTTTTAAATTATTTCTTAGATTAATAAATTTGAAAATGAACTAAAACAAGTAATAAGTTTTTGAATATCTTTGCTAATATTTTATTTTACATTAGCACATAATTGCTGATGTTTTCACTGTATATACTATTTTGATCCCTTTTAATTTTCACAGATACATATGTATATTAGTATTTAAGTATATTATTATTGTATATTAATAAGAATATTTATATATACGAATGTATATTAATATTCTGTGCCTTCAATTTCAAATAGCCTTGAAATAGAAAGGTCGGTTTTGTAAACATAATCACGGTAGAATTCCACAATATTTTTCCGAACTTTGTCCGAGTTTGAATGATTAGGAAATCACAATTAAATTTTTCCTTCCTACGCTTACAGGTCATTGAACTCTTGTCGATGATATTTGTCCGAATATGTGTTCGAATCCAGTTTCGTTGTTTATGAAAGAACCCTATTTTCTGACATAACCCTAAATCAAATTCGATTACATTCGGGCCACGTGTGATGCGGTAGGCTCGAATCGAGTGTGCCTTCGAGTTCAGAGCTATGTTTGCCCGGCAAACATATTCCTGGAGGCGCTTTTAGCAAATATCCATCCTCTGGCAGTTTCCCACTAGATCCAAACAAGCATCAATGGAAAAGAGGTACGCACATTCCTTTCCTCCTATGAGCTGACACTGCAGGTTTTTCACCACTGCTGAATTTTTTTGTCCCCTATAAAGAGCTGCGCTCGAGAATCGGAACTGGTTTTCTTTTTATTCATTTACAGTAAGTAAAAGCCTGCCAAAAAACACTCCGGTTTGTTTCAGTTTTGTTTTCCGCTTACGATAATGTATTGGACGGTGTTGCGCTACTCCCTTTTTGACTCTTGCGATGCTCTTTCATTTTATTTCTGGAATCTATTTCCTTTGTCTCATCATCTTATACATCATACCATCTTATCATCAATACATCTTATATTTTCCCATAGTTATTAAATTTGGTTTATGATAACATGCAAGTAACAAAGGCTATGATATGGCCATGGCTTTTACATAGAGGTTGAGTACTTTACGACCTCCAGTAAATTTGAACTTCAGTCAATGAAGTCGATATCTAAGTTGACATTCTTTAATTCCGCATCACACACTTAGAAAACAGTAGGCTCTCCGAATATTTAGCGTACACAAACATTTAGCTCTAGTATATCAGATAAACAGCAAACGTATCTGAGATAAAATGTTCATATATTTTTTCTGAAAAATCAACCATTTGGGTTATATTATCATTAAAAATATGTTATCGAGGAAATATTTATGGAATCATTTCTTATTATGCCTTTATTATTAGAATTCTGTATGCATGAATCATTTTCCAATGTGAATATGATAAATTGTTTCCTTGTTTGAAAAATCATCCTGATAGGGCTGTAGATCCTGTTCTAATAATGTGCAAAAAATGACTGTTGAATGATAACTAAACCAGTATTGAAAGTGAGATTTTTTCAACGGTTCATGAAAATATTTCACAACATGATTTAATTGTACATAAATTTTTAATTGTAGTGTGTGTAGTTGAGTTCAAGGTGTTTTTACTTTTGCTGGATTATTAAAATTTATTTTTATTAAATCTAAATTAAAATCTACATTGATACAGGAAACTTGATACAATGTGTTAATTCTAAGATATTTTATGAGTTAAAAATTGTCGGATTTTTCAAATATTATTTATGAATTACTTGACATACCTTTCTTTGCAGGTGCCATTAAATGCCAAATATGTGTTTTGTGACATAATTGATTCCTCTTTAGACTTTAGTTATTAACTAATTACGTGAATTTCCAATAGCACAAATTTATTCTCAAATCATTCTGTTTGTTTTAATGAAAATTTGAAACTTAATTATTTTATTGATAAAATGTTTTGCAACTATAACATTGGTACATTATAAGCCAAAAAATTTTTGCTATATTATCGCACATAATTCATTCTAAAACTTTAAATTTTACAGTTATAATTTATTATCATTTCTTATTTTTGATTAAATAAATCTGCTTTTTTGTTTCAAAAATAAAATTTAACATTATAACAGAGTTGCTGTTTGAAAACTTGGATGTTTCATGATGTTTTAAAATTCTCGGTTAAAAAAAATTATAAAAAGGGTACGAGACTTATTTCTACGCCTATTCTTTCATTAAAGAATAAGCTCTTTAAGACATTAATATCAAGTAAGATATTAATGAATCGCATACATGCTATTTTTACCTAATTTTTTGTGTGTTTATGTACACCCGCTTCTTAGCCATTAGTATCGTTTGTCTCGATGCTCTTGCACAGCTCACTTTTCATTTAAATGTTCTTCGACCCTTCTCCCTCTGACATTTGTTCACTCATGCATACAATACCGCAGATCATGCCCTTCATTAGCAGATCTCAACTGCGACTTAAAAGTCCCATTTAACTAAATAGCCTTGAAATAAACTTTACAAGACTGGCTGCTTGTCAGACATGTCCGTCCTTGGCAATACTTTTTTTACATCACTGTTTTTAATCACATGTTATTTTAACAATGGTGATGGTCAACAACTGGCGTATGGCGGGAAAATGCGGTATATTCATTACGCCATTAGCCACTTGCCTAGCCGTATCATAGGGTCGCCATTACCGTTTCATTATGCCAAAGAAATAATTGCACGAATCTCTATTGTTGATGCAATTCATGAAAAGAAAATGACCGTTAGTGTTAATGCGTAAATGAAAAAGGAAATAATAATTCTGTGTGCTTAGATGGCAATCGTGTCATTCGCGATGATTGTGTTTAGAATTTGAACTTATGATCGATTATACGTTATTAGACAATAGCGAATTTGTTTGTTATTCTTTTTTATCAATTAGGTAACTATATATATATATATATATATATATATATATATATATATATATATATATATATATATATATATATGAAATCTTATCACAAAACACTCCTCTCTAATATTTCTTAGTTATTGAACAAATGATTAAATCTTTTATTTTAGGGAAATCCAAATTTGACGGAATTAAAACAAATTCTTATATTGCAAAGGAACCCAGAAAATTTTCTAACATCCTTTTCAACTTGTTCATATTTACACAGAACTGTAATATTATTTCTTATTGGACATATTAAGTTAAAGTAATATATTAAGAATCGTTAATTTTGATAGTTATTTTCCTGTACCATATATAGTGTTTAAAGTATCATAAATATTCGACTGCCATCTGTTCTTAAACTAGTGGTGAAAATTTAATTTCTTTGTTTCAAATCAGTCACTATTGGTTGAACTTCATTAACCTTCATTTTAAACTTCATCTTCACTTAACCTTCATCTCACATTAGAACTATCGTGGGGCTTGCATGTGGTTAATTTGTTCTTTTCATAGTGGAAGGTCCTAATTTCGATTCCGGCCGCTATTGTACATCTAACATTTCATGGGTTCTAATCCATCTTGGACTTAGATATTTATAGTGATTTGAAATCCATTTTAAATGTGTTGACAAGCTGGTACCGTAATGGTTAGCGCACTACAATTAACAGCTCATGAGTTAGAATCCCATCTTAGGGTTGGCTGTTTGTAGTAGTTTGGAATTTACTTTATACCATAGGTCCTAGTTTAATTAGTTCTCGTGTGCAAAAAATGGTTGTTTCGCGAGCAACACATGAATATAACCCCCATCAGTTATAAAAAAAATTCCCTTCCCAGTAGTAAATGTTCAGATGTTTTATGATATCATTCAGCATACGTGCATCAGTTACAGTTGTCGAATAAATTAAAATTTAAAGATCGAGAAAAAAGTATTTTTTGGTAAATAAACATTTTTTTAACAGAATATGTGAAATCATGATAAACATTTATGAATTTTTCTCACGTGAGTTCTTTGTGAGAAAGAAACACTGTCTTCTAGAAATTAAAATTTTATCATTAATGCTATTCTTTTTTCGTATGGAAATAAATGAGCCTTTTTCTATTTTGTTATATATTGTCAACATTTGAAGGAAGAAAATCTTAAAAGATTTTTAATTCAAATGTCAAATAATCTTTTGTTAATGTTGATTCCCTTTTTGTCACCTATTTTCTGCTCTTCTGAGTTATTTGATTTTCAGTTTATTTTCATTATTCTATTTTTATCTGAGAAGGAAAAAATTAAAAAATTTTTCTCCTGGATATATAAAATTGGTTTTTGATATATTTTAAGTAGAACAAGAATCAATATCTATTGTATATTGCTCATCAATCAATTTGGAGAAAATAAATCATAGTCCATAATATTCGCGAAAATAATTTATTTTTAGCAATTTACTTTTTCAAGTTTACATTTTTCTGATAAGCAATAAATTTCTTTTCTCTTCCTATAAAGTGGTATCTGAAACGAAAAAAGTGCATTAATTTTCCTGCAAATTTTTTTTTATTTAATTAAAAGGGTGAAGTAACTGTCTAAAAAAAAAATCTTTTGAGTTTGCTTTGTATAACGATAATATATTTTATTCATCCAAATTGTAAACGTGAAAATTTTTTAAAGTATTTCATATATTAACTTAATCGTATGCTATTTGCATTATTTTTGAAAATAATTGCCATTAATTTATGTAAATATGGAGATATTGAGGAAGATTTGTGGATAAAGTTTTTTATATTGAATATTTAAATAGCAAATACAGCTTTACTTTTTGCGGTATATATCTTTGTGGATAATGTAAACTTTTAAATATTTATTTTAACTTAAACCATTTGGAATTGATGAGAACCAATTTGACTATTCGATATTTTGTATGATATGAACAAAAGTTTATCGTTCTATATCACATTGATTTTCTTTTATTAATGTGAATTTTTATTTAATGACACATTTCGATTGAATTTTACTATTTCTTTGTTGTAAACTTTTCATTGATAATAGATATATCTTGATAATCACAGTTCGTTTCGTTAACTATTAATCTTTGTCATGTATTTAAATTTTTTGTATGGAGTTTATATAAACGACATTTATTTAGAGGAACTAGCTAAGTTATTTCAAAGCTACAGGTTTAATCCTGACTAATATCCAAATATGTTCTTATTGAAAAAAAAATTTATCTCATTTCTTTCTTTTTTATGTTATACATGGTTTTCGTTATTTGGTACCAGTTTAAAAAGCATTCATAGAGTGCATCAAATCGTCTCTTATATTCCATTGTTGTAGCGTAGTCGCAGATGTGAATATTTTCTCAGTAATCTGTGTTTTGTGACGCATGAATATTTATTGAAAATGTTTTAAATACAAATTTTTATTCATCTGAAATTTTGCATTGAAAACATTTTTTAATGTAATATATACCTGTCCACATAAATTGGACATATTTTCTAATTTTAAGCTCACAAAATTGCTTTTAGTAGAAATTTAACTGAAAAGAAAAATAAGGAATCAAATGAGCTTAAAAAATTAACAAATTTAAAAAATGTTTTCAATTTTTATTTATTTTATTCTGAACAATATTTCTATGGTCTTTGAGTTCATTGTCCTGTGATTTACAATTCACTAATGTTTTAAATGTTTATATAAATCCATTGATAATTACTTTTTCATTTAAAAGAAGTTGAAATGTGAGTTTTTTGTTTTGTTGAAATTCCTTGTTCTTATTTAAAAATTATGTCATTGAATCAATTGTTCATTCAAAGTAATCTGTTATGCTACAATTAGATTATTTCTTTTCTCTTTGCATTTCCATCGTCTTGAATTTGTTTTTCAAGCACTTAAAAGCATTTTATGGAATATTATTTTATAGGTCTATAATAAAAATATTTTGTAAATATTAAGTGTCCTGCTTTTTAATTTTTTTATAATTTTTCTCAATAATATAAATAGTAATGATTTTCTGTAAAAAAAAAAATAATTAAAACTATAATTACTAATACAAATCCCGTACCGTGGATCCCGGTCTTATTAGCCCTCGTGTGCAGAAAATGATCGTTGAGCAATAAATCAAAATGTCATTTATTGTAATTTTATGTAATGTTATGTCCGTATTAATAATATTTAGATATCAAAGAAAGAATGTTATGATAATACCATGAAATAACTTAGTTATCAAATAATTTGTACGTATACATCACTATATGAGACTTGATGAATAGTCTTCACAATCACTTTTATTTTAAATTTAATCCGATTATTTTCCTCTAAGGGATTGAAATAGACTCAGGCCAGTCGTAATTGTATTGTGTGAATTGATCACATAGTTTTAATGTTTTTAGATAATATAGGGTGGTGTATTTTTGTTTAAGAGTGTTTAATTTGGCTTAAAGCTTTAAACCGTATTAAACTGATTTATGTACAACCACCAACCTATAAAATGTATGTTATAGAGAATTTCGACATTAATTTTCTTTAAGTTTTTCTCATTGAAACACTGTTCTTTTATCAGAACCATTTATTTTGTAGAAGTTTGAAGTTCTGAATATCATTTTTAAAAGTGTAATTAAGAAAGCGCTAATAAATGTTTTCTTTTTATTGATTAAATTTTATGTCGTAATCAGATTTATAGTCGTTGGGTAATATGGGGCCATGTCCAAATCTTCGTGCTTGATGATATACTTTATAAGAATATTTTTCTTTTTGTTGTAAATTTTGTTCTGCTGTTATAATGATTTCGGATAACTTTTCTTCTGAAATTTGTACACACTCTTATATTTCTAAATAAGTAAAGGAAGATAATTTTCATTTTTAATGCTTCCATTTTCGCATTTTGAAAAACAACTGATGTTAATTTTTATTCGATTATTAATACTAGCATCTAATTACATTACATTTGTAAAAATACAAAAAATTGCTATAATTGTGAAGTTGGAGTTCGTGTATTATACGTATTTATCATGAGCATTTTTTAAATTTATTTTTGATGTAGTTAGAAATGATAACTTACCCGGTTATTTTAAAATCTTTCTTTATGCATCTTTTGTTTATTAGTATAGATAAAATTTAAAATATCACACAAAAATCTAAATACTAATCTTTGCAGTTAAAAAAAAATTATAAAAACTTTCCAAAAAGCATCTTGCTTTAAAAGTGGGTTTTTTTTTTATAAAAGAGTCCTCTTTTCAGTCTATAGTTTAGCGACTCCTCAAGGGTGAATCATCTATTTTGAATGCAAAGTGAAACCTCGTGTTCCAGGCATCTGTCGCAGGATTCGAGTGCCGCTTTTGCATTGCTCTACACGTTCTTTTTTTGGGGAAGACCTTTGTTATCAGCATTCATCCACCTGCCCAGGTAAGTATGGGAGTAGAAAAACCGTTGTAGGGTTGCTGTTTCCTGTGTTCTGTGTTGGTGCTTGTGAGTTCTTGCTTCCTCGCCAAATTTTTTAGTTAACTAACCTATTTTCTTGTCCTTCTCATAAAACCCGAATTTTTAGGGAAGGGGTGACGAACTCAATGCTTAAACTGTATTTGTGATTCCTGATCATTATTAATATATTTATTTTGAAATTATATTTAGAATATTTGAATTATTATTGTCATAAATCATTATTCAATCCCATTAAAAAAATTTTTTTTAACCCATTATTAATTTTTTTCCATTTAAAATACTTCTTAAGTCTTGTGAATTTTCAAATTAGGATGCTTTATGACTGATTTGAATTATCTTATAAACTTTTTGATCTAATTACATTTATAAAAATACAAAAAATTGCTCTTAATATTGCAACAGATAAAAATAAAATGTTACTAAATATAGAATGGGCTTTTTATACGTAGTCAAGTCTTAAAGTATTTATTTAAGGAATTAAATATTTTAAAACAATGCCCTTACGAAATGTTTGTAATTTTGGTTATATCCTGCCAAAAAAGTGGATATAATTTGGTCGTAATTATCCAGAATCAAAGTTATCCAATTTTCCAAATCATATATTTAAAACAGGCTTTAAAACATTTCATTGTTTGTTTTAAAACTATCCTTTTGATAATTTAAATTGCTGGAACTAAAGCATCTCGCTGATATAAATGTAAAATTGTACATACCTTAAATTTATTTCTGTTAAAATTGTGATCAAACGAAAATGAATATCAATATTTAAAATCTATCAAAAATGGAAGTTACAGTAAACATTAAGTCGATTATTTTATAAATATAATTTTTTATGTCATAAAAATTTTAAAACTAGAGGTATATCATAAATACCAGTTTCAGAAGGGTTCTTTAATATTTTCCATACATTTATCAAATACAAAAAATGACTATTTTCGAACAAGAAATGTAATTTTTGTTTATAATTTATTAATAAATTGATCAATTGCAGACTGAAACATCCATTTCCAATTAAATTCTTATTAGTATTTTATTTCTTAAATATTTTTGTATGTTTATCAGTGTAAACGATTATTTTATAATAACATCATTCATATTTATATCATTGGATATATTTAGTAAATTAGAATTCTTCCATGTTCTTCGTATACACTGTTCTGTGCGACATTGACATGGTATTTCTTCTACTCCATTTTTAAGTTTGTTCTTTTACTTACTATTGTATCTTTCCGCTTCGTCGAATCACTTGAAAATGTTTGCTCTGTTTTTGGATTATTCTTCATATTGTCTTGACTCGGTGGGTAGAAAAGACATCCATTTGCGATCTTTTTTAAGAGATTTTTTTTCAAATGCTAGTTTTCCAAACCTATGTATGTGAAAAGAAATAAGGTTATGTATTTGTTATTTGCAATTGCAATAAATAAAGCAGGAAATCTTCATTATCATCAATGAGAATAAATTTGATTGTAAAAAGATAAAAGAAATAAGTAGGTCCATTTCTTTATAAACAGTAGTAATTTAGGTCAAAATTGTTTAAACGAGTATGTTTGACTTTCATGGAATTGATCGTCTTATCAGAGTTCACATTTTTTTATTTACTTTAAAATTAAATTAAATTAACATTCGTATCCTTATAACAAGCAAGTTCATATCTATACTACGTTTTTCTATGTACATTAGTGACTAATGATGAGTTGTTTTAAAATTTTGACTGCCAAACATGCAATCAATTAAAAAAAAACGTTTATTCTTATCGAATGAAATGATTCGTAACTGAACTATACTTTTAAAATTCTTTTAATAACGAGAGAAAATACAAATTTTATAATTTTATATCAACTAAGTAAAAGGAAGCATTACTTATAGCTGACATAATTAGTATTAATCAATACTTAATGAATAAATTAAAAATCTTATATACAAATCATGAATAGAAAAATGTTGATATAAATTTAAGTTTTATTGAATTTACTTCTATCAACAAGGTCTATATTTCTTCCCAACAGTTTAATCTTCTGAAATATTCAAAATATTTAGAACATTTGAACTGTTGAATAACTCATTCATCTTTCATGCATTTGGTAGTAAAAAAAATTTTTACTATAAAGTACATGAAAGATGAATTTATTTTTGATGTTATAATTAATTTATTCATATGAACTTATAATCAATCGAAAAGGCAAAATTTCTGTGATGTCCAAATTGTATTTTTAAGGATAGGTAACCATTTTATTATAGTTACAAATTGATATGCATGATTAAATAAATTAATATAAATTGAATGTTTAAAATTTATAATAAGTTGTAGAAATGACACTAGTTTAAATAGGCTATACAAAGGAAAAAGTGTAGTGAAAAACAGAAACGAAGTTTCGAATAATTTTTAATCCTTGTAACTATTTCATAATACGCATTTTATTTTAACAGGAAATTATATTAATACTTGTCTTTTTTTTAATATAAATTTAAGTGATCCTTTTAAGCTAAAATGTTACTAAGTCTTGAAACTTTCGTGCTCTGTCCTCATTATTCTACTTTGATGCTTTAAAATATTCTGTTCGAGCATTTACACACAGACTTCGTATCCTTGATATTAAGCATATGTTAAAACACTATTTTATTTACTTTTACGCACTTTGGAAGTTTTCCTTACACGTCGTGATTTACTTCAGTAAAGAGCGAGTTAAAATCCTTTTCCTCTTCCCTATTTTATTTATTTTTTATTTATTTTTTTTAAGTGTAATGCAACTGCTTGTTTAAATTGAAGGTGGCAAATGAAAGATTATGTAGTAATTTATATTAATTGTGCATTTGTAAAATGATAAACAACTGTTTTTAAAAATATTCTCAAGAGAACGTATTTATTAAACTGGAAAATAAGTTTCTGTGTAGTGCACATAGTTTTAAAATCGCATTTTTACAGTGTAAACGAATTTTCCAAAGTAGATATAAATAGAATTTTCATTCTTTGTGAATAATTAATGTTTACATTTTAAATACAGTGTAAATTTTCGTTGTGTTTTACATTTGCAATTCCGATTGATAGATTCTAGTAGGTTAATCATATTTCTTAAATATATTTAATAAATTATTATACATGGATGAAAAGTTAGCCAAACTTTATATATATTAAAATCGGTTTTCTAATTAGGATATTTCTAATTTTTCAAAAATTTTTAATCGTTTACTGTGAAACGTTCTATAATTATTTCGTAAGTATTTTGATTTAAATATACTTCGTTTGATTAATTTAGTATGATTCAAAAGAGTCGTTATCTGTTTCATTCTTTTACTTCATATTGCCTTATTTGTGTAATAGTCTCTAGAGTATTGAAATTTTTTTCTGTCGTTCCAGCAATTCAATAATTCTCCAAAGCTGTAAATTGGCTGCCTAATATTATTTGAATCTATATTATTTTTTCAATGATTCAATTTAATAATATTCCGCTTCTTTTTATTAATCAGTTAACAAACTTATTAATCTTCAAACATTTATATTGTCCTGTGCTAATCCTGAAGCTCAATGGATTGTATTAAATTTGGTGATAATCTCTTCAGTAGATTGAAGCCTGTTGGAATATTTTCTGTGTATTAAAACTCTACTTTGGAATAAAATTCACAAGTATTAATAGAATGCGTTTAATATATGGATCCTCAGTCTTCAGTTTCAAACTATTTTGAGCGTGACGCAAAAGTCAATTGCACTCAGCATCCTTTGATGTCGCCTAAATGTACTGAAAGAGTCATTAAAAGAAGCGGTTCTTTTATTTCTAGTCTTCAGTCTGCAATATGCTTTTACGCACGATTTTGCTGCTGTAAACCGGTTATTGATTGATGTTGAATTATGAAAATCGCATCCTGTTTTAGTATGCTCTCACGGGGGACTCAGACTGAAGTTAGTATTTTACTACTGAACAAACAATGCTTTGTAATTTATTTTTTTTATAAACTGTCAAAAAAAAAGCCTGTAGAATGCAGAATTTTACTAACTAGTAATGCTTTTTAAATTAAATGCTTAAGAGTGTTTTTATTTGAAAATGTATGTTTCACTTACAATAATTGAACTTATTATTTAGAAATCATTTTTTAACTCAACTGTAATGAGAGACAGGGAAAATGATCTTGCGGCTCTTCTGCGAGATATCTTGGTTTTTCATATCATTAGGAAAGTTGCGGCTATTTTTTTGCGTTATTGCAATAAATTTGTGTAATTCCTGTTTGAATGCTATTTGCAAGGCTCGCCCTGAGCCAGATTTTCTTATCTCATTTGTCTCGAAGTGCAAACTTGAAATGCATACACATAGTATATGTATACTTGTGGTTTGCAAATTTGTATTTAATTTTGTGTACTCTTCCAAATGTATAAATTAGCATAACTGAATCACCATTTGTTTTCTCTTTTGTTTCCAATATCAAATTTTATATTAGAATTTTTTATATATATATATATATATATATATATATATATATATATATATATATATATGCATGTGATTGATTTTTCATTCTGTGTTCTTCAGGATTTTAATTCTGTAATGAATTATTCATATTCTAAAAGGTTCTAAAATTAACCGGTACCATCAACTATTTCTTTAAAAATCCTTGGATTTGAGTTTATATGATTATATTTATGTAAAATTTGTTGTGCTGCATATATTACTGCGTTATACGATAAAGAATTTTTTTTTTTCGTATTATTCTGCTACATTATTAAAGTTATTTTGATTAATATTTATATGTATAAAAACAATCATGCATATATGATTTTCGTCTTTATGCATATAAAGATATATATATATATCTGTATCAAGAAATATGCTAATAATATAACTAATTAAATATTAAAAGTAAATTTGTGTGTGTGTGTTATTTTCCATTCTGTAATTTTATCGAATTAAGAGCTATGCCTAAAAATATTAAATTAGTTACAATTGTTTAAAACTTTTTACAGCATTAATTATTTAGTTTAGTTTAGTTGAAGTTTGTGTAAAATTTTTCATAAATCAGATATATATTAATTAATTTCTCATAAATCTGCACATATGAAATATTTAAATCATAGATTATATATATAATATCTTACTATATTATATGGTTTATAAATCCATTTCTTAAAACTGAAGGAACTTAATATTTTCCAGAAGTATTTACTGTTTGTATTTTGTTCTGTGCTTTGATCTGCGTTCTGTTAGATGTTTTTTCCAATCAAAATAATTAATAATTTCAGAACTTTTAATACTAATAACTTTTATGAAAATATTTTGAATAATTGTAAACATTAAATAAAGCTCTATTATAAAAATTCTTTTAAGATATTGAATATTTGAGAAGAATAAAAAAGATGTGTGTATTCTCTGTTAACTATATCGGTACTCTCATCATAATTTTTTACATTGTGTTTATTTTAAATTTTACTTTTTATTCTTTGGTTGTTCTTAATACGTTTACAGTAGTAATCTTTATGCAAACTTTAAATATAAATACTATTCCTATTTCTAGTAAAACTAATTTAAAAATTATATGCATTATATCAATATTACATAGTTTCTTGTGTTAAAAGAAAAAATAATTCACACAAGACATTGAAAAAGAATTTTTCTCAATATATATACAGTGATATATTTTTAACGACAACTTCTCAGAAGCTTATATGCTGCAAATATGATTAACTACAAATTATTTAAATATAATTTAAGACACATTTTATGCTGAGCTTATTTGAAGATTTTCTATTTTGTATCTAAAATAGTATGCAGTACCAAGTATATTTTATTTATAGTATTGGATTCAGATTATTTTAGACTGTAGTTTTTTATTAATCTTATCATTAAGATTACGAAAAATTTGAGAATAATTCCTTAAAATTTATGGATTTTTTTTAATATTGAAATTTCTAATTTATCCTGATTTTTAACTGAGAAACTTGAATTTTAAATTATTTTATTAATCTTTTAAATGTGTCTTATGTAAATATTCAAATTAATAAAAAGTGAGTGAAAGATATTATACGCTGAGGAAATGATTATTATTTTTGAGGTGAATTCATAATAGAATAATTTCTTAAATCATTCCAATGTTGTAATGCAATTTTTCCTCCTTTACCATATTTGAAATTTTCCAATTTGTTTAGAAATATTTTTTTATTTTTCTATTATCAGATTAAAAATAAATCAGATTAAAAATTAAGAATGTATAAAATAAAATTTTAATTTTATACATTTCATCATTACACTTTAAATTCATATTGTTTTTTTTTTTTTTTTTTTTTTTTTTTATGGAAAAAAAATGTTGAACTTCTTGAAAATTTAAGTTGGCTCACAAATAACTAAAAAGAAGCAAAACTATTTTTGCAGTTACTTTAGAAAGCGCGATAACTCAGCCAAAAGGGAGACTTCTTAAAAAGTGGTATATCGATAATGTTTTCACCCCATCTATTTTCAACTATGTATAGTTCAACATCTGTATTCTAGAAACTTTTTTTGAGCTTGGCCTCTCGCCACCGAGAAGATTTTTTTTCTTTTTATTAAATTTAAGAATATCCTTAGTATTTAAATCTGGTTACTCGTGTCATCGTTGTAAAAACACTTTATAAGCTATATGGAATCAATGCGGAAATTATTCTCTTATGTGGGTCAAAGTATTTTTCCCCGCCAAAAATTAGTCGATATCAAACTTTTAATAGGGTGAGAAAGATTTTCCTTAAGTTAAACTTTAACATTTTGTACATCTGAATTGCATTCAGTTGATATATCAAACTACAAAATTTTCAAGTATAATATTTCAAATCTAATTTTTACCATAATTGTCAGTCTTTGCAAGTCTTATTAGGTTTTAAAAAGACTTTGTGTATTAACTGATAGTTAATTAGTTAGTTAGCGAGTTTAGTTAATTAGCGAGTTTATTTTAAAAAAGTTATTAAAGAAAAAAATTGTTACAGATAAAATTTATGAGATAAAATATGTTTTTAATGAGATTTGTATCAGAAATCTATGTATCTCGCGTATGTAGTAGTCGTTAATGGCGTGCGTGATAATCTGTGACATATCTGCGATCTTTGTATGTCATGGGGTTAATGAAATTTTTTACTGCTTCATCTTGTAAGAATGCCTTGTTATTATAAACGTAGTTTCCGATTATTGAAGTATTAAAATCTATAAATTTTAAATATTTAAATTGGGTATCAAAATAAGATACTGTTTTATATAAAAATCAAATAAAGATTCTTCACTGAAATGATTAGGAATAGATAAAACTTAAAGGCAATCTTATAAAAAAAAAGGGGGGGGAAACATAACCGATGCTATTTTTTTATAGCTACCTTCCTACATTCGGTATCTTGATGAGATGTAAATCAGTAAGAGGATCCTTTCATTTTCTCCATAAATTTAACTGTTGAATTTTTATATTTGAGTAGGTGTAAAGTGTTGGGACTCACGCCCTCATCCTAGTATTATATTCTTTTGATTTATGAATTTTTTCGCTTTCTAGTACCTATTAGATACAGTTTGCGGAAGAAAAGGGTGAACAAAGTACTGTTTTTACTGCCAGTTTTATTTTCTTTCGAAGTCATTGCTCTCTCCATTCTACTATAAACTTCTGCCTGGTATGCAAACACTGCCCTATGCCAGCTGGTCTGTCGTAACACGCGATAAATAAATTGGTGCCGTTGCATGTGTATTTCCTGTTAACTTCCAAATTGCCACCCTTATGCTTCTTAGAAACTGTATTGTGTTGGTAAAGTGGGAGATCCTGATCGTGTTCTTTTTTTTTTTACCTTAACGTTCTTGCTGTCGTTGGGACAGAAATATGTGACGAATGTCTGCATGAACTACATTTTTGAGACAAAGAAAATCTTGGGAATTTTATTCCATTTCTTAGTTTATGGAACTATTTTAGGAAATAAAAATAATTTCTTATAATCTTGAAGTAAGCATAATCTTCTTCGAGAAACCTTTTTTGTATACTAAAAAAACAACCCTTTTGTGCTTCTATACTGGATTTTTAAGAATTACTATGTGAGATAAATGTTATATAAATAAAAATAAGAATCGATTCCATTTTTTATTTTCTTTTTATATGTACTGTCGAACCTCATTGTTGAATTTTCTATTAGCATTGAAATCTATTCACTGCGATACATTTTCGTAGAAACGAAATTTGATTATAAGCATTGTTAATGAGAATATTGCTCGAGGCAGAAAACTATTTTGATGTCTGATACATTGGATTTCATTTCTACCATCAATTCAGCTATTTAGTGCAAAAGTACACAAACATACTTTCAATTTGAAGAGATCTATGATATATTTAATTAATTTGAAAATATCTATAATATATTATACTAATTTATAAATTATCTTTGAATAGATGATTGAAAAAATGATTTAAAAATAGATGTTGAAATGTCCTACTTTTCAAGTCAATGATTAGTGCAGCATTTTATATCAAAACTTTGCATTTATTAATTTGTCTGTAAGATGCAGCTTTCTTCTCTACTTTTGTAATTGTATTCATGAAATCCTACATCGAATTTATCATAACATTGATTTTCAGTGTTATTGTAATTAAAAAATACAATTAACATACTCTCATTCACAAACATACAGGCTGCGTATTAAATACTGTCATTGTAATTTATTGGGAATGAGAAAAAAAAATTTTTTTTCTCTCATTCCAAATAAAGTATATTAATTTCTATCGAAAAGTATTAGCTTTCTTAACATTAAACACTTTGCGGTATTCCACTATATTGAATATGTATTATGCTAGTATCTGTATGTATAAACTTTTAAGATCGCTTGTGGGCTATTTGTATGGCTCTAAAATATTCACTTTTCAAATTTCCTATCCTTATGTTACGTTCTTTCTTTTTTTTTATTCTTTTTTTTTAAATCATTTGTTAGAGTAAAAAAATGCCTATCTTTCGGTTTTGTCTAAAATATTAGCATAGGATTTGTTAAACATGCTAACAAATTTCGTTATAATAGAATATAATTGCTCAGCAATTTATTTTAACACGCGTTTTCTAATTCCTGGATGATAGAGTCGATGATTATTTTTCAATTTCATTAGGTTCGCTGGAAGAAAAAAATTTATCAGTCTCTCTGATCTAGATTCAAATCGTTTCCTTTGCGGTTATTCCACTTTCCTGTCTAGTTTCTATCCAAATTCAATCGACCATTCGAAATATTATGCAATAATGTCTGTTTACCACTGTCCATTGCACAGCAGTTTTCCATCAGCACAGCAATCGAATTTTCTGAAAGATAACACATTCCTATTTGTCAACAGTTTTAAATTAGGAAGATTTTATGTGACTTCTCTTGTATCCAGGGTGATTTGTTTGGAAATTGGGAGCAAAACAGTTTTAAAAATTCATTATTCTCATAATTCTAGATTGTGGAATAATTGCACTATAAATTTCGATGTTATCACTAACTTAATATTTATTATTTTTTGTTATCAAAGAAAAACTGCGTTAATTATTTTATGAATTTCGTAACAATGTATTGCTTTAATTTTATTTATTCATATTAGGAATCTCATTTCTTTTTAATACAAGTAGTTATCATTTATTTGTATTTTGTTTTACATAAATCTATACAATTCAACATTTCAGCAATTGCGTTGTCGTATAAGGTTCAGCAAAGTCACGTATTTCTAAGTTTTTCTTCGACAAAAATAAATATATATATATTCACACACAAAATGGTGATGCAGTGTAAACTTGTAATTATCTTTTATCTAATGAACTTAAAATAAATTTTCTGCTTGATATTTAAACAATTCTATGAATGATAAATACTGCTTAAAGGCTTTGCCATTTTAAATATTTTTGTCTTCATTCAAATCAGATTTTGTTTAGTTTAACAGCTTGAATGCATTTGATAAATACTGATGATAACGGAATCCTTTTCCTTTAAATTAGTTAATAATACAGATAACTGCAAAATAACATTCCAGTATTCTTAACACACAAATAATGCCTTGCGTATATTGCGAAAAAATAGAACGTGTGTGATTTTTCGTAAGTTATTATTAATCTTAGACAATAATAAAATTTATTTAAAGTTTTCGCGCGCTTCTAAGGAGTTTTTAAATATAAGCGTGTGTAAGAAAGAATTTAAATATTGCAGTGTGTGTGTTGCAGATAATTTAAGCAAGTTATCGTTTTTGGAAAAGTCTGGGTAAACTTTTTAGATGCTTATGAGACGTTTATTTTTTAGTGTTGCAAACATGCGACGTTTTCTTTAAGTTTTCTTTCGAAGAACTAAAAGATAAATTATTTTTATAAGCAGAGATAACTGAAATTTTATTTTTGAAATTTGTCAGTTTTATGAATTTATATGAAGTTTTTCAAAAGGAAATTTTAAATTTTTCCTTCTTATAATATAAAAACTAATGCAAAGTTGTTGTTGTTTTTTTGTGTGTGTCTTTATCAAATTTTAACAATACTTATGGACCGTACATAATTTTCCATTTACAATTACGAATTTTTGAAACTTTTAAGGTGTTTGCAAATAGTTTACTTCAGTGCAACATAGGTCTGATTATCTTTTCTCCAGTTGACGTCTTCTTGAAAAATGAAGTTTCTCTTCAACTTGAAGCGAGGAAAGTGCCAGCTTTCTTAAGCTAAAAAGCCGCAAAATGTGCGTCAACCTGGGTGCGTCAGTCATTGATTCCGCCTACACCTGTTTTTCAGCATCCCTCTTAGAAAAAGCCCTCCGTCATTCCCTGTGCTCTCAACAGCATCGAACATCATAGTGACTAATGTTTTTAAAAATATTTTTTTCAGTTCTGAATGTTGCTGTTTCTTGCAATAGATACCTCATCAACGGCAATGACAGTTAATTTTCCTTAATTATGACAAATCGATGATAGTTGTCCTTTTTTTTTCCTGGAATAATTCTGAAAAAGAAATTAAAATTTCATGTTTTTGGTTTTTGCTTGATTTTTTTTTTTTTTATTATTATCTTATTTTTGTATTTAACTTCCTACTTTCTAATTTTCTTTCTGTGTACATCAGAATTTTCTGATAATTTTTTGCATACTTGATTAAAAGTATTGATGAGAAAATTCATGATAATGTAAAGAATATATGCATCAAATTTTTAAATTTTCTTATTTGCTTAAGAGATTTCTCACTGTGTGAGAACCATAACTTACTCCAACAATTTTAATCAAATTCATGTAATATTAACTTGGCTAATCATCTCTTTTTCGTGTAACATAAACTCTACATTTGTAGGATTAACTGTTGAGTATAACATTCTTGTCTTTATTAAATTATCATTTACTTTCATACTTATTTCGTGAAACGTTTTCGATTATGCTAAGGAAGGAGACAAGACAATCTTTGAGCGAATTATTCAGGCAAATTTTGCATGAGTGTTCTGGTTTGTGTAAAAAAAATTTTAATCAATCCAACTTGAGTTTTATTACTTGGGAAAAAAAAAGTTTGCGTTTTCTTATCCATTCTACTTAAATCTTTGAATGTTTTTCTATAATAAATTTTGCTTAAGATTTATTTAATTTTACTATTAATATCTAAAACTCTTTGTCACATTGCTATAATGCTTTAGACATTAACAAAATAATTAAATAAGTTTTAAGCAAAATGTGATACAGGAAAAAAAAATTAGACTGTTTAAATGTAATGGATGAAAGCAGAAGCTTCTAAAACATTAGCAATTTTAGAGAACAAATACTCTTTTGAACATTTTATTTTCAAAACACTATTAATTTCAATTCAATAATTTCAAGCCTTTTTGTGGTTGGAAATATTTTATCTATGTATTTCGCGTATGCTTACTCATCAAGTGTAAAAACAGATGGTAAGTTTTATAAAATATGTATATATTTCTTTACAGCATATTTTAAGTGATTTTTTTCTATACATAGAGAGATTTTATACATTATGTAGGGTTTTAATATATATATTATATCAATTATATTTGTGGCTTTTGTAATATCTATGTTTTATTATTTTGATTTTTTAAAATGTATCTCCATACCAGTAATTTTCTTATAAAAATGTATTCAACATGAGTTAAATTTTAAAAATTATTCTCGTAGTGTAAAACATTATTTTTGGCTCTTCACTGCTATTTCGTCAAAGGCCAAAAGAATCGGTGAAAGGGGCCTTTATGCGTCTGTCTTGCATTCTGGCCTAAAAATATCTTAAAACCCCTAGTTTCTAGAGCTGAGGGAAGTAAATGCTCTAAGACGGCAGTGAACAACTTTTCTAGACGGGTCTTGAACGTCTCGCATTCCATTTTAGTGACACAACGAAAAACTATTGTGCGATAAAGTTTGTTCGTTTTTCATAAATTTGAGATTTTAAAGTTTGATAAAAAAAAAAAAAAATTCTTTACTACGTTTTGGAAACAAGAATTTATTTAGTATTGAATAATATTTGATAATCTGAAAAAAAAAAAAACAAAAGTTAGAAGGAAGGCCTTAAACAAAAAGTTTCGTTAGTAACTTAAAAATTTGAAATTTAAGATTTTGAGTATACAAAAAAATATTTAATGATTTGGATTTATCATATATCATTCAAATGTATCATACATCAGCGACATATTTGGACACATAGACATCTTAAATTTAACACATGCAAACTCTTACTGAAACCGTTTTAATTTTTTCTAACTCCTAGCCGCTAGGAATTTGACTTTTTGCGGAACTATAAGGGATATAATGCGGAATTATAATTGATAGCACTCTTATGTAGAGAGGCATCTAACGTCTGTGTCATCGTGGTCCCAAAAATGAGTGGTTATTAGTAATTTAGAAACAGGGACTAAGCAAGAAGACCACAAGAGGTATTATTTCACTTGGAGGACATTGCGACTGCGATCCATTTAATGTGGCTCAGCTGCCTTTAGTGAATACGATTAATGTTTGATTGAGTAGTGAATCGAACTCATTGCCTCTCATAATAGGAACAACACACTGACAAACCAAGCCGCCGCCTCAATATAAATTGTATCATTTTAAGTAATAGCCTTTGAAATAAATTTTCTAGTAACCCTGCCAGTTATTAGAAAAAAAATAAAGTTCTTTAATTTCAGAAAACGAAGTTTCCAATTTGAAAGGCTAGTAAAATTTATTAATTTTTACCAAGTTTTCAAAAGTTGTATCCTTTATTCTATATTTACGCCTAATTTTGTATATTTTTTGTTTTTAATAACGATTGAATCCATTCCACAATCATGATTTGCAAAATTGCTAATGAAAAAAAATAAATGAATAAAAATAACTTAATTTTTTTATGTATACATTTTTTATTATTACATTAAATTGTTAACTCGTTAATTTTCTGTAAACGTTAAGGATTGACACTTAAAACAGTTCATAAATTAAAATCGTTATTACTTCAGTAAGTTTTAATGCAAATTTGAGTTGTTTGGCAAAATCATTTTTTATTTTTTTAATGATAAGAATTAAACTTATAAGAATGAACATAATTTTTTATCATATTTCTTTTTGCCCTAAAATTCTTAAGAATTATTTTGGTTAGTATGTAACGAAGGTAACATTCTTATTTAAAATTTCATCAGTAATTTGTTATCATTCATAACTTCAATGTTTTGACGATAATAAAGAGAAACTGCAAATCCTAGAATTGCTTGTGCAAACTTTCAATTGTTTTTCGTGCCAACTTGTTTAGTTATTACTTGATTTGTTAGCTTTTCAAGTAAATGTCATTGGAGAGTGGACGAAAATATATCTGAATATTTTTATGCTCATCGCCGTGTTGTGCAACCATGTGTTGAAAAATATTTTGTCCTTTTTTCTTTTGAGGTAAACTAAGAATTCTATTGCATTTGATAATTTTGTGTTTATACTTATTTCATAGCTTATTACACATTAAGAGCTCGAGAAAAATTTCTTGTAATTCCTTGAAATTGCTTTCTTAATGTTTTGATATCTCTTGAAGAAATATGAGACATGTTTATCAGTTTCTTTTCTCAGAACGTAGTAGTTCTAAAAGTGTCTTCTAACATTTCAGTTTTTTTAAACAAAAATTAAGGGGAAAAAATATAACTTGTTTGTTTAAAAAAAAAAAGTGTGATGATATTCTATTTCACAGTAATAGGTCAAAATTACACATAAGTTTTACATCATACTCGACCCGATTTAGTGTATTTGCCTACGAATGTAGATATTAAATATTTCTATTTTAACTCAAAACCAAGAAAATTATACTTGAATTCCATTTCAATTTCCTGAGAGTTTTGCCAAGGGCTTCATAAATCCTGTCAAAAGCTAGTAATAGTGGAATCACTTTTATCATTACGTAACTTTGTTTTTTGAAATATTTATAGTAATTTATGGTAAGTATTTACTTATTCTTACAGTTTGTTATTTTTTATTGAAAAAATAATTGAATTTCTGTTTCAATTTTAAAAATGTTTGGATAGAAATGTTTTTTTTTCTGATAATATTTTGGAAAATATTCTAATATTCTAATATAAATAAATTTTGATAAGTAAAAGTTTTCAATCTAATTTTTTCTGAATTATGACTTTACAGCAAAATTGTACTGTTGTAAACTTACATTTGTGCTTCAAAGATAAGTATTATGCAATTTATTAATAACTTCATAACTTTAATGGGTTAAAAAATTTTTTACTGTAAATTCTAATCAACTATAATAATTCCAATTTTATAAATGATACTCTGTTTATCCTTAATGCTTGAATTTTTTAAGTTGCTATTAAATAAGCTAATTTATACTAGACATTTAAGTTTTACTCAAAAGAAAGTTAAATTTTTAACGACTCTCACTTTATCATTTACTATTGATTTTCATCGATTATGTTGCAGTCAAATATTCATTTAAAAAAATGTATGCGTGTCGTTTGAGTCGAAGTGGAGATAACTTAGGAGTCGCTTGAGTGAACATGTAGGTAACATCATACGGGGAGAATTACCTCAAAGGATGTCTATGAAAGCAGTGTGCTTAGTTTTTGAAAACGTGTCAATCGTGCTTCATTTTATGCTAAATGCGAGTTGCTTGATTTTTCCACTAACTAAAGACATTGTGTAATTATGAATGTAATCGATGGCATAAAATGTGTGATTGTGGGAATAATGCGAAAGACTAGCTTTAGTAAAAATATTTTATATATATATATCAAAACAACCTCTAAAGAAAATCTATAATTTACAGTGGCTTAAGCAATCAATATCTTGCTCTTATTACCTTCTATCAATTACGCAGTTTTATAAATATAGAAAAGAAATAGCACTATATCTGACTTTTGTTGAGTAGTTTATTATTATACAACGATACAGAACTAATAAACTGAAAAAAAAAATTTTTTTTTATTACTTTGTGATCCGATTTTAAAAAACTACTACAGAAAGTAAAATTTAAATTTTAATATGATAATTTGAATGTGTGAATTTCTTTATTTCTATGATGTAAGTATAATTACATTATTTCTGTATTTCTATAAATTATATGAATTATACATAATTCATTATAGATATGTAGGAGATGATAGAAATTAATATTTAATTTGTGTGTTTATATATATACAAAATAAGTTAAAATAGATATCCGCTGTTGTCAGTTCAGAAAGTTTAAGAAAATATAAAAACGTATAATTATTTATTTCTATTTTAATACTAAAATTTAGTTAAAATAGAGAAATGAGATTTAGGTAGATCAAAATTAAATTTTTTTACCAGTTATTATTCAACTGTTAATGTGATGCTAATTCCTCTTAATGTGACGTCAATTCCCCTTACTATCATGCTTTCTCTCATTCTTTAACAGATATTTTATTATTTAGCAAAAATAATTTTTTCTTATTAAATAAGCAAACTATATTCATAAAAATTAACTAGGAAAGAGTTCAGTTCCTTTTAAGGAATTCGGCTGTGACTTTAAAGAAACATTCGGTATCTGCTACGTATGTTAGAGAACAGCTGTAAATATTGTGCTCAGAATATAGATGAATAATTATGAAATATTTTTTGTTGTCGGCTTCCAATCTTTACATAGTATCATGGAATTTCCTTTGCTTTGAATTAAGAATAAATATTTAATAAAAATTCTTTTGTTATTCAGAAAATAACAAAAGAAATTAGAATTAAGTTTTGCTTAATGTGTTGAATTATTAAAAGAATCTTGATGTTCCCACAAATGTGATCTTAAGAGGTTCATCGACCCCATCTGAAAAAGAATTTTTTAAGGCAAATAATAATATTTTACACAAACATTTGATGAATGAAAATCACCCTACAAAAGTTATTCTACGTCGCCCATTAACGGTGATAACGTGATATGTCAAGATGTCACAGTACTGTGCCAAAATGAAATAATTAAAAATATATATGATATATGTACTCTTTTAAGTTCAGCATGCGTCTGACATATTTACTTTGACTTGCCAAAGATGGAAAAAAAAAAGTATTTAACCAAAACTTTTGTATGTTTTTCAATTTTCTCTTTTCGTTCCATTATATTACCATTTTGTATTTTATATTAAAATAATTCGCGAAATTCATTTCTATCTCAATCAGTTAACCTTCCATAAGCCCCTTCCCTTAAATCTAAAGTTTCATTCTATGCCAATCAAAATCAAGTTATCGTGTACCTAGTATTTCTAGCTATACAGTGAACCCAATATATGAAGACTTACAGGCATACTTAGTTACATCATCAAACTATCAGCTAGTCATTGTCAGTTTTGTGTCGGCAAAATAGCAAACTTAATGACAATCTAATTGAATTGAAAACATTAAAGTGCTGTACTGCATAAAGGATTGCATATAAATAAGTAGCCAAGATTTTTTCCTTTCATACTGTAAGAATTCCATTTTTAATTTATGTAAACAGTATCTATACAAGCGAAAGAAAATCGTCGGATTGAAGTGTATCCTCTTCATCGTTTCCGTAAATTTCTCTCCTTTGGGTTACATTCAAAGTTTGTTATGAGCATGTACTTGAATCTGCCGCCCTGCTGTAGTATTGCGCGTAAGACACTAACAGCAGCTAATCGTGTCCAAAATGAATGGAGTGGTTTATTTCTCAAATGTTTAATCAATTCAAATATCCTACAAACTTTACTATTTTTCTGTGGTGTCAGATATTTATCTTTTTGATTTATTGTATTCATAAAAATTTTTTAATTGATTGCTCATTGCGTCTTTCATTTTTCACATAATCAATATAATTGTTTTTATTTGTCTTGACTGCTATGAATTTCATTGCAGAAGAGTTTTTAGCCGTGTTTTCCCATTAACGTATTGAAATCGTTTTTTACATTGTTACATTAATTCAACTGAATTTGCTTAATTTACTTAAAACTTTAGAACATTAAATATCTATGTGATTTTCACCTAATAAGTTTTTTTTTTTTTTTTTATTATTTGGAATAATCAAAACTTGACAGCATCTGAGAATTAAGTAGAATCTTTGCAAATGTAATGTATGCTTTTAAATATGTATGATAGATTTTTCATTGCATAATTTTTTTATCTTATTTGTTTTCCTTTAAATTATATATTTTAGTTTATTTATTCTAATACTCGATATCAGAATATAAATTGCTTTCACACTGATTATAAATTTTTTCATCTTAATATACTGCTTAAAGCTAAATTTCAGCTATTTTTTCAAGTTTTATTAATGCTAATTTTCTTATTTATTTCATTTGCTATCTTATAACATTAAGTTTTTTGTAGAAGAGTATTTAATTTTCGAAGTTTACATATAAATAATTTGATGTAGATGTCAATTTCTCAAACACTTTTGAAAGGTAATTGTACAATTGCTCGCTAATATTAAAATACATTGAAACTAATTCAAGTATGTATTGTTTGTGTAAGCTTAAACAGCTTTTATAATGTTATAATTTTTTTATTAGTTATCGGTTACAAAATAATATAATTTTATCTTTTTTGCTAGCTTTAAATTTACGAATTTAAAACATTTTCTGTGTTCAAACTTGATTAAATTTTTTATTTAAGTGAATATTTGTTATAATTTTTGTAAGATATTTATAAATTAACATATCTTTAGCCATATTTTACTAATTTTTTGGAATCAGAATAACAACTTTTACAGTTACTTTCTATTTATTTTCGTCAATTCTACCAAAATAGGAAAATATACTTTTCACTGTTCTAACCTATCCGTAATTACATTTGAATCTAAAATTTACATACTGTACGTTTGAAACTCGCTAACAGAATTTGAAAATTAATTTCAAAGTTCAGAAATACCTTAACGTTTCGTCTAATGTAGCATTTTACATTTGTGAGTGTCAATTCACTCACAAATGTAAAATGCTTGTTATACTTCATTATTTTAAATCGTTACATGACTTTTGTTGAAATTAAGAAATGTGGAAAATTCTATGTTTAATGAAAAAGGAATGTGGATAAAAAAAACTAAAAATTTTTTTGACTCCATGAAGCAAATATGTTGCTCCTTAAAGTCGTGAACATTTTGTGGGTTCGAATCTCACTTTGGGCATAGATGTTTGTAGTGGTTCGGAATCCACTTTAAGCCGTAGGTCCCGGTCTAATTAGCCCTCGTGTGCAAAAAATGACCGTTGACAACAAACCTTAAAGTCGTGAAATAATTTAAGCTTTAACAATATTTGGATATGTCTATCTACAATAAGTCTTTTAAAAATGGGCTTCATCCGAATATAAAATGCTTTGTTTTATAATTGTAACCTTAATTTAAAGCAAAAATATTTACTGATAATTTTTGAATTGAAGATTTAATTATACATCTTTTTCCGGCTACTTTTTATAAGATTTCTTTGAATTCTAGATTTATAATTATTAGCAAAATGTGTGAATAATCCTGTGTTGAATGTTCTATCTGGCATAGTATTGATTTAAATATATAAATGCTAATCGTCTTATTCGCTTTATATATTTCTGTTTAGAAATTATTATGAACGCATTTCGTGTAACTGCCGCTGTGACTTGTGTTAGTACTTTCATTCCAATACAAATGGATTTCTTCATTCCAGAGTTTTTAAACCTGTTCGTGACACGAGGTCATTTTTGATGTTTCATTACATGGAAACTTATTCGGCTGGTGTTCTCCACCAGGAAATATGTCCCCTCTTTTTAATATGCATCGTATCCCATCTGGCATTCACCGTTTTGTTTTAATCTTTTTCTTGTTTTGGATGCTGTTTTTTATTGGCAGAAGTAGGTATTCTCTAGGTCGAATCAAACCTAACTCATGTAAATTTTCTTAATAATAATGACATTTACCGTAGTATTTTGTGTGTGAGTAGAGAATCTCATGAATTGTATTGTTATATTGTTATGTTTCAGGAAAAATGATAGTTCCAATAAGATATTTTATTCCGAATTTTTATTCTTAATCTATGTTATAATTGATATTTTTGCAACATATAAAGCATTATTAATCTTCGTGGCCACTTTTTTTAACTTTACATTTTAAGTTATTACGACAATAAATTTTATGTTTAAAAATATATTATTACTATGAAATGTGCGTGTGCTTAAAATCAAGATTCCACTTTATAATTGAGTAATTAAACATATAAATTTTCGAACAAAACTTAGCAAGATAAAAGTTTTATTTTTTAATGGGATTAGCAGAATTTAGTTTTAATATTCTCCCATCTTTGTACTTGAACAACATTAAAAAGATAATCTTAGATATCGATGTGAAAATTCTTTATAAAAATATATATTGCATGTACTTATAATTTTTTCATTTTAAAACTTTAATCTGGAAATATTTAATCATTTGTTAGGAATATTAATTTATAAATTGGACACATAACATCATTGTTTGCTGTAAGAAATTAGAGCTTGTTAAAATTTCTTTATCAAAGATTGCTTTTTTGAAATGTGTTTGGCTGATATTAGAACTATGTGCTATATGCTTGTTAATAATTGTTGGAAATAACTAATTATAAGAAATTTTTTCTTAATTTTTTTTAATCTGTATAAGACCTCCGATTTCATAAGCATGTCATCTAACTGAAGACATAATTTTTAGTATCAAATTTTGCGTAGAGTTTCTTAATTTGGTTGTTTAGGTGGTAGGTTCATAATGAAGCATTACATTGAGTAAATTAACTATATATAAAAAAATGGTTATTTTAATGATAGAGTTGAATTTATATTTTTCCTACTTCACTTTTTCGTATAACATTGCAACAAAAAATATTTATCGATTCTCTTATCGAAGAACATTTTAACGAAGATGTCATTAGAATTGAAAAAAACATATTTCTTTAAAAACTATATAAACGAGACAAACTTATACTTAAATAATAAGTTGACTTTTTATTATCTTAATTTCATGCAAGATTATTTAATTAAACCCAAAATTTTAAAATATTAGTAAATATAAATAAATTATAGTTAAAAACAAAAAAGGCGTTAAATAATTTATGCTGTGTTAAAATAGTTGGTAAAACTGAGATAATTTAAACCCTTTGCTTCTGAAAAATGCACTTAAAAGAATAAGTTTGTACTTCCAATATTTTTAGAATCATTGTTAAATGTTGCATCAACGAGAAAATTCGCTTTATCGTCTAATTCGTCCAATAATTCAGTATTCATTTATGTCTAAAAATCTGAATGATAATAAGGAGATGTTCGCCCACACAAAAATACAATGAAGCTACTCTTCATTTATGCTTTGAGTGACTGAGGGGAAAGGATGATCCTTCGCCTCTGGAAGGTCAAGGCTCGGTTTTCTCTTCATAGTGAGGGTGGGTTTCGCATTCCAGACTGCGGGCAAACACTCCTCATTCATATGCATTATCTGTCTGTTATTTGGGTGGTAACTGCGACACTCTTATTTATAGAATTTAACATATCTACTTCATTTTTAAAAAATCTCCCATGTCTAATTAGTCGTCGTTAAATTGTTATTTCTAAATATATTTATTCACGATCATTTGTTGTTTTATTTTAAAATTCCAATATATGTTATATTTATTTCATTCTTTTTCCATTGTAAAAAAAGTTTTTGGATAGTTTCTCCTTCTGAGTTTTGAAAACAATGTCAATTAGTATTTTTTTTCTCTAATTCCTACTTCTAACGTTGTGATGTGTTAAAATGAATTGATATGATATATAAAGTTTTGGTATACATATTGTGATAGCCCCACGATATTGAAATGCAAGTCCTGTATTTAATATAATAAGGAATTCAAACTGCATCTCCTTTTATAAATACATTATCGTGTCTAGGTTTAATCATTTAATGTGATATTTAAATACTATTAAATAATAAACAGGTGGATTCTAAATTATTGAATTTGCTCAAATAATACGAAATAACTATACTGTTTTTTCTAACCTGATAGCCCAATTATTAGCGCTTTTGTCTTCGGCTCAACAGTTTGTGTGTTCGAATCTCACTTTGAGCTTGAATGTTTTCAATGGTTCGGAATCCAATTTAAACTATTTTTCGCAATTTTATTATCCCTCGTGTGTAAAAACATGACCAAAATTATGTTATGTGAGAAATAAACGAACCATTGATTGTACAGTTTTTATTTTAAACTATTGTATTATTAGCGTTATACAATTACTCATACAATATGTATACAAATTTAATGTATAAAAAGCATCGAATTTAGGATTTATTATTACATATTTACCTTGACACATTGGCACAAAGTATCCCGGAAATATACAGGTTTCTTTTGTTCTATTAATTTGCAGATTAAAATATGCATTTGTAAGAGAAGCTTTATATGAATTCAAAATAGAAAAGTATTCAAACAACTGTCACTTAAAAAAAAATTTAAGAAAAATGTTATGATTATTCGTGATCGACCCTTAATGACTTGGTCTTCATGTGTAATTTACTCTCAGCTTGCTTTCGCAATTAGGTGGAAGCAAAAATAAACGAATACAATGCAGAGCAATTAAAGCCTCTATACTTCATTCAAACCACATTTTCTCTTTTCATCGTTGGGAAATAAGGTCTTCTATTTCTAGGATCTATACTGTGAGTAACAGAGACAGAAGAGCAATTATGGCGTGTAGGGAGGTTGTTCTCTATTTAATGAATAGTGTTTTGTGTTATTGAGTACCATTTTTAAAATTAGTTTCAAGAATGTGTTATAATTCATCATGTGTGTATGCAGAGGCTTTTAGATCGAAAGCTATTAACAATTTTATTTTTAACATTTAAAAAGTACGTTTGCTTTTTCAGTAATTTGTCCCATTAATAATTAATAACACATAATTAATTTTATCGTACAACTTCTTAATGCAATTCCTAAGTTAAAAAAAAATTTCATTTAGATATATTTTTTTTCTTTCTTCCTAACTTAACTCTCTAGCGTGTTATTTGTGCCCTTTGTTTATAATCATCACTTTTCATCACTAATGATCCTTCATTTGATATAGTGTGAAAATCACAGAAAAAATTAAATTTCCATTTGCGTACTTTCCTCTGATATATACCGAAATGTTTTGTCCCAGAATTCACCTCGAGCGTGAATATTTCTAATGGTTAGCAATTCCTAAATTTTAGGTTCCTATTTAATTAGTTTTCAAAGTGATTATGAAACAATAAGCTGATGTAAGTACACACACTCAATATCGGGCTAACGCATGAAATTCTTTATGCCGTGCTTCCTAAACTGAATAATTTAATGCCAATTTTTAAGAATATTTAGAATATTTCTAAGAATTCAAACAATTATTTTAATGTACTATGATTTGCAGATAATTTTCAGTTTTAGTTTCGTTTATACAAACCTTCCGAATTATTAATTGAAATTTTTATTGATTCTTAAACTGTGACAATCAAAAATCAGACACTTTAGTTGTCCAAAATTTTTAAATAAAATGTATTGAATTGCTAAATAATTTTTGCAGAGCTTAATATACCTTGCTCATCAGTGAAATTATATTACTGTAAACTAAATATGTCTTTTCTTGGCATTTGCTTAAGAAAAAGACACTACTGTGAACGAGTTGCATAGAAAAGGACAAAAATTATGCTGGTGTGCTAATATAAAAAAATGATTACAAAATTTCAAAGAAAGCAGTTTGTTTTTAGATCCATGAATTAAGAATTTTCAAACTTTGTTTGTGTAATGCATTACCTTACATAATAATTATGTACATATTAGTGTTTATTGAAGTCCATATATTTTAATGAACCCAATTATTCTTTCGGATCATAAGAACGATCTCCACTTAAGGCAGATATTTCCTTGTATAGAAAACTCCTTTGAGAGCAACGGTATCTCAGCTAGTAGTTTTACATTTAATCGCAATACCTCGTGTTTAAACTTTCAGAATTTGTTTTCTGATAAAATAATAATAAAAACTCTACTTTAAACGGATTGCCTCAGCAATGTTAAGGACATGTTGAAATCTTCGAATTCGTTTCATTTATATTGTTTCCGGATCCACGTGATTCTTCAGCTAAGCCTCGTTTGAACGTTATTTAAGTTATTAAATTGGATATCCTACTTGTTTGGCAAGGTTACATGTTCACCATTTGTGACAAAAAAAATGAATATTTTATTATATAGACAATTAAATGTATTGCATCTTGTATTTACATTAAAGAAGCTGTGAAATAAACCTCCCCACTTCATTTGCGGTTTTTTTAATAAGGAATTGTTTGTTTGGTCTGAAATCTTAATATAATTTGCAGGAATGCAACAATTAACATGTTAAATTTTGCCATTTTTAAAGTTTCTTTGTTAGAATTTCACATTAATAAATCTTATCATAAGAAATTGCTTTTATCATGCCGGTTTGCTAACTATCATACATTTTATGAGAATATATCTTCTCTGTTTTTAACACCTTAAAAAAATTGACACGATAATTGCTTTTTCGCATTTCAGTTTTATTGCTCATATACAACTTGTATTTTTCAGTATTAATTTTATAGAAATTATTATAGATTTGTGCTTATAATTTGTACTATGAAAACTAATCGGAAAAACTACTTGCAGTGAATTAAATAAAAAAAAATTTTTCGTTTTCAGTTTCGTGTCCCAACCACTGTAATACGAGGCGAATATATTCGGAAGCCATGAAAGTTTGCTTCTCATTCGGATTCGATGCAGTCGTACTTTTTGTAAGCCTAGAACTACTTTCTCCAACTAAATGCAATATTCTGTTACGTTCATTTATCTGGACTGATTTATTGCAAACTGGATAAAGATCGACATATCAACCTTCACGTAAATGAAAGCTCTCAAACTTATTTCTACAAGATTTAATTCTGACGGCGAAAAAATATTTTCATAGTAAAACTGGTAATCTGACACAATGTAAAATCTTAAATCTATAAAACACATTATTTAAAAAGGCTTCCGAAATGATGTAATTGAATGAAATGATTCCTTTTCGTGATGTAAACATAAAAATTTGTGATTAAATTCTTATTAAAGCTTTCTTACTGATTTGTTCTTTAATTTGAAAATTATATTACAGAATGACAAAAAGCATTTGTTAAGTATGTTACGATGCAAATTATTTATCAAATCTCTTGAATAAACATTACTACATAACAAAATTTCTATTACTTATGTTTTGCTTAACTTTTCTGTCTGATGGATTTAATTCAAATGAATTTTTAATTAAGTTTTAAGATGCTATGAATCGAAAATACTCTCTAGGTATAATAATATCATCTACAACACAATGTTATGATATCCTTTTCTTTAGCTTGAATTCTGCAAGAATTGACTATTGATGATAATTTATTGTAAATTATTAATCAACCGATTTATTGACAAATTTTGACATGATTGAATAAAATAATGCACAATCGTGTTTCATCAGATATCTGGACACGATCTTAAAATGTACCTTACTATCAGCTTATTATCTAAGAAGAACTTCAAATATGTATTAAGAGATCACTTTATTCGTTTAAACTTTTTTTAACAAAATTTTTGTATTGATTCGTGTGAACTGAAACTTTTGAAAATATCTATATCTGCTTATTATTTAACTTAGTTTTCTTTATTTACACCTTAGTTATTATGAAAGACGTAGGAAAATTATGAGATTTTTTGTTCGAATTTCCTCTCTTGTATAAATATAAAATGTTCGCTTTGACTTGGGCATTATATATCGATAAAAATATATTTCTGTGCTCTTTCAGATTTCTTTAATTACTTTCTAATTGAGAATAAAATTTGTTGCGGTAAAAAATAATCAATCTTTAACATAACCTTGCTACTTGGGCTTTATTCATAAGTGTCTGATTTACCACAGATACCAACTGCTGACATTCAGCGGGTGAAACTATCTCTTATCTTTCTTCAGATCAACCCCTGAAGCTTTTTTATGACAGAAAGAAACTCTAAACCTTCAGATCCCCGCCATCTTTTCTAGAAATAAATAAAAAAAAAAAAAAAAGTTTGCTGTCTGGAGTTTTTGGAATGGTTAAAATATATTGCCAACTTGAATTTGTTTAGTTTTTCTCTTTAGGGCACTGGAACTTATATTTGAGTCAATTATAACCAACCAAGCGTACTGCCAAAGTCGCTGACTTATGTGTGGAATTTTCATAAAAAGATTGTTATCTTATAGATTCGGAAAATATCATTTAGAGAGCATAACACATTCACATATTCGTAATATTTGAAATTTCAAATTATTTACTTATATTTGTGCGTATTATATATGTAAATTGATTTGTTTCTTTAATTAAAAAAAATACTTTAATTTGTGGAATTTAGATTTTAAATGTTAGACATACTCAGATGAATTTCTTATGATGATCCAAAATCAACGATCCAGAAATCATAAGATTATTATTCAAATGTTATATTCAGAAAGGCTCTTGCATTCTGAAAATTAAAATTGGAAGAAAATTACACTAAGAGTCTAGCTCCCCTCATCCTTCTAATTTTATATTTTTCTTTTTTTGCCTGAAATTATACTTTTAAACAGGAATAAATACCGTTGTTTTAAAAAAAAAAAATAATATTGGGATGATATGATCTGAATAAAAGAATATAAAGAATCTAAGGGTGTGTTTATTAGTATTTTACTGTTTTTAATTCTCTGCGCTTTCAATCATTTCGTTCATTTTTAATTCGATTTTATTTGCATTCATATATATTTTAGCGTTTCGCATTAAAAATAAATTTTTTCAACATACTGTCATCATTTTGTATTTCATTGTAATAACATTTATTTATTCATGCGTTACTCCCCCCCCCCCATTTTATTAACGTTTTAAGTGTAAATGATTTGCTTTTAAATGTTCCATATATATATATATTTTAATTAGCCTGAAAAGAATGTTCTTTTTAATGTGCCTATTATTCTTCAATGATTCAAATTTATTCCGTGCTTTATTTTACGAGGAAGTTTTTGACAGCATTGAAATACTCCATGGCTTTAAGTTTCGCATGATTGATTTTTCTGATTTTCGAGAAGTCAAATTTAGATTTTGTTTAGAAAATTCCTTTAAGAAATCGTGTTCTGCGAAATAATAGCTCATTTATTGATCACTGAAGCAGATTAACTGTTCTATGACAGAAAGAGAATTTTCTTTTTGCTGTATATAACTTCATTTCTTTCCTTGTAATTGAAATTGCAAAAGGATATTTTAAAATGAATATTTTGTGCTGTTGCTATTAAATGGTTGTTTTTATTTGATTGTTTTCACTTCAGAAATTTTGAAAAGGAATACACACTTTAGCTCTATTTAAATATGTTGCAAAAGTATTTCCATGGATAATAAATCCGTATTTTCATTTTTGAAAGAAAATCGCTTATTTAATACTAAATTCTGAATATAAACATCTTATTTTTGTTCCCAACTCAAATTTAACCTTTTATATGTGCAATAAATCTGATTTTATTAGTCTGAATACTTGCAGGCATCAACTTCATAAGCATATTGAGCGTTACCTCGGCGTATGGCAGCAATAACTTGATTCGGTGTGAATTTCGCGTCTTTTTTGTTCGAAAACTTCTTCGAAATGTCACCTTGACTTTCATTCTTAGTGAGGGCGTAAGTCGGAACGGAAACAGATACGAGGAATCTTATCCAAAAGGGGTAATGTAACGAACAGTGATGTATGGCTGTGAGGGGTTCCAGACGCGAGGCAGTCTTCAAGAAACACGATATTGTGATTTTTTCGGCATTACTGCTGAGGCTTAAATTTTTGTGCTCGCTAACATCCGGTCTCTAGTTTTGCTAGTACCAACAACTATTTTTAATCTAATTTTAGTTTAAAAGAAATTTTACTCAATATCAATTTATTTTTATGTTACATTCTTCTTAACTTTTGTGCCTTTCTCAGAAATAACTTTCTTTTTATCTTTAATTTGTAAACTTATTTTTTAGTCCACAGGAATTGTTTTTGGATAAGTAATTATTTTTCGAAATGTTTTAAAAAAAGAATGCATTTTGCTCTTATACTTAAAGAAATAAGTGCAGCAAACATTATTTTTTCCATTTCTGTTGCCATGAAAATGGCATGTGTAACTGTCTTTATTAACATTTCGCTCCCTGTGGCTTAATGAGTTACAAATTATTCTAATTTTTATAAAATTTCTTGTATTACCTGATCTCCTCATCTTTGATTCAAGGAATATCAATAGAATTTAATTTACTTCTTTCATATGTTTTCAATTCCTGGATAAATATTGCTTTTGCTAACATAAAGTTTTAAGGCAATGTTCAGAAGTTCAAATTATATAAGAGAAAGGCTTTAAATGTCAATAAAATATATTAAATGTTTTGTACTAAAATTACATACAATTAGTTTCAAAATAGATTTTTAAGAATTTGATATCTTACAGCAGTCTGCATTTTAGATAGCTTTATAAAAATGAATGGTTTTATGATAGCCTGTGTGAAACTTTTTATTAAATATAGATACATTAATTATATAAATTATATATAGCTGATTACAAGGTAATTAAATGGGTAATTATTATCCTCTTTTAAAATTAAAAATTTTGAAAATTTCTTAAACTAATGTTTAATTAGCTTTTAAATTCTAATTAATTACTCCAACTTCAAGTTTACTTTTTGAAGTAAACATTTACATAGTAAGTTTAAACTTCAGTCATTGCTAAATATAAGTAGATTTTGCGTTTTTGTAAGAATTTTTAATTGTAGAATATTAAAATTTGGCTTTATTTTCAGATTTCATAAATTTTATATAAAACTGGATAGCATCAATGGCGTTACGTTGTTTCTACTTGAGTCATCAGCGTTGTGTTCACAGAAAAGAACATGTTAAAAAGTTGTGAGTGAGACAATTGTGCCAAAATGGAGCTTAAAGTATGGGTTGATGGCATACAACGAGTGGTATGTGGAGTCACAGATTCCTCTACATGCCAGGATGTTGTGTATGCTTTAGCTCATGCTACAGGCCAAACTGGCCGATTTACTTTGGTTGAAAAATGGAGAAACAGTGAAAGATTATTAGCTCCTCAAGAACAGCCATTGAAAGTATTAACTAAATGGGGAGAATATGCCAATGATGTGCATTTTGTAATGAGAAAATCTTCTGGTGATGCAAAGCAGCTGTCTTCCAACAATCAAACTCAGAACAACAAAAGGCAGCATGATTTCCTGCGCAGCTTTTCACCCAGTAGCATTAGCAATAAACAAAAAATACCTTTAAACAATAAAGAACTTAAAAAGTCTTTGACTTTTAGTTGTGGCCATGGGAGTAGTGGTAGTGTCAGCAGTGAAAATTCAACTCCTCCTATCATTAATGAATGTTCTCAATCTAAAAACGATACTTCATCTAGCCGAAATGCCAAAAATCGGGAAGGACGTTCTAAGCAAGATTTACCAAAAGGGGTAGTGCGAGGTATTCCTCAAAAGCCTAGAGACAGTGAAAGTCCAAATTCTATTGGTTCGAAAATTGAAAGGCCGAAATATCCCCCTTCCTATGATGAAGCAGTATCTCGTTCCAGTGCTCGCTTTCCATCTAGTCATTTATCTTTAGCAGCTCCCACATCATCACAAACTCAAGATGAAGAATCCCCATCAAATAAAAGACCTCATCTTGCTTCTAGAACTGATCAGTTTTCACCAATAGATAGAGGATCTCCATCAAGTCAAACTCAAATCCCTCGTCAGGTAAACAGTCATAAAAGTTCTCATGTAGTTGATCAAAGTAGAGATTTCAGCTCCAAAAGTCCAGATCGTACCCCTAGTTCAAACTTGTCTCCTATTTCAAGTTTATCACCTAATAGAGCCAAATCTCCAAGTAGATCTCCAGAAAAGACATCACAAAGTAGCCTTATTGATGAAAATCTGAAATCTAAAACTATTGTGTCTCCTAAACATGAAAATGACAAGCACATTTCTTTAGAAAATAAAAATATTTCTAGGAAAACTTCCTCACAAACAGATGACTCTAACAGAGATCCTCAATATCAGGACTTACTGCGTTTGGTGTCTCTTCAACGGGAAAAATTAGATAACCAACAATCTGAAATAACCCAGTTTGATGCAGGTAAACATTTTATGTATATTCTGTTGTATTTGCAACAAGGTTAATATCTTGTATTGATTAATATTAATTTGATAAATATATGTAGCTTTGAAATGTTACTTAAAATATTTTTATAGTTTGAATCTTTAACTCAGAAAAAAAAAAAAACTACTCAGTTATGAAAAATAGTATTTCATTTTACTAATTAGTAATTTAAGCGTCTTAAATAGGTTAGTGATTTCAACAAATTCTTGTTTATTTAAATTTTAATCAATTTTGAAATTAAAATTTAACCAAATGTTTTTTAAGAATATAATTTTTCCTAACTATATTTAATGTGGAATAATAATAAGTAAGCTTGATTTATCCAAACTAATTGCAAAAAAAAACACTTATTTGAATTATAGTTTTTGACTATGTGAGAAGTCCATTAAAAGTGCATTGCTCAGCATAAGCTAGTACTAGGACACTATACTCTTCAGTCTCTGCATTCTCTGCCTCTGATAAACTAGGAGAAAGTCTTTTTTGTTTTTGTTTTTAGCATTGTATTCATAAGTGTTAGGTTGGAGATCCAAATGTGTTAAGTTGGATACTCAAAATTTTTTTTGTGGCATGTTACTACAGTTTTATTATCTGTTAAATAGTCCCTTTTTAAATGCAACATGTCATGGTTGGCGGTGTTTTCAGCTGTAATCTTTTCTGCAGTATCAAAAAGCTAAAAATGAAACTAAATATTTTGAGAATTATGAACAATAGGAATGATAATTTTAATTTGGCTTTCAAATTAGAATATCTCCAGTTTGTGAAACTAACCTTTGATGAACAAGAAAGATTGGTGTTGCACTTCTGCTTTCTTCTTGTTCTTAAGAGATTTTAGAGTTTTTCTTTATGACATGTGAATACAACGAAATATCTATGAGAAAATCCTAGAAAGCAAATCATGAAGAATGTTCTGAACAATAGCGATTTCCTTTGGTTTTTTTTATCTAGAGATAATGAAGATCATTTAGTTCATGTTGGAAAATAGTACTTGACTTATTGTTTGCTTCATCATATGACAAATATTTATTTCCTAATGTTGAATGCTTTTATTGTTTTTAAGAAACTTATTTGCCTATTTCCCACTTATTTGGATTACTTTGGCTTTTGACTATCAAAATTTTATTAACTTTTCTTAATGGGAACTTAAGTTTGCTGTAATTAATAATTTTTTATTGGTCTCTGATTTTCTTTTATTTAAACTTACAAAATTCTATTTTTAGTATGTCTTTAATTTTTCTTACCTTTAGTTTCTTTATTAATTTCTTAACTATTATAAATTTAAAGTATATGTTTGGTAAAATATCCAGCTTCTGTTAGAGATTTCTTACTTTGTCGAAAAATAAGTTTGTAAAGTAATTTGTGAAATTGTTTGACTTATTTTAAGTTACATTTCAAGAAACCTTTGTAAAACATTCATAAGAATTTTGTGAAATGGTTTAAAAAATCTCAATGTATAGACAAATTTATGTTTTTAATGAATACAATTCTTTGTTTAAATTAAATGTATTTATTACAAATAACTTTTATTTCAATGTTTTCAATAAAATCTTAACAGAGCTGGAGTCAATTTTTATCAATTATACAATGCAAGTAACTTTGTGCTTTTATTTTTAATATTAAACGATTGTGTTCAGATGAGATATTGCTATGGCAGTAAATAAAGCAGTTAAATTTTAACATCTAAATATCATTCAAGATTTTTTTTTAAAATATGCTTATTAATTTAAGGATTATTTCTTTTATGAAGCACTTCAAGCAAGGTTAATTCATTTGAAAAAGGAAACGGAAATATAAGATAAACAAAGCTCTTGCCTTTTTCGCATTTCCATTGAATGAAGTGAGAATAGATATGCAAATTAGTGTGTGATGTGGTTGAGACACCTGTTAGTGAAAAGTAGAAATATTAGTCATTATAAAAGCAAGTCATCAATCGAGCATTTGTGGATAGTGCTGTGAATGATTGTACAGCAAAACCATTGAATTCAAGCAATTCAGTTTGGGAGATTTGTTCCTCTGTGATGAAGCTGGTGATCAGCGGATTAGTTTAGTGGTTTATTGTGAGCTGCTGTCAATGGGTCAAAATGTTAGTGTAGATCTCTACTGGTAGCAATCATAATGTTTGGAACAGATGGAGCCAGCGCTGGTTAATTGCAAGGGTATTCTGTTCTTACTTGTAATGCGAGGCCACGTGTAATGGACAGGAATACCATACAGCGACTTGATTGGGAGATTATATGCCAGCCTCCTTACTCACCTGACTTTGCACCATCAAATTAATATATTTTTTATTCTGTGGATAATGATCTTCATGGAAATTCCTTCACCGATAAAATAGACTTGTGCTAAGTACTAACAGACTTTGTGTCCAAAACCCTCAAGTTTTAACACTAGGTGATTGCACAACTGGAGACATGTTGGTGGAAGGTACTGGTGCCAATGATTACATCAAAGACTAACAATAGGCTACACTTTCTGTATGTCATGTCTGTTAGATTATTAAAAACTACAAGAACTTTCTTATTTACCTTGTATGTATCAATTGATTTTAAAAAATTATTGAAATTTAATAGGAATATCTAGTTTTATCTATTTTTTAATGGTAATTATTTGTGCCCCAAAAAATTTTTACAGTAAAATTAAAACATTGTTTACCTTTTATATTTATTTTACCTAAATTTTTATTAAATTTCAATTGGAAAATTTTTGCTTTTTTCTATTTTTTAATGTTTATTAAGTAAACTCTATATTTTACATATAAATTGACTTAAATATTGATAATAAGTTTAAGACCCCTTGTTTTAATTAAGAAAAGTTAAAAATCTTGCTTTTTGAATAGAATAAATGGAATCAGAATTTGCATGGATTTAGATTACATTGCTCATAAATTTCTAAACTTACAGAAATCTGTAGCCTATTTTTAACTACCTCAAGAATTTCTATATGTAAACTTTATATCAGATATAAAAATTCTGCAAAATTAGCTTCGAATTCTATCATTTGAATTGATATTTTTACTGCCTTGAAGCTACCTTACAAAGTCAGAATGAGTAACAAATCAGCATTTCATTATTGACTTTTGTAAATTGAGCATTACAAACCATGTTACATTCTACATCATGAAATATCATTAGTTTAATATATATTTTATAAGTTCAGTAGCTTATTTTTAAAAAATATTTTTTCCCTGTGTCATTTTAGAAGTACGTATGCTGTATGTTACTGTAAGAGACTTGCTTTAATAATGAAAACTTTTATTGATAAGGTTTATCAATTTAAGTACTTTTTAAAACAGAACAATTTTAAATGCATATTTTGGAAAGAAATTAATGATATTGAAAAGGCATTTAATGATAGAATATTTTCATGAAAAATGAATCTCTAACTTTTTTTGTAAAAAATTTATCATCATAATTTGTGACAATGTTTCTAAATTTAAAAACTATATATTTTTTCAATTAAAAGAAGGTAATAGTTCAACAAAAATAAGAATTTTTTAAAAGACAAATGCAGTTTTAAAAGCAATTGAAATTATCTTTACTTTTGATAACCTTTATTAATTAAATTTTTCTATAAATGAAATAGTTAAATGAAAAGTTTTTCTTTTTTTTAATTGTTTAACTTTTTATGGGCCATTTATATATTTTTCTTAAATTTCCCCCACCTTTTTTTTATCTTCCAATAACAATTAAACAATAGCTTTTAAAGAAATATATTCTGTCGAATTTTTATGTATACATTTAAATTTTATAGGGAAGAAAGTATACTTCCCAAGAAATCATTTACCATCATAAAGAAAATTTAAATTTAATGGTGATTTCTCATGAAAAGATAATCATAATGCAATGTACAATGGGACAGCCCATTCTGCATACTCTTTTCTCTCTTGGTTCCTCTTTTCTTGTCCCTTTTTGCTAAATTTCTTACCTCGTCTATAGTTGGAATCCATCTTTGGCTTATAATTTCCCACATTGGGAAAGTATACTTAATCTGCAATTACATGATTCTTTGCTTGAAAGCTGGTAGGTTATCCTTATTTCTTGAGAATCATCTGTCTATTAACTGACGAGTTAATGTTACATGAATGTTAGCTAGTCTTATTTCTCTGTTTCATTTGTTTACTTGCCACAGTATGAAACTATTTATGATGGCAATGTCAGTAAGAAAATGAAAAATTACTATGCTACTATTTTACAGATCTTCATATATGGTATCTCATTTCTTTGCTAAAATCAAGTAACTCCTCTCTTAACAATATTGTATACGACAGCTCTTAGACTAACTTAATACTATCTTTTTTTCCTCCAATATGCAGACATAATTGCTGCATTTTATCTAGTAGTCAACAAGGTAATGGCCATATTGTCAATCTAATTTATTGCAGCAACATCTTCCTTAATTTGGAACATTGATCCACCTCTTTATAGTTTATCATTAGCTTTCACTATTTTTGGAGAATTCTTTTTAGTAAGACATCACACAGTCCCCACAGAAAACGAACTATTTGTATGTAGATTTTTTGCTTGCATAAAGTATGTGAAATAGTTATGAGTTATAAGGTAAGCTGTGTGTTTCACGTGTTGCATTACTCTAGTAACTACTGTTTTTCCTAAATTTAATGTTTTTGTCTTTCTAATAGATGCTTAAAACACAAATTTTAAATTTATGAATATATACAGTTATATAGTTTGCTAAACACCAAACCTTGTACCCTCTTTATTGGCTTCAACAAAACAAGTGTCAGGAGAACAAATCTTGTGCAACATTTTCAAATTTTCTAAACAGAGGTGAGATAATTCTATTCAGTTGATAGAACAATAAATGCCAGCACAAAACTAAAGCAGAGATTAGTTTTTCTATCTTAATAACAGCAAGTCTAATATATTATAATGAATTTGCATTTTCTACAGATGTTTTGTAAGATCATGTGAAAGGGAAGTAATCTAGTAATATTAATCTAATAGATCTTCCCTAGGCAAAAGGGAAAGCTTTATATTTTCTCTTAAGATTTTCATTCTCTAATATTTCTCACTATTATTTCTTTAATTTCATTCACTAATATGACTTTCTAATATTTCCTTAATTTATTGATATTTGATTTGTATTTATATTGTGAAGAAGTAATGCTATGTATGAAAATAATTGCAGATAATTTTCTCACTAATTTACATTAAATTTAAAATGTTTTACTTTGAAATGTATGTGTTAAAATAGTTTGAATTATTTGAATTTTTCATAAAAAAGTATTTTATGTTTTCTCATTTAACATATCTAATATCTAGTTAGTAAGTAACAGTTTAAAATTTTAAATGTTTTTCTCTTTATTGATTATATAGCATAATGCAGGCCACTTTTTATAGTATAATAAATATTGGTTTTCATGCTTTAAAATCCATATAGTTGAAATGTTAAGTTTGTGAGTTTTATTTTACACTCTATTTTTTTAACTATATTTTTAACTATGCAATATTTTGCCTTATGTGACAGGAGTTATAGTAATAATATTTCAAATGTACTTAAAAGAAGTTTTGAAAAAGTCTAGTTTAAAGTATATAGAGATTTAAACCTGAAACTTGCAAGTTAACTCATAAAGCAATTTAGTTTAAAATATCAGGAATTTAAAAATTCTAAAATTGTGATTGGAACCTAGGAGGTAGCTATAGCAGAGAATAGTATAATGGAAATAACTTAGTCATAAAAATTCCTTTAAATCACAAAATTCAATTAACAAAAATTGAACAGTCTATTTCATATCATTTAGGAAAATAAACATTGTTTCAAAAAGAGAACTTGTGTAGCCTGTACTAGAGATAGAAGATTCTAAGAAGTGATTTTTTTTTTTCTGTGTGACAAGTATCATTAGGTATGATATAATTGAAATTAAGAATAAGTTTGAATGTTATTTTAGTCATAGCAATTGATTTCAGAACAAAAGTTCTTGTCTTTATTTTTGAAATTCACCCTTAATATAAAAAATCACAGATGGCAGTTTGAAAATTACTTTTAGAAGTAAACTGGTAAATTTATGGTTTAATAAATAATTAATTTCAGTTCAAAATAGATCTAAAATATTCATACCTTTGCATGATTTACTCAACTTTTTCCCCATTCAAAAGCTACATACTATTCAAAAGCTACATTACAAATAAAAAATATTTATATTTTGTTTTATTCAACAGTTCAATTCAGCTTTTTAGGAATTTTTTAACATAGGAGATGAATATATATAATTTTACCTTCCTGTGAAAAACATCCTAAATAATGTCTAAATTATCTGATTTTAATTCTAGATTTAATAAAGAAAATATTAGTTAAGCATTATTTTTTATTTATTACTCAGTCTATCTGGGTAATAACACCTTTTTTATCTTCATCAAGGCACATTGACTTGTTTCCAGGACTAAATGAAGAGTCACTTAAAACTTCTAAATCAGAATGTGCCTTCGTGCAATACATTTCATTCCAGGTCATCCAATTATTTACAAGTGTCACTTCTTAAATGATTTAGTCACTGTCCCTTTTTATATAGGTCCCATCTAATATGTTTACTTAGTTGCTTTTTTAGATCATCTTCCCGTGTCTGCCTAGTTCTAGTTATATTTCTACTTAACCTACCTTCTAGCTATTATTCTTCCTAATTCTAGCAATGGCTGCCTAATGTCTAGTTATTCTTTTCTGAATTAAAAGTGGTGCCGAATGTCTACTTAGTTCTGTTACCGTATTCTTTGTACAAATAACTTGGGATTAGCATATCTAATCTCATGTTTATATGCTAGGTTATAGCAATGCTAACATTGTTTTTAAGCTACAACTTATCAAGTTTAAGAAAATTGAACTAAAAAATTCACACATTTAAAAGTCATTCACCAAAATGGAAAATTTAAACAAACTCAGTTGTAATTATCATTAAATGTACATTCACTTAATTCCCTTTAACTGTAATATTCCCACACATTGCAAGGAAACTAGAAAAATCCCATAAATCTGAATAAAAGAAATTTTTAGAAATGAATACAGTTAAAAAGAACTGAGTGTAAGATATAATATGGGTGTGTACTGTTTCTAAATTTATTATCAATGAAAAAAAACACCTTATAGATCAGCTATTACAGTGAATAAGCATAACATAACATAACTTTGAATGTTATTTAAAAGAAAATACTGGCTATTCCAAAATTGTCTTGTCAACAACAATAAGTAAAGGCATACTATTTATTATATTTTAAAAAAAATGTGTTTTATGTCTTTAGTTTAAAAATTTAACTGTAGAAAGGGGGAAACTTTTGGGAAAAAAAATTACTCTCTTTTTAGGCCAGTTTTCTGATAATAAAAGTGAAAAATGTATGATTTTTTTTATTTATTATTTTTTTTTGAGGAATTATAGTTACTTATTTGAAGTAAGGAAAATTTGAGGATATAATGGGGGGGGGGAATTTGAAATATCTGCTCATATGAGAATTAATATTATAAAGTATTTCTTCAAGTACTGAAAATGAAATTATATATATATATATTAAATAGAGATTAAGTTATATATCTATTCACTATGTGTATATTCATCAAATAAATGTGAACTTGATTGTTAAAGCTTAAAAAAAAAAATTGAATTTTTCAGCTAAATTTTTTATGTGATTGTATAATATATAAAATATTGTCCATTTTTGGGAGAAAAAAAACATGTATTCTATACTTAATTATCTAAAATTTGCATGTCAAATATGTCTTTAAACTTTTACATACAAGCATTAAGAAATTACAACTTTATTTTACAGTGAATTTTTAGTTAGAAGATGAATCATTTAAAGACACTGGGAAAAAGTTTTTAAGAATTTGCTTTCCAAATATACAAGATTAATTTGAAAATACAATAAATTTCTGTGTATTAAATTCAAAATGACAATCTGGCTGGAAAAAATATTTTATATATTAGTTTAACATTTCACTAAATACAAAGTCCTAATATCAGATGTTTGTATTCAAGTTTCAAATGTTTGTAATGTCTCAGAATGAATTGTTGATTGAGTTGAATTGGCCGTTGGAGGCAAAAATAAATTTAAAGTGAAAAATCGAACTTTAACTGTCTAAATGTGGAAAAAAGGTTGTGATCATTAAGGATAAACTAAATATATGTACTTCCACTTTCATAAGACTTATTGTAATTTTAAATCTAACTCATATTTATTAAAATTTTCTTTATGAATCTCCAGGTTTGTTTGAAATATTAGTTTTAATTTTACATTAATATGCTATTTAACATAATACATTTTGTTTTACTTATTGTGTGTGCTCATAGTGGCTTATGAATAAGGAATTATTTAAAAATTTTATCCAATATTTGTTTTAAAAAATAATTTAGTTTGTAAAAATTTATAAGAAATTGTTTCAATGCTTTAAAACCTTAATTTTTTCATTAATTATATATATCAAATAATTTTTAATAAAGTAAAATGAATCAAAATTTCATAATGAAATAAAATTAAGATGCCATTTCCTTTTGTAATTGAAATATTAATTTTATGTAGAAATTATCTATTGGGAAGGTAGACTGCAGGAACAAGAGGAAAAGCTAACTCTCTTACAAGAAGAGGTATGTCACTTAGAACGAACACATCATGAACAAGAAGGAGAGCTGATTCAACTTGATCGTAGATCATTTAGTGAGGAAGTTGAACTTGGTCGCCAAGAAGAACGCACATTGAGGTAAAAGGTTTATTTTAATGTAAATTATTGGATATACTAATTAATTTTTAGTAATGTTATAATAAAATTATTTAAGCTAAAGAATTTTTAACACAAAGCTGTACATATATTTTGCACCAAGCTACTAACTAAATGGTTAGCATTCTTATCTTCAATTCAGCAGTTTATGTGTTCAAATCTCACTTTGGGCATGTGCATTTGTAGTGGTTTAAAATCCACTTTAAAACTTCTAATCCTAGTCTGATTAGCTCTTATGTGCAAAAAATGACTGTTGAGTGACAAACAGATCTCGTATATATTTAAACTTGTATATCATAAAACTTTGTCTCAAAGTTATCTTGGCATCTTGATAGTTAATTATAAAATGCTGTTCATTGTAAAAAAATATTGTGTTTTTTAATCTGGTTTCAAAAACTCCATATTTTCTGAAATTTATAGACTTCTGTTTTTTGACAACAAATTACATTTATGAAGTTATGTATCTTAAATGTAATCCACAGCTTTAGGAAAGCCAAATATATTTTAACCTTATATTCAATATGTATACTTAAAGTTATAAAGTTATCAGTTTACTTTTTATAATATTAGATACATATAAATTATCAAAAATATTAATATTTAAAAAAACAAGGTAAGCTCATTAATTAAGAATAAGAGTATTCATAATATATATATATATATATATATATATATATATATATATATATATATATTATAACAAATTTATTAGTTCATGTACAATGTTTGCTTTGGTTTATTTGCATAGGCTGAGATATTTATTATGCTTTTTGTAAATTACTTTCTTTGTGCTTTAAATGAATAAAACTAATTTTTCATTCAAAGTAAATTTGTATACTCATTGTATTATGTTATTTATGATCACTGATTTAATATATAATTGACTGCATTTAGATTTTATCCTATATTTTATTTTAAGTTTACTAATTTTTAAATTTTTGCTTTTGACATTGAAAATTATAGGAAGTTATAGGGTAACTATAACAAATAACTATTATCTTTATGTCTATAACTGTAGCAGAGAATTTCCTAATAAATTGATATTTTTTTAAGAATTCTTTTTAAATATTCACTTTTAAGTAAACATTAATAGAAATGCAATCATCTTCATATTTTAAAATTGTAGTTATATGCTTCAATAAAATTTTACTAACTCGGATATTTTAATACATTTACAAATAACCTACATATTACTACTCAATTTCTTAAAGTGTGAAAAAGATTTTGTTTATGAAATTGAATTCAGCTTAAAAATACACATCAGTTAAATCTAAAATATCCTAAACTGTTAAAAAGTAAGTGTTTTTTTTTTTTTTTTGTTATGTATTATTAAATTATTAATTATAAAGCATATTTAAAATAAAACACTTAAGACTTTTTTTAATGCATCATTTGGTATTATGCTAGTTGACTGTTGATAAAATTTCCTATGGTTTCGGAATTCGTACAAATATTTGATCTCTTTCAGATAAAAGTAACTATGCAACACATAAGATAAAGATTTACTTTGCAATTTTAATCGATTTTGTGAATAAAAAGTTTTTGATTTATGCTTAATTTATTTAAGATCATAATAGCAAAGAACTAACTTATGTACAGAAACAATTTACTTATGTTATGTTATAACTTATTAGAGTTGTATAAATAAAGATGAAACTTACTGTTTACTAAAATGATGTAGAATTGTTCTAATTTTTAAAAAATTGTGGATCTCTGAAATTACTGATTCTATGAAGAATGCCAAATAGTACATTCTGGAATTTTAATTTTTAAAAATATACCTCCTTATAAACTACTATTTATAAAATTACCTTTCTTTAAACTTTAATCTTTTTATTTTAAATTTGGCTATTGAAGGTACAATAATTTTTGAATTTTAATTTTCTGAAAACTTTGATATATAATTATTTATATCACATAATTGGAGATGAAGTACTTAGAATGATAATTTCTTAAAACTTTGAGCATTAAACAAAAGAAATTTTTATAATTTTAATAATTTAAAAAAAAAAATTTTATTTTTGAGAGTAAATTGTATTTTTTCTTTTATCTGTATCATGATATAAATGTATGTAATTGCACTTGTCTCTGTGGGAAAAACTTAATTCACAATCTGTTTATCGTTACTTTTTTTAGAAACTGATTTTTTAAGCCGTTTTGTATTTGAGGAACCCCATCTGTATAAATAATTTTAACTGGGAATAAATAATTTTCTTGTTTGAATTTAATGTGGTTTGCTCTGATGTTTCTTTTTTAATTTAAATTAACATGCTTTTTATATATGACTATTAATTATGTTGATTTATTAGTTTACTTAAAACTTTCTCCAATTCTTTATTGTAATATTTGTTTGCAATTTTTGACATTTGTTGCAATTTTTCATTGTTAAGTAAAAGCTTGTTAAGTATGTGAATTTTATCACATTAATGATTTTAATGACATAAAAACTATAATTTTTTTAATGTGTAATAAAAATTATTAATTACTATAAGGATTTAAAATTTTTAGTATTCTTTAAATTTTAGGTCTGAGCTCACTCTAGCCCGTTCTCAGCTGGCTAATTGTGAGACTGAACTGCTACAATGTCGACAAAGAATTAGATTAATATTGGAAGAAATTGCAGAAGAGCGACGTGTAAAATCATTAAGAGAGGAACAAGAAAAAAAAGAGCATGAAGAACAAGAACGACATCTTCAAACTCAAATTGAATGTATTCAGCAACAATTAAATGAAAAAGCTCAAGAATCTGATAGTCAGGTATATTCAACTAAGTTTTGTACTTTTAAGAAGTTACCATAATTTTCTATTTCATATTATTTTTGTTGCTGAAAGCAAATTTTAAACTTGCTATAGTTTATGATTGTACTTTTTTGTAGCATTCCGCTTTGATCAGACTATCATTATATTCAAAATTGATTATTCAATTCATTCAAATTTAATTGCTTTGGTATATAAAAAGATTAATTTACTAAGTGAAAAAAGATACTGATTCTGTAAAAGTATATTAATTTCTAAAGATTATCTCGCATTCATTTTTATTTTCCAAAATTTGTTTGTATTCAATTTGTTGCTAATGGGAGGTGTAAGTTTATGTCATACTATTTCTAAAACTTGGAATAAACATATTTAAATTGCACTTTCACGTATGCATTACATATATTCTTACATTCATTCAGATGTTAGCAATTTTAATCATTTGTACTTAAAACTTATTTTACAAAATTATATCTGAAAAAAACTTTTTCAAATAAAGCTTGCATTTTTATTTATCTTTATAGTATTTATAAATGTTGCTTAAAATTTGTTTTTAAAAAATTCAATAATATCTGTTACATTTTTTAATCAGAAAGCTACTGCTGAACAAGTGAAAGAAGAATTGCAAATGCTGGAATCCAAACTAAATGAAAAACAAAAAGAAATTGAAAAATTGATGGAAGAAATTAGGGATGCCAATCTCTGTTCATTATCTTTAATACCTGCTGAAGAAGGAAAATTTATTGCTGAAGGTAAATGAAGCATAATTTATTTTACCAATCTATAATTTATTTTACCAATGCTATATAAAAGTAATTATATATCTATTCTTTGAGCTTCTATTATTTTCTACTATGTAAAAATGTAGCAAAAATTTTGTTAAAATATGTTATGACAATTCATTCTTAATTTTGTCATAGTTGTATGAGATTCCATATTGAATTTTTATAGATAAAAAATAAAGTGGTCCTAAATAAATTTCATGTTTATTTCAATAGGGAAAATGGATCTTTGTTTGTATTAACTCTACTTGTTCTTATTAAGATTATTTCCATTCAGTAAAATTCTTTGAGCAATTAGTTTATGTATGAAAAAGATATTTAGAAACAATCATGATTTTGAATGTATCTGCAAGAAAATCACATTTATATATATGAATTTTATTTTAAAAAATTCATATATCTTCACATATAAGTGATTTTTTAGATTTTAATTTTAATCATAAATTCCAATTTATTTTGGAATTGAATTCTTTTTTCAAAACAAATGTAATGCATTTTTCAAAGATAATCTGATTTGTACTTCATACTTTAAAAGTCTGACTTCCTTACTCTGACTAAATCTAATTGTAGAAATGGGATATGCTATAAATTAGTCAGCTGTCTTTAAAAGTTGTAAATTTTTCTGTTCTCTCCATTTTTTTTTTTTTTTATTTGTGTGCTTTCATATGATACAGCCTGCATGACCTTTTTTTTTACTTTAATACTCTAAGTGAATGTGGAATTAGTGTGCAATTACAAAATAGTTTTAGTAAAATGTCCAAAAAAAAGTTTTCATCAAATTTATACTTATGGAATGGTTTCTAAAAGAAAGAAAGAATCACTCAAAATGAATCTTTAGAGGTGGAGATGAATATTTTTCATTACTGAACATTTATTACTGTAATCCAAATACTTTTCACATAATTTATTAAAAATAAAGTTTTATTGGCTCTACACTCAATTAGCTGCGATTACTGACAGCATGGTAACAAATGATAATATCAATGATGCTGTGCAAAATGTAACTGATACACTTCTAGATGCTGCCAAAAACACAATTCCCAAGTGCTCCCCAATTCCACGCAAATATCATAAACCATGGTGTTACTGTGAGGGCCAAGTATCATACTGAAAACAAAAAAAGTTGCGAACTGTTTTTTACATGTGCCCTACCATGGAAAACCTCATGGCTTTCAAAAAAGCTAAAGCTTTTGCTTGTCAAATATGGCAAAATAGTCAAAAAGAATCTTGGATAAGATATATTTCCTCCATCACATCATCAACTTCCAGCAAAGAGTTATGGAAGAAAGTTAAAGCTTCCAGTGGTTTATATAGGGACTTCTCTATCCTAATACTACGCACAGGAGCTGACACAATTTCTTCTCAATATGATATTGCCAATCTTTCAGGTGAAACTTTTGCAAAAGTATCTAGTCTAGCCTCTTATGATCCTAAATTTCTCAGAACCAAAGAGCAAGCTGAAAAGAAACATATAAAGTTTCATGATAAAGCCATACATCCATATAATTGTAATTTCTCTTTGCTGGAATTGCAGAGAACCCTATCCCAAACTAAAAATACTAGTCCGGGACCAGATGGTATCTCATATAAGATGCTTTGTCCCCATCTTAATCATGAATATTTAATAAACATTCTTTTTCTATTCTATAGAATATGGAATGAACATGTCTATCCTATCTGGAGCAAAGCAATTATTATTCCAATTCTTAAAACCTGGTAAAGATTCATCTAATCCTCAAAACTATCGTCCAATTGCTCTCACAAGTTTCATTGCTAAAACTTTGGAGCGTATAGTCAATGCCCGTCTTCTTTATGTAATTGAAGACAATCAGTACATATCACTTTATCAAAGTGGTTTCCGGAAAGGTCATTCTACTCTGGACAATATTGCATACCTAGAAACACAAATTAGGAATGCCTTTGTACGGAGACATCATTTGGTGTCTATACTTTTTGACATCGAAAAAACTTATGTTAAGACATGTGTTATGGAATTCTTAGAAATTTGTATAATTTTAATTTCAGAGAAAATTTACCCATTTTTATTCAGAGTTTTTTAAATTTTTGCATTTTTGATGTCCATATAGGGTCTGTTTCATCTAATCCATTTATCCAATGTGAAAGGGTTCCTCAGGAAAGTGTGTTAAGCATTACTGTTTTTAATATTCACATCAGCAACATTCTTCATGTATTGCAACCATCTGCCCATAAAACATTATATGTTGATGACCTCCAAATTTCTTGCCAAGGTTCCAATATGTGACTGATTGAATGGCAATTACAAACTGCTGTCAATAATCTAGTTATTTGGTGTAATGAAAATGGGCATACTTTGTCCCCTTGTAAAAGCAATTGTATCTATTTTTGCAGAAAAACTGGGCCTCGTCCTGATCCAGAAATTAAGATATCAAGCACAACTATTCCCGTAGTTAATCAGATATCATTTCTTGTGCTTATATTTGATAAAAAGTTAACCTTCCTACCACATATCTTAGATTTGTGCGAAAGATGCAAAAAATCACTTAATATTCTGAAAGTGTTCTCTCTAATACCTCTTGGGGTGCAGATCATAAAGCATTACTCCTAGCGTATAAGTCAGTTATTCTCTCTTGAATGTACTATGGTAGCGTAATTTATAAATCAGCCAGATCATCACTTTTGCACAAATTAGACTCTGTTCATCACTCAGCTTTACAGATCTGCTCTGGAGCATTCCAGACATCTCCTATCCAGAGCCTTTATGTAATTTGCAACCAGTTACCTCTTGATCTGAAACGTAAGCAACTCTCTCTACATTATTATTTTAATATGCTATCAGTATCACAACAGTTGTATCTTTTGATATCAATGGTTTCTTGTCCCTCTTTAAGAAGGCTCTTTATTCACAGCCACATAACATATTACCATTTTATGAGCATACAAACTTATTCCTGTCTTCATCTGAGTTTCCCAATTTACATATTCAAGTCACAGATGCTCTAAGATTTCCTCCTTGGAATATTTCTGTTGTCACTATACTAAAACACTTTACTGGATACAATAAATCAGGTACATCTCCCCTTATTTTGCAAGTTATTTTCACACATTCCTTCTCATTATTCCTCCCACATCTCTGTATATACTGATGGCTCAAAATCGAGTGGTCATGTTGGTTGTAGTATTGTTGTTGGAAATACAGTTTACAGCCATAAACTGCATGCATCATATTCTGTGTATACAGCTGAAGCAGTTGCTATTAAATATGCCCTAGAAATAATACAATCCAGCTCTCATCAAAAATACTGTATCTATACAGATAGCAGGAGTGTGGTCATGCAATCAAACCATTTTAATGATAAAAATCATCCAATTATTGTAAAAAATATTGGGTATTTTAAATATATTGCAAAATAAAAGATTGGACATCATGTTTTGTTGGGTTTCAAATCATGTTAACATTGCTGGGAATGAACTTGCAGGTAATACTGCAAAAATGCTTCTGACATTTTACATAAAGCATTAAAATTTTTTGACATGAAACAAATTGTCAAAGATTTTATTTCCTCCCACTAGCAGAAAACTTGGGATTTCCAGGCAAACAAATTATATACAATATTCTCCCACATTCTTCCATTCCCAATTGCTCCCATGCGAAGAGTTGGTGTAAAACTCACACGACTTCGTATTGGACATACTAGATTTGCACACAAGCACTTATTCTTGTCTCGGAGTGTTCCAATTTGTTACATGTGTAAAGTACCATATACAGTACATCACATTTTAATTGTCTGTCCTAATTTCAATGATTTACGCAGTGTCTTTTAACACCACAAATTTGATTTTATCAGACTTGATTGGGTTTAAACCCTATAAAAACTTGTTTGCATTTTTACGTGCAATAGGTTTCTTGAATTCTGTTTAAGATTTTTATTCAAATTATGCTTTTCTTGAACTTTTAATACATTCCATTGTATACATCTGTCTAGTCTTTTAACACAGAAATTTTATCTTCAGTTTTAAATATTGTACGGTTCAGAAATGTCCAATATTAGACCTTGCATCAGTAAACCTTACAAAATCAATCAACAATTTATTGGTTTGGCTTTCAACAGGTGGGTGTGTGTTACTATGGAATCAGAATTTACTTAAGGTAGTGATGAAACAGAAAAGGAACATAGTGTGATAAGCTTCTCATTTTATTTATTTATTTGCTGCAAAAATGCGCAAAGTTAAAAATAGTGAATATATAATTGTAGACTACCATCATAAATTGTGTTACATTTAAATAATCTCCTTAACCATCATAGCTTCAAATAGGGATTTAAATAACTGTTTCATATAGAGGAACTAATTAATTCTCTTAAATAACTTTCTATTTTTTTTGTAAAAATTTTAATGAAGAATATATATTGTAAAAATTACTGTCAATCTGACAAAAATAATCACAATTTCTTATAAGAAATTGTGATTATTTTTGTCAGAAATCCAAACAGGTATTTTTTTGCCATAATTTCACTAGAAAACACTTGAAAGATGTGAAATTTAGAAATGAAAAATGACCTTTTGCACTTGAATGATAAAGCATAATTGTAAAAATTAATACAATGTATACAATATAAAATTAAGAAAAAAAATTTATTGAACTCATAGTGTTATTAGCTATTTGTCTTTGAGAAAGAACTTTGTATGAGATATACTCTCCTCATTGTACAATTTTTGCTTCATTTTGTCTCCATACTGAGCAACTAATTGTTGAGTACTGAGCCATTGAGTGTTTCCTGGTGGATGCCATCAAGCCACAAAGTATCCCCCCAAAGCATCTCATACATGTTCTATGGTATTTAAATTTGGATTTAAAACCCTATCTATTTGAGTAATATCTTTCCTTTCCAGTAGCTGTTTAACTCCAAGAATATGTGGTCCTGCATTTGTCATCCATAAAAACAAAGTTCTCCAATGACACTTGGAATGGGCACATATGGGGGGGGGGGGTGGATCACTTTCTTATAATAGCAAACTCTACTTACAAAACATTTGTCAAATGTGGACGTCACGCAGTCTGCTCATTCAAGGTAATGCCTTCCCAGATGATAACTCCAAGACCTCTGAGATGAAAATAAATTTTTGTGTACACCATCGCTTATATAATACTTAATGCATGACTAACTTTGAATATTAAAAAATAGACTTATGTTTGATATATAATTATGAGTAACTTGTTTGAATGCTAACAATTTTTTTCATTTGTTGCTTTATGTTGCTTATGAAATTCTTTGAAAATAGTTGAAATTTATTATATAAAAATGGTTGAAAATTAACTAATTTTACATTCATTAATAATATGAATAATCTAATTATCCTATATTACATAGGATAATAATATTATAATAAATTCATTCCATAACATTTTTTCTTTATACAAAATTGTTTGGGAATTGAAATGAAACTGTTTAAATTTATTTATGGTGCTGCATTATTAGATATTTAATTAAGTTAAATATGAGTTTTCATTCTTGTTCAATATTATATATATATATATATATATATATATATATATATATATATATATATATATATATGTATATATATATATATGTATGTATATATGTCTATATATGTATGTATATATGTATATATGTTTACTCTTTGAATTAATTTAAAACATGTTAAATATGTAATTTATTTGGATAAAATAAATCGGATCAAAACATACACATGTGAAATTAGAATTTTTATAGTTATTTGCGTAACATTTATTTAAAATGATTATTTCAGATTATTTTACTATATAATTTTTGAAATAAAAAGTAAAATCTGAAAAAATAAAACATTATTTCTTCATTGTAGTTAAACAAAGTCATATTTGTCTTATCTTATGCACAGTAGTTTATAAAATAAAGGTATCAAAATGTACCATTGTTTTATTTCAGCTTATTGTTTAGTTGTTTATTTTCTGTAAACATGTGCATTGGTAGATTTTGCATTTATCGCTCAACACTTTTTTCAAATGTAAAATGGAAATTCAGCAATCTTCTGATGACATCTCTTCCCTTTGTATTGATTTTGTGTACTATAAATTATAGGTTAATTCAGCATTAACCTTACATATGCCAGAATTAAAAGAGATGAGATCGTAGATTCGTTTTATGTTGATGATGGATACTATGTGGCTAGCATATGCTCTTTGAAAAAATAAACAGGTGTAGAACATAGAATGAAACATAGAACAGCTGTAGCCATAGTTTCAGATGCATCCACAAAATTATTTTAATAATTTTGAGTTAGAAGTATGATCATGAATTAAATAATATTGATAAGCCCAAGTCTTCCAAAATTTATAAGCATATTTTAAAATAAAGGCTAAATTGACAATACTTTTGTCTGTGCACAAATATACATATAGTTACATCAAATAGTCATGACTCTAAAGATTTATGCCTTCTGTATTTGTACATGAGACTATCTGTATTGAGTTTGTACAAAATATCTTAGTACTCTTAAAGTTATTTTTAAAAAATGTGTATTCTTTATGTAATTTATTACTTAAATAAGTTAAAAGGTTTTGTTTATAATGTTGTATTATTTATTTTTTAGGAAATTTTCATAACCGACCTGGCAGTACTAGAAAAATTATAGGTTCCCCAAGACAACTAGAAAATGCTGTGCCTACAAACAAAAACCCACATGGTGTGTGGGTGTAATAACCAGTATACACTTAGAAGATTAATTATTTGCAGTTGCTTATAAAATTTAAGAAAATTTATGTTTTAGTTAGGGTTCCTATATTGCAGTTTCTTCAACATTTCTTAATGACAACCTCGTTTAAAGTTGTTATTATAGATCTGCATTAACTGTATGTAACTTTATATTGGAGACAAATTTGGCAAAATGTATTTGTTTTAATGAATTGTGTTTAATATTTATAAAATTCAAATATACTCGTATATATCTCAATAACCTACTCAGTTAAGTTGAAATACTTTAAAAGATTTCAAATGTGATAAATATATTTTTAAAATGTGCTGATTTATTAATATTTAAAATTGTTTTGTTTGAATATATTATATACACAGAATTAAATATATTTCATTGCTTAATTGTTCAAATTCTTAAAATTTGTAGAATCAATTAGAATATTAATATTGATTGTATAAGTTAATCATGATATTTATTGAAATTGAATTATAAGATGATATTCATTGAAAAAAATTTTTATGGTTTTAACAAAAGTTTTTGTTAATAGAGATATTTAAATTATACATTGTGTAATATAATCTTCACATTTTAGAAATACTGTTATATATATATTAATTTTCCTTGTAAATAAATACATTTGTTTGAATTATTTTTATTCAAGCAATGTGCCATTGCTTAGTTGCATGTTTTTAGCTGTTTGTTATTAGTAAAATAGTTCAGTGTGTTTTATATACTTAAATACGTCATAAATGCTTTAATCATACTCGTTTCATTCTTGATCGTTTAATATCATATGTGTTTTAACATTACTGTCTTTAATTTAAAATGAGTTCTGATTTAAACATTTTTAAATATTCTGCAAACACTGCCTGATTTTTTTATCATGCTATCATATTAGTTATCACTTTTCTAGGGAACTGAGGTATTAAATATTTATTTTTTCTGTCCTAACTTAATTATGTGAGATTGAATAGCTAATGCATTTTGTGACAGAAGTATAAGAATGTGCATTTGTAGACTAAAAAAGTGATTTCTAAACAATGAAGTTGCATAATCATAGATGAAAGTTTTGCCATAGTTGTTTAAGTATTCTCATGAATTGCTCTGAAAAAATTTATAAATTTTATGTTCTGAATAAATTTATGATAAGTAAGATTTGTTTATTTCTTGCCTTGATTTTATATTATCACTATTTATTCACATATGTAAAACATAAAATGTTGAAAATTTTAATTCTAATTTCTGAATAGTTTTTGCTTTATTAATGCCAATCTCAGAATTGCATAATTATTAAATGGGATGTTTTTGAATCATGGTATTTTACCATATACAAGTGAAAAAAATAAAGTCATTAATATACTCTTTTCATTTAAATGCAACAGTCTTAGTAGATGTAATAGTTGAATTATACTTTTGCAGTTGGGTATGAAAGTGAATGTAATTCAGTTATTTCATCGAGTCCAAAGTTAATGATGATGAATGATATTGCATTTTATTTATTAATTACATACTCTATCTTAAAGTACTTCGCTTCTAAAATTTATATATTGATTATAATAGATTTCACTTGGTAATCTTTTTCTGAAAAAGTCAGCACAATAAGAGATCATTCCTTTCAGTAATATAGTTCCTCTTATGATTAATTTGTCGAGCTGGCAGCCAAATTATTAGCGCTCTTGCCTTTGATTCAACAGTTTGTGGGTTCGAATCCCACCTTGGGCATGGATGTTTGTAGTGGTTTTCGGAATCCACTTTAAACCTTGGGTCCCAGTCTAATTAGACATCGTTTTCAAAAAATGACCATTGAGCGACAAACAAGCCAAGCCTTATGATTAATTTATTTTCACCTTAAGAAAATACCTTACTATTTTCTTAAGGTGAAACTACTCCAACTACTCCAAAGCACTTTTAAGATTAAGAAGTAATTGTCTGAAATTTCTCCTGAATTTAATACATAGTACTTTGATATTTATTACATATTCTTAAAATTCTTGTAACAAAAGGTATATATTGATGATTGCTTTCACAAAATGTTCAACATATTTAGTGTTGATCGAAGGTTCTGCTTGATATTCAATTGGAAATATCTTTATTTTATAGGTTATCATCTTGTTATATTCTAGAAAAGATAGCCTATAAAAATTAATAACTAACTTTTCCCATAAAATATGATTGTACATTTCAGGTTATTGTTCATCAAATATGTTAAAAAAAAAGTGTCTAAAGTCTTTGGCAATGGATGTCTTGTGACCGATTTTCTACCTTGACAGTTCACAGTGATATGAAGTACAGATTTTTAGGTTCTCACTAAATTAAATTCCTCTTCCTTAAAACTAATTTTTCAAAAATTTCCATAAACAGAATCTTAAAATATTAAACTGTTTTAAGCAGTACTTTTCCTAAAGAAAATAAAAATGGGCTCATATACACATTTTGTAGTAGAGTAGCCCTTTTTCCTTTGTATAAAATTAAGAAATTCAATGGCAGCAGTGTTCAACCACAAAAAATAAATATTTCTGTTTTTTTACTCAAAATCTGTTTAGTGTCATAAGTTTTTTATTCCAGGTAGAATGATCCATGACATAAAAGCTGTGGAGATTTACTCAGAACTTAAATAAGCAGAGGCATCAAAATGAAATAAGTGGAGGAAACAAAAGATTAGATGCCTCTTCTGGAATATGCAGATAAGATTACTCCTTTGGATCAGACTATCATTAAAAAGAACGAAAATCTCTTTTGGAAGAACTGGAATTGCTACCTCACGGCAACCCATAAAAATAGCCTGGACAAAACATCCAAGAAAAGTTCATATAAGAGCATGGAGTTCGCTTTATGAATCAATGACTCAAAAAATATTCAATGCCACAAATTGACACTGCTAAGGGCGTGATGAAATAAATTGTTTAAATTTATAATCTCTTCTGCCAACATGCTCTTAGGAATAAAAGCACTCACAATAAAAAATAAGTTTCAAGCCATCAATCATACTAAAAATGTTGTATCCATATAATTGAATAAGCTTTCCTAGAAAAAACAAATTCTTACTTGAAATGATTTGTCTAGTGTTTCAACCCTACAGCCAAAACCTAGATCTTTCAGGACTCCTTTAAAACAGTTAGTAGACTTCTTATTTCTGTTTTGCATTATACTTGTGTTATTAAACATATATTAGTGGTGGACTCAGTTTTGGTACCCAGTGAATTCCTTAAGTTTGTTATATTGGCATTAAGGTAAAAAGAAAAAATGACATAAATAAAAGATAAAATTGCATCATCACATCCCAACATGCTTAATGTATTGTTTGCAACAAGCTAAATTTCCAACTTTTGGTTAACTGCCTAACTGGGGACAATATTGTGAAAACAATACATTTGGTAAACATAACAGCACCAATTTGATAGATTAACATATGCACAGAAATGAACATGCTAAAATATTTGCCATTTTTAGAGTAAGAAAATAAGTTACAATGCGTTGTATATTGACATAGCAACATTTCCCCTCTATATTTTGGTCAATAATATTGCTTCATAGTTTCATTACATTGACTAACTTGAGAGTCTTAACATTTAAAGATTTGATTGTGACCATGTGAGATTTGACTTTCAATTCAATTGAACATTAACTATTTCAAATTTATTTTCTACGAATTGCTTGGTAAAATTATATTTTACGTTAAATGTGTCGGGTACATAGACTAAATATCCTGTTTATCTTCATCCATAATTATTGGTTTTTAAACAAACGTGTTTTAAGTTTTCGTCATCTAACCAAATCACTGCTTTAACTTTGGTTAGTACAATATATTCTGCTTTTGCAGAGGATACTGCTATTGCTTTTTTACTTTTTATATAACAGATGGTAACTCTAACTTATAAATGAAATACATATCCACTATTTGATCTACCTCTGTTTTCTCCTCAATTTGCATCTACATGTTTCCAAAATGATTTTCTCCTGTGGCTACATAGATTCTAATTTTATTACATTTAAAAATCTAAGTTTTCATTTAAAGTTGTAAAAAATGCTAAGTCTTCATCTAATGATGTCATTATGTAGGAATGAATCAGTCATTATTTAGGAGTAGTTTGAACGACATAAATAGAATCGATCTATTAGCTATCTCTGGTCTAGTATTCATTAGTGCATACATAAATGTTTCAATAGTTCTATAAATATTGCTTGTTTTCATTGAATCCTCACATTCACATTTTAAAAAATGTTCTTAAATCTTAGATGTCCCTATATTAATTCAATTCTTTTAATTTACTCTTGATGTAGATAAAATATTCCTTCTTATTTACTTCGATATTTATGTCCAAATAGTATCTTATCTCTTAAATCTCATCTCAAGTATGATTTTAGTTGGAACTCAAATCATTTAACATTTTACTTGATATACTGACAACAATATCATATATGGTTCAATATGATTTTTCTTGAAACCTATTTTAGTTGAAGATAGATTATTTATAAACTAAGTTCTTTCTTCCGAGCTTTTTATATTAGTTTTGCTATCATGAAATAAATGCCAATTTAAATAAGGTGTTTCAATATCGAAGTGTGTAATATTTGTTTTACTATTGTCTAGTTTCACTTTCTTTCGAACATTTGTTTTTAATTGTTGATTGAAAAGTTTAATTAAATCTAAAATTTCATTCTTTAGAGATTGGAATTCTTTCACTGCGTTTTTCCAATGAATATTTTGTCATATGTGATTGTGTCATTGTTTGTTGTTTGTACTGATTTGTTCCTATTCACCACATTTACAGTTTCAATTGATTTGTCAGTTGATTTTCATTTAATGATTCAATCTGATGTTAATGTGTCACTATTGGACATAACTTTAACTGAATCTGTACTTTTTGTGTTAAATTACCTTCATGTTGTTCATCAAAAATTTTTATGCTAATATCATTTTCATTCTCTCTCTTGAGGCATTATTTCAGAATTATTTCTTTTTAAATTATATTAATCTTTCCATTCTGTTTTATTTTCTGCCATTTGTTCTTACATCTATGTTGAATTCATCAAAAATTTGACATTATTTACTAAAGGTAAAAAATTTATTAGTTTTGTTCATTAGAACTTTTTACATAACGAATGGAAATCATTTTTACTTTTTCATCAAGTTTTTATATCATTGATTTTCTTGAATAAATGAATGTGCTTCGCAACCTGAAATAAATAATATATATATAAATTAGTGGTGTGCGGTCCATATGTGCACTGCATGCCCTAGCAAAATTATGAGAGACAATTTTCTGCAGCTTTGTTTACCAATCTAAATATGGTACTTAATAAATATTTATAATATATTCAAATATTATGTTGATTTGCTTACTTGTATTTCCGCAGTGCGTGCGGTACTAGGTGCTGCACCACGTAGCACATTCAAAAGCAAACGAACATAGGAAATTTTGATGTGTACACACTCTGCGCACTAATAGAAAATCTCGCTCTATATGTATGGGCTGCTGGAGAAGCACAGCATACTATTGCACTGAGGCAAGAGCAGCTATTTCACCTGTGTTTGGCATTCAGAATCATCCAAAAGTTCGGTACGCTTAAGAAAGCGTTTCATTAAAGCGGGGACTTACGTCTGAAGCGCTTTTGGTTTTTTAACTGATTAACCGGTCACACAATTTTGCAGACGATTAATGTTTAAATTTATATATTGTCAGATTTTGTTTTCGTAGAAATATAAAAGTATTTCATCAATATAAAAGAGGAAATGCTTTAGTGTGGTAAAGTAATTTCGTTATGTTTTATATTCATAGAAATAATTCGCTGAAAAACAATTTTGTTTTATTAGACAATAACAAAACGAATTTTAACAGAAAAGTCCCAATTTAATCATTCATTGTGTCTTACAGACAGTATATATGTTACATCTATAACAACATCCCTGGTTTTGTTTTTAAAAATTGTCAAGATGTTTTTCGCAGAATATATGATTTCCAAATGTTAAAAACAATAATCCACTGACCGAACAAGAAACAGTTCGTTCTATTGTGCAGTGAAATCCTCTGCACGTGGAATAGACGTTCGGTTTGTCGGCACCAATCAGCATCCAGATGAGGCACCTCAGCGGTGGGCGCTACGCTTGCTGAAAATATACGTTTTATCGTCGCTATATGACACCATGCAACATAAGACATAATTTTTACTTCAGTACTAATAGAATTCTCATAAGTTTAGATGTTTTTATAGTTATACCTCGACTACTCCTAGGTTTATTGTGTGTATTTTTTAAATTTATATATTCATAATAAATAACTTATTTCAGAATGGAGAACTCGGATGCCTCAATAATTAAAGATTTATTGGAAATATTTTCGAGACGAGACATTACTAGAAAAAATGAAAGAGTTAAATTAAGTTGACTGATGCCGGATATTATTCTATCGCAAAACGTTAAGAATAAAGGACAGCAAGCAGTGTGTACATTTTCAAAAATCTATAAAAACTTTAAATGATTGACCGGTTCTAGTGAATTGAATAAGTTTTTCTATTGGCCATGTTTATTTATTTATTTGTAATTGAGAAAAGGATAAGAATATTTGGACAAAACAAGGTTCCAGTGATTTAAATCATCTCCTCGAAACATAAAAAAAAAAAAAAAAAGAAAAAAGAAACAGTTTCGCATAATAAACGACGTAATACTATTAAAAACATTTGGTACCGTCAGGATTTAATGTTAGATCAACAAAAGGCTTCATCGATTGCTCCAACACAATGGAAAAAGTAACAAAAAAGATAAATATTCTCAAAAGATTAATATATGTAGTTTGTTATTTAGCAAAACAAGAAGATGCATTTCATGAACATAATGAGAATATAAATTCTCTTAATTGAGGAAATTATATACACTACTGGCCATTAAAATTGCTACACCAAGAAGACGACATGCTACAGACGTGAAATTTATACGAAAGGAAGAAGGTGCTGTGATATGCAAATGATTAGCTTTTCAACGCATTCAGACAAAGCAGGCGCCAGTAGCGACACCTACATTGTGTTTAAATGAGGAAATTGTTCAGCCGGTTCCTCATACACAAATTGCATTTGAACGTTGTTGCCTGGTGAAAAGTTGTTGTGATGCCTAGTGTAAGAAGGAGAAATGCGTACCAGCACGTTTCTGACTTTGATAACGGTCGAATTGTAGCGTACCCGGATCGCGGTTTAGCTTATCGCAGTATTCTGCTCGCGTCGGTCGAGATCCAATGACTGTCAGCAGAATATGGAATCTATGTGTTCAGGACGGTAATACGGAACGCCATGCTCTCAACGGCCACCTATCACTAGCAGCCGAGAAGACAGACATATTATCCTCATGGCCGTCATAGATCGGGCAACCACGTCACGAGCCGTGAGTCAAGAAACGGGGTCGTTTGGAAGACAACAAGTGTCTGCACGAACAGTTCGACGACGTTTGTAGCAGCATGGACTCTCAGCTCGGAGACCATGGCTGCAGCTTCCCTTGACGCTGCGTCATAGACAAGAGCGCCTTCAATGGTGTGATCAACAATGAACCTGGGCGCACGAATGGCTAGACGTCATTTTTTCAGATGAATCCAGGTTCTGTGTACAGCATCATGATGGTCGCATCCGTGTTTGGCGGCATCGTGGTGAACTCACACTGGCATCGTGCATTCGTCATCGTCATACTGGCCCATCACCTGGCGTGATGGTATGGAGTGCCATTGGATACACGTCTCAGTCATCTCTTGTTCGCATTGACGGTGCTTTGAACAGTGCTCGTTTCATTTCTGGTGTGTTACGACCCATGGCTCTACCCTTTATTCGAGCCCTGCGAAACCCTACGTTTCAGCAGGATAATGCCCGACCGCATGTTGCCGATATTGTACGGACCTTCCTTGATACGGAACATGTTCGGCTGTTGCCCTAGCCAGCACGTTCTCCAGATCTTTCACCAATAGAAAATGTCTGGTCAATGGTTGCCGAGCGACTGGCTCTTCACCAAACGCCAGTCACTACGGTTGATGAACTTTGGCATCGTGTTGAAGCTGCATGGGTATCTGTACCTGTACATGCAATCCAATCTCTGTTTGACTCAATGCCCAGGCGTATAACTGCTGTTATTACTGCCAAAGGTGGTTGTTCTGGGTATTGATTTCTCAGGGTCTATCCAGCCAAATTTTTTGAAAATTTAATCACTTGTTACTTCTAGTATAATATATTTGTCCAATAAATATCATTTTGTTATCTGCATTTCTTCCTGGTGTAGCAATTTTAATGGCCAGTAGTGTAGAATTAATACAACTTTAATTAGTAAATATGTCCTTTTAGCAACCCACCTAAGGACTGCAACTGTATTTTCTGGAACCTCTAATAGAATACAAAATGATATTGTATGGATATAAAAATATTGTAATTTCAGAAATAAAATATTTTATTATTATGCTGGATGACACATCTGACATCTCACAAATCGCATTTGTCGGTTGTGCTACGATATGTTATTTGTAGTGCACAAGTGGAAAGATTTTTATTTTTTAAAGATATTAATGGTGATCGTTCAGCGGAAGCTTTGTGCAATATTGTGCGAGAAATGATTTTGAGTTGGGGGTGTGAAAACAAACTGATTTCTCAAACGTACGATGAGGCGGTAGTCTTGGCAAGAGCGTTGAATGGGACGCAGAAGAAAGTAGAAGACATTTTCCCAGAAGCTATGTTTGTGCATTGTTGCGCACATGTATTTAATTTAGTTCTGTTCCAATCTGTATTGTTTATAAAAGACTGTAAACTATTTTTGACAACAATTTCTGGCATATCCTCATTTTTTTTTCGGTATCTTCAAAAAGAAATCATGTTTTAAATGAAATTGTTAAAAGAAAATTTCTAAAATTAGCTACAACATGCGTTGGAATTATTCATCTCGTTTGGTAAATGCTATAAAAAGCGAAAGGCCAGGCCTATCTGATTTATTTGAAAATATTATTAAGAATCCAGAAGGCTGGGATAACGATACAATTAATATTGCAAATCACATGTTTTTTAAAGAATTTAACGATAATTTTCTGCTAAATTTTTTTGCCAAAGTGCTTAGTGTTATACTGATGTTGTATTTGATATTTTACAAAAACTAACTTAGATGTAGCATATTCTAGTCAAAAAGTAGAGGAAGTATAAGATGTATTTCAAAATATTCGAACTTCTGTTGCATTTGATGAAGTTCATGAAGAGACTATTTCTGTAGTGGGTCCTCCCAAATTTAATAAAACGTTGTGTAAATTTACCAAACTTAAGTGTAGGCCAATATTTAAAAAATTTATATTATGAAATAATGGGCACTATTTATTGTCAGTTAGATGTCTGTTTTAAAAAATTAAATTCACCCATATTTTTTGAACTCTTGAATTTTAGTTTTCTTAAGAAATATCGAAGTAAATTTCCGGATGAATGCCTTAATTAGTTAAAGAAAGCTTATGCAAAGTATTTCGATTTTGTAAAGCTAAGCAATGAATTATGCGTTTTTTATCGTAGTGAGTCATGCAACGAAATGGGTTTATTGAAACTTATTCAGCATATAATGCTGAATGATTTGACAGATGCTCTAAGCGAAGTCAAATCGAATTGGCACTTTTAATTTTTGTGCAGTTCCATTTTTTACTGCTTTGGTGGAGAGATCATTTTCAGCATTTAAACGAGTAAAAAATTATGCGTGCAATACAAGGAGCCAGGATATATTAAGCAATATTCATCTCTAATAACAATAGAAAAAGAAATGTTACATTTATTACAGTCAAAACCAGAGATTTTTGATTATGTAACTGATGATTTTATCAGTAATATGGATACTAGTATGGATTCTGTGTACAAAGGAATAATAAAAATTTAAAGAAGTGCTTAATGTATGTTTTTATGGTTTTATTATTATTGCTGTTGTTGTTCTCTGCACAAGCTACATGAAAATCAACCGTACGCCACTGATACATATATAATACATACACGCATAGATATAACAATCAATAATAATTTTTGAAATATATTAGAAGGAGACTGAATTTTTCCTTGAAAAGTGTGATTTTAAAAAAGGACGGGTGGCATGTGCACCTGTCCTTGAAAGCCTTTAATGGAATTTTATCTACCATTAAAGACGCGGATTTAAAACCTATAATACTGACTAGCAATTTGAAGCTTCATCCACGTTACTAGTAGTTTCATGAGGTATTCATGGAGGATATTAGACCAACACATGTTGAATTGGTGTACAGAAAAACGTTAAGGTTACCAGGAGAGTTTTTCATGTCTTCTTTTATTGACGACATTCTTACAGAGTTCATCAAAGTTCTAAAATCATATTTTATAACAATGCCATCAATACCCATGGCACAGACAAAGAACAATCTGTACACCCTCAGTTTTTGTACTCACCTGTTTACATTCTCATGTATTTGTGTTGTACGACTGTGTAATCAAGCGCCCATAAGATGATCCTTATAAATTTTTTCTCAATATGAGAGAAAATTTTTGATCTTGAAATAGATGGTCAAAACAAACAATTTAAATAGATAAAATGAAACCAGCAAAGGAAAATTTTCCCAATCTTATCTCTTGACCACCCAATTTCACCTAAATAGCCACTGGCCTACTAGGAGGAACCAGTGTTGAGTGAGTGTCAATTTCCAATAATCAACAAAGGTCTCCTGAGTATGAAACATGCGGTCCATAGCCTATTCGTCTTCTTCATTCTTATGTATATATTTTAGCTATTTTCTATTAAAGAAAGTGTGGCGAATCGCTGCGGCGATAAGTAAGCTGAAGTGACGAAATGCATCTTCAGTTGGCGTAAGCGTAGTATCAAGGCAATGCTGCAAAAGTTAGCAGAACAAAAATTTCACCCAGAGCAGTCAACGTTTTCCCCTGGCTTATGTTTGAACAACTGAACCCCACGTACATAATTCTTTTTTTCGGAAGTGTACCTTAATCGTCTATATTTTTTTAATTGAATCACTTGTAGGTGACACACTTTTACAAGACTGAATATACACTGAATTTCTTTCATTTAATAGACAATATTTCTGAGTTGGTTCAATGAGATTTGAGTTCTACAATGATAATTCTTTTTGTGAATGTGTAAATAAGCCTATATGCAAATTGTGAATGGAAAGTAAAAGTATTAATTTTATAAACTTTTCGTGTTCTTTTTCATAAGCTATTTTCGTTTTCAGTCTCAACGTATCTCTTCCATCGTTAAAAATGCTTAGCTAGAAAAAACTCTTTAAATCATTTGTAAGATATAAACTTTATTTTTTTAAAAATTCTTTCATATTTAATACTCTTTGACCACAATTTCCCTTGAATAACTAGTTATTTTTAAAGCAAAGACTCAAACATGCGCACTATATTGATAATTAGAAAAGTATTTATAATATTAATTAATAGACAAAATCTTTTGTGATATATTAACCAGAGTTTTAACAGTTTTCAAATTTTTTTGTTTGATTTATTTTTTTAATACCGAAATCTAATTTAAAAAAAAATAAAAAAAAAAGTAAAAATTTAGCCATTAAGAACCTTTTCACCAAACAGAGAAACCATTCGCTCCGTATTAAGTTTATTATTATTAAGTCAAATATTATTTATCGATATTTGTGTCATTGTAATAACAATGACACAGATAAGTTTTCCTCTCTAGAAACTCAGACAGCTCCCACCAAAGTGGCCTATAGTATTTTTCTTGGAATTGTTCTACCTGGGACTTTTGGAGGTACTATGCGCGATTTCGCAATGATAAGCATGAATTCTATATTTCCTCCATTTTCAGTTCTCAAGAAGACAACAATAGCTTATAACATTACAGTTGTGTGTGTGTGTGTTATAATTACCAAAGAATGTCATCTTCCAAAATTTGATGCGCACTAATATTCTTCAAACATTTTAAATTACCGGGAATGGATGATTTTTTGCTTGGCTTTCTTATTCAAAGTTTTCGATCCTAATTATACTCCGGGCCGCCAAAAATGGCAACTCCAAGTAAGGAAAGAGATATCACAACAAAATTTATTTTGCAGGTAACATGTTGAGTAAGTATCAAATGATTACATTTATAGACTTCAGTGAAGTATGATTCCCGCCAAAATCAGTAGCCAGAGTCACCACCTTGTGAGAAATCACCGCTGTCACACGCCTCGGCTTTGTTTTAGAGATTTTGGATAAGATCTTGGGGGGTACAGCAGACATACCATCATACACACGTTGCCAAAGTTGATCTGGTGTGGCAGCTGGGTATGTAATTTGGGTTATTCATTGTGCAACCATAGATCACAGGTTTTCTACTGTAGAAAGATCCGGATGGCGAGCCGGCCAGGGAAGCGATTCGAGCTGGTGATTGATGAAAAAGCCTTGGACAGTGCCATGTGTGGTAGAGCATTATCCTGTTCAGATATGTCTGCGACCAAGCCCTGAAAGTAAGAAAGGACAACTGGCTCTATCACCTCGGAGGTGTAGCGCTGGCTGTTTAAAGTGTTGGCAATGCGTACTAGAGGAGTGGGTAAATGATATCCAACACCACCTCATACCATATTACCCGGTGCAGGATCAGTGTGGTGGTGCATAACTCATCCAATATCTACAGTGTCTCCAAACTCGAATGCGACTATCGTGGTATTGCAGACAGAAACATGACTTGTCAATAAAGACAATTTGATTCCATTCTTCCAACCACAACCTTCTTTAATCGCACCAGAGGCGGCGGATACGTCTGTATTTCTGCATCTACGGTAGACGAAGAATGGACGTCTTGCTTCTGCAAGGGAACTCTGCTGTAAATGGCGTCGAATGGTACGCGCAGACACTGGGTAATGTGTTACAGACAGAATGTGATGTCTATGATCTGTGATGTGGCTGAGCGATCCGTCATTGCCATGCGCGCAATTTGCCTGCCATCACATAAAGTGGAGCACTGAAGTAGATGCGATCGAACACGCCAATTTGCCTTACCCTCCTGCATCCAACGATCCCATATCCCCATCACAGTTGTTTGGTTTCGTTCAACACAACTATCGATTTCCCTGAAAGATAATCTGTAATCTTGGTAGGCTACTCTATCCTTCCTCTGTCAAACTTGTATACTTGATCCAAAAATGATCGCTGTTTTCTACAAAGCATAAATAATCTTTTTTTTTTTTTAAACTACAAGATACAACTACGAAATACATTTGTCCAACGTCCAACTTGAAATAATCGAAATTTCCAAGCCTTAAATAGCGTTTTGAAGTGACACCACAGGCGCACATGTGTGCGTTGGCGCTGAAATTCTAATCATTTGCATACCTCACCTCTACTAATACATGTTGTAAATTTCATGTTATTTGCATACTTCCTTCAGGACGTTACATTTACAGTGGCTAACAGTGTTGGTGCAAAAATTTCGGAGCATGTATTATCTTCGAACACATACCTATTGTTTTGAGGCAGGTAAAAGTAATTTTCATTCTTAAAATAGGAAAAGAAATTATTACGAAGATAATTTTTTTATTATTGTTTAATGTCCTTTACATTAAAAGGAATTACATACTTAAACTTATTAAAAAGAGATGCATATTTTTCCCATACGCAACTTTTTTTAACTTTTAATATTTTTGTCTACCAAATAAATCCCCAAATAGTGTGATTTATAATCTGTCCTTCAGCTTAGAGAAGAATTGGAAGCTAAAGAAATTGTTTCATAATTGTTTCTCAATAAACATAAAATTTTTTTTGATATGCATCAATTAAAACCAACTGCTAGAAACAAATAAGTGAGATTATTTGTTACTATATCTTAAATAACATCTATTTTCATACCAAATATCGTCAATAAGTATTTCTCTTTTAGGAAAAGATTTAGGTTAAAATTGAATGCGCTGAAATTCTCATTATTTCATTGGAATTATGTTGAAGATTTCGGTGGGATTGTAGAAAACTCCAAGGATATCTAGATCGTTTAGTCATTATATAAAAGGTAAATTTGTGGTGAATAATATCTATCATCTCCAACACTTTACATGTGTGTAACAGTGAAAATGTTTCTATTTACTCTCGAAAAACAATCACAAGACTGCCTTTATAAAAAGAAAAATTCTTAAATTAATAAATATTGCTATTTTTTGTCAAGAATTAGTTTATTTCAAAGAACTATAATTTTTAAGGATACTTTTCTGACATGAATCTGAATTACAGTGTGATTAACTGTATCTACCTGTACCTCAATAGTCTCCGGTTCAAAAACTAAGAAAGAAATTATGCTCAAATAAAGCTAATCAAACACTCAAAATTATTTCTTTTGCAGCTTTTTTCTGGTAATAAAATATCTTCCACTCTTTGATATTTGATCAAAATGCACCTTCTTTACATATGGAAGCTATTATTTGCATAAAGACTCTTATGTATAATTTAGTGGAAAAGATATTTAAGACAGTGTTTTTCAACCTTTTTGTATTCACGGCACAATTTTTAATCATAATTTTCATCGCGCCCCCTCCCCACCGCATACAATAAAAAGTATGCAATAATAATGCATTTTGAGTATTTTGGTGCTAAACCTTAATTTTAAATTTTACAAATTAGCAAGAATGGGGAAATTTATTGACATTTTGCAACACCGATCCTCAGCATTGAAAAAACAAGAATCATATGCCTTTTTATTGCTTTTCCCGCCATGTCGGTCATTTTCACGGTTTCGCAGAAGTTTCGACTTTTCTGGTCAGCTTAAAAGTTAAGTTAGGAGTGTGCGCAGATGTAAACAAATGTTTTCTCATAGGGAGATGGAGAAAGTTCTGTGACGTCAATTTTCAATTCCAGACAATCTCATTCGAGTCGATTCTTCTATCGCGGTTGAATCTATTCTGAATGTGTATGTTATATATATTTTCGTGTAATTTCAATTCACAGTATTAAATATTCACGGCATCAGACTTATGCAGAATCATGGATAAATTTTTAAGCCTAAGCGAGCATTAGACAAGCATCAACAAGTACAGAGACGAGCGTGGTCCCGAAAAATAAAATCAAGAAAATATTCTCAAAAGTACTTAAATTTTAGGTTCACTAGTACTGAGGTAAATGAAGAAAAAAAGGCCCCTGTGTATCATTTGCTCAAAAATGTTGACAGTAGACAGCATGAAACATAATAAACTTAAACGACATTTGGAAATGATTCGTAGTATGTACGTAAACAAGCACAGAGAATTCTTCGAATTAAAATTAAAATCATATGAAAAGGAGAAAATCATTGTTTAAAAAAACTTTGCCTGTGAATGGTGAATAAAAAGGCTTTAATTGTCACTTACAAAGTTTCATATAAAATAACCAGATGTAAAATGCCTCACACCATTGGTGAAGAGCTTATTTTGACAGTCGCAATTGAGATTGTTGAAATTATGATTGGGAATAATTTTTAACACAGTTGCAGTCTATACCTCTTTCAAATGATGCTGTTGCCCGTCGAATTGCTGATATAGTTGAATATGTAGAGTGTAAGTTTTTGTCGAAGTTGCGTAACAAATTGTTTCCAATACAACTCGATGAGGCAACAGATAGTAATAAAGATGCTCATTTCATTGCCTATGTTAGATTTTGTGATGATTTGTCAGTAGTAAAATAATTACTTTTCTGCAAACCAATAGAACTCAAAGCAACAGCACTCACATTATTTACTATCTTAAATGATTTTATGAAAGAGACAAACATAGAATGGAAAAGTTGCGTCGGAATATGCACCGATGGTGCTCGCTCTATGTCCATAAGATTCCATAGTATTCAAGCACTTGTGAAACAAATATCGCTACAGTGCGTCTGGACACATTGCATGATCAACAGAGATACTTTGGCTTCCTAAGAAATGTGTCCTGGTTTGAATACTGTGTTGACTACGGTTGTAACCGTAGTAAGTTATATAAAAATGAGACACCTGAAATCAAGAATCTTTTCCGCACTTTGCAAAAACATAAGTGCAAAAACATTCAGCGTTACAATTTTATTACGAGGGAAGATGGTTATCATGAGGGAAATTTTTCCAACGTGTTTATGAATTAAGAGAAGAAATCGCCGTTTTCCTATAAAAGGGAAAACAGACCGGAAGCTGAGAATTTTCTCGATAGTTTATTTGTGATAAAATTGATCTACATGATCGACATATTCGAGGAATTAAATAACTTGAATCTTCCACTGCAGGGAGATAATACAAATATATTGGATACGAGTGATAAAGTTAATGCTTTTTGTAGGAATTGTGGAGCAGAAATTTAAAGCAAGAAAACTTAACAGTGTTTCCAAATTTGAATGATTGTATTAAAATTAAAAGGCTGAAGCACAACATATAAAAGTTGTTTTTGAAACCATTGAAAATCATTTAGCAATGCTAGCAAAGAATTTTAAAAAGTACTTTCTTTCTGACGACAAACTGATATCAAGTTGCAAGTGGGTGAGGCATTCATTTCAAAATACTCCCGAAGGACTCTCAATTGAAGAGAAAGAAATCTTCATAGACTTCACGGCAAGCGGCGAAACCAAAAGACAATTGAGTAATAAATCGCTCTTTGAATTTTGGGCAGGAGTGGATGATGAGTTTTCTGCACTAAAAACAAGGGCATTTCGCATTCTACTACCATCATTCTACTACATCTTACCTTTGTGAAACTGGATTTTCTGCGGTGGCGCCTTTGAAGACAAAATACAGATCTCAGCTAAATATAGAAAAAGAACTGAGAGTGTATATTTCTAATATTAAACCCTCCTTCCAAGAACCTAGCTCTGAAAGACAGGGCCAAGGAATTCACTAATACTTATTAAATTTATTTTTAATTTCGTAAATTATTTAATTTTATAAGTTAATTATTAAGTATGTCGAAATGTATTTTGTTTTGTACATGTGTGTGTGTTTTTTTCTTTCAGACACTTAATCAATTTTTTAAATAGCAATTTCTCTTGATTATACTCGTGCCCCCCAATAGTGTACCCGCGTCCCTAGGCGGTGCGCCCCACAGGTTGAGAATCACTGATTTAAGACATTTATGCTAAGATAACGTATTGCTGACTATCAAAATTGCGATTTTATGAAGCAATACAAACGAAAAGATAAATTCTACTTAAACATCATTGCATGCAGACAAAATTATTAAATTTGCAAGCAGTTGAAGGATTACAAGTTTCCGAAATAGATAAAAACAGTTAACATCCTTGGCACTTAAAATGGTTCTTACTACGTTAGTCATGAAGTCAAGTTCTGCTTGGATGACAAAAATGAGCAACTCATTGCATGCTGCTTCAAGTCACATCAATAATAGTGTCTGGTTTGCATGTCGTTTTACGATCATTTTTGCACATGACGGCTAATTAGATTGGAACATACAGTTTTTAGGAAATTCCGAACGTTTAACAACACGAAACCCAAGGTAGGAACTTACAAACTGTTAAACCGAAGACCAATGCGCCAATCATTCAACTTCCAACTCGGCTGGTAATATCTGTAGAGAGATGGTGGCCCAATCTCTCAGAAAACCATAACTCAAATGTGAGAAAAGTCTGAAGACCATTCCTGCCAGGAAGCAATCGAATACCTCCTGTATCGAGGAAGGTCTGAAAACGATGTGCAATATTTGTTCTGGGATTATTTTATTCGAAGAGGGCGCCTGCAGGCTTCAAAGATAGGGCACAGCCTTTTTGCTTAGAATGTCACGAAATATACAGATTACTGTCAAAGTAGAGATATGCGGGTCGTCAATCCAATGGCTGCCCACATCATCACACCAAGTGCATGGTCCATATGAGGATATCAAATACTACTAGGTAGAGTGGTTCTCCTCGAATCTACCAAACATGTATTTATTTATATAAATTTGCTAGACATAAAACTCGAAAGCTCAAATTCTTTAATTTGACTATTGTAATTACTTTATTTCTACATTACAATTTAACTTGCTATTGTTTAGAGAAAATTGTCTTAATTTATTTTTAGTTACTATATAAATGTGTTATACAACTTCTAACCATGCTCAAACATAATTTATTTGGAAATAAAATTAATATGATTTAATATTAATTTAAATATGTGTGACTTAATTCAAATATATTGCTAACTTATTCTTTACTTCTATATATATTTAATTATATTGTGAGACGAATTGCATTTTAAATTTTAAATCGATTTCTAATTGTAAAGAAATGGTTAACATTCATCCAAGAAACATTCTTGAAACCTCAAAACTTTTTAAACTCGCGTGGTTATAATTGTGTGAGGAAAGACGTAAATCATGGTACAGTCTCTGGAGGTGTATGCATTTTTGTGTCTTGTAACATTCCTAGCTCTATACAATCCCTTAACAAATCATTATAGGGCTGTTGGAATACGCGTATATTCAACATGTCATTATTATTTGCAGTCTTCACTTACCTCCCCATGCTGTCGTCCACGAAAGCGATTTAAGCAATTTACTGCATCAACTACCTACAACCTTTACTTTGCTCTTGGTGACTTTAATGATCATAACACCTTATGTGGTAGAAATAATATGAATTCTCGTGTTCACATAATTGTACAGTTCATTTCTAATAACAATATCTGGCTTCTAAATTCCACAGAAATAACCTATTTTCACTCATTAGATTTAGTTATTTGTTCTCTATCAATTCTAAATTTTTCACACATTTATTCTCATTATTCCTCCTAAATCCCTGTATATATTGATGGCTCGAAATAAAATGGTCATGTTGGTTGTGCTATTGTTATTGAAAATACAGTTTACAGCTATAAACTGCATGCATCATATTCTGTGTATACAGCCAAAGGTGTTACTATTTTACATGCTCTAGAAATAATTCAATTCAGGTCTCATCAAAAATACTGTATCTATCCAGGTAACATGAATGTGGTCATGCAATCAGACCATTCTAATGATAAAAGTCATCCAATTATTGTGGTATTATTGGATATTTTATATAAATATATTGCAGAATAAAGGAAATTTGAAATTTTGTTTTGTTGGGTTCCAAATCAAACATTTCCTCACCCTGGCAGAAAACTTGGGACTTGCAGGCAAGCAAAAAATTAAATACAATATTCTCCCATTTCCAGTTGCTTCTGCAGTTGTTGTAAAATTCACACACCAATGTGATGTACTGTGTACAGTTCATCACATTTTAATTGTCTGTCCTAATTTCAATGATTTACGCAATATGTTTTTTAATACCACAAATTTAATTTTATCAAACTTGATTGGGTATATACCACATAGAAATTTGTTTGCATTTTACGTGCAATTGGTTTCTTGAATTCTATTTAAGACTTTTATCCATCTTAATCTTTGACATAAGCTTTTCTTGAACTTTTATCGTATACAGCTGACTAGTTAACACAGAATTTTTACCTAGTTTTTAATATTGTACAGAACAGAAATATCCAATATGGATCTTGCATCAGTGAATCTCACAAAATCAATCAATCAATCTTTAAATTTTATATTAAAATGCACGTTAAAACACACAATAAGCTTAATTTTATTGAAAAAGTTTGATTACTTGAAATGTAATTTAATCTCCCTTTATAAGGTTATTGTAAGATCCTAAACAATGAATTTAAACGTAAAAATGCTTTCTGGTGTGATAATTAATATTAGTGCAATGTTTAGTTAGTTTTATAAACCATTGAGTGTTAATTTGACGTGTGCCAAGATATTAAAATAGATTCTGAATCACAGCAAACATCTATACCTCAGATGGGAAATAAATCTATGAACTGTTAAACTATAAGCAAGAATGTTAACATTTTGCTACCAGTTTGACAATATTATTAAATGATGTTCTCTTGGCAGAAAAACTGATCTCATTAGTCATAATGAAAGGTATTTTTACCTTTCAAAAATATTAATAATGGATATCTATAATGTTAATATTAAAATTATTGTTATTAAAAGTATTGCCTATTTTATATATTAATATACAGTTTATATAATATAGTCAATTCATTAAAAATAAAAATTTTTGCTTTTATTATATAAAAATAATAATTAATAAAGTGTATAATAATGTGTATGTAATTGTATAATATAAATAAAACATAAATTTATTACTATTAAATACAAATTTATGCTCTTTACTTAACTCTTTGAATTTGATAATTATATAGCATTATTAACTATTTTGTTACAATTTAAAGCATTTTTAAACATTTGTCATTCTCAAAAATTTAATCCTGGACCATTGTATTTTGTACAGGATTAAATTAAATTACCAGGTAAGCAAAAATAATTTTGCTTAAGAATAGGTGAGTATTGGTAATTCTACGTACGCATGGCTAAAAAAGAATAGTCAAAGGTACATAAAATTGTCATTATATCATAAATTTTATACAAAATTTTTTTTTGATAATGGCAGACACTGGGTGACTAACCCTTCACTACAACAAGGCCAGAAACTGCCCCTCATTTATCATTACTAAGTGGGCACTTGTGAATCAAGTAACAGAGGGGAGTAGCATTATCCACACACCATACCACCACAAACCTGTTTACAGGTTGGGCCATATTCATACATCATCTCAGAAGAAAGGACAAAGAAACACAGAGAAAGAAACATCCCTACTCAAACCAGGAATCGAACACAGTACCAACAGTCAAGGAGTCAGGAATGCTAACCACTTACCCATCTGACGTTAAATAATGATAGCGAAAGTAAATTATAAATGTTTAAAGATAATAATTATTTCTTCATTACTTTTTAATTGTAATAAATAATGCAATAATATTTATTTAATATATTCAGTTCTTATAACATAAATTCGATGAAAAATTTAGATGAGTTCTAACTATAAATTATAAATTTGTGTATATAAATTGCTCTAAAAAAATATTATCTTCTCATATCAAAAATGTTAAAATTTATTTTTAATAATTACAGTCAAATAACATAGTAAAAATTGAATTTTCAAGTATGAAAATTAAATTTGTTAAAAATTTGACAGCTATATTTTTATTTTTACAGTTATATACAATAAAACAATGATATATGTAAATATTTTTCAAAACATTATTCATTAAAGTTTCAAATTAATTTTATCACATTCATAGAATACATATGATATTAAACAATTAAAACTATAGAATGGATTTAAATATAAAATAAAAAATGTTCCATTTTGACAGCAAATTAATTTAATGAACTAACCTCATTCTACTTATTTATATTTTTGTTTATAACTGAGAATTTTCCTTAAATAGTACTATAATTGTTATTCTGTTCAATATTTGCATTTTAAGTTAAAAATATTCTTCTATTTCTCTAAAAGAAATTCTAAACATAGAAACTTTTCTTACAACTGGCAAACAGAAATTACTATTCTTTAATGACATTCATTAAATTTTCTCAGATACGAATTTAATTCAGATGTAATACATAGTTAAAAAATATATTAATATATGAGAATAAAAGAAAAGAATGCAGCTTTTAATACAATTTTTAACTTCTTATAAAATGAATAATTAAGAACAACACCCAATAGGTACTGAGAGATGTCTTTGGTTTATTGTATTTTTATTAATATATTTAATATTATAACTCTAAGATTTAGCTTAAAATAGATGGAAGACACGAGATTTACATATTAATTATACAGTAAGAAAATACACTTGTTTTAGATTGTAACTTGTTAAATTGACAGTTAATCTTTTTTCCCCCTTTTACACGAGATATATGTTAGATTTTTTTTAAATATACCATCTTATTAAAGTATCAGAGATAAAAAAAATTATACATGTAAAAAATATATCAAGATTATGTAACTATTAATATCATAGAATAACTATTAAGATTTTAAACAAATTAAATTATGTAAAAAATGTGCAGGGCATCTTTTTTACATAATATCTTCTTGTGTAATTAAAAAGTAAATTGTATTATTTAATAAAACTATTTGAATTTTCTAATACTTGCATAATTATATTGTAATATGCATAATTGTATGTAAACTCCTCCTATATTTAAGAAAGTATTACTTAAAAGTTTGTATTTTTCAGTTAAAACTATGTTTCTAATAAACAATTATCCTATTTTTTATTCTAATTTAAATTAAAAAATTATTGGTCTTTAAGTTATAGATAAATGTTTAAAATTATTACCATTAACTATTCACTTAAGAATTCTCTGGAAATTATAAAAATAAAATCGACTTTAGTTGCAAATTAGATTTATTTCTATTTATATGGATAAGAGTCTGGTGTTAAAAATTAAATGTCTTTGCAAAATTCTTCTTTTTTATTTAAAAATAATTTCAATGATTTCACAAGTTTAATATCATGTGTGAATATAATTTATATAAACATATTTTAATACCTGAAATCAAACATATTCAACAAAAATGTTTTAAAAATTGTTAAACATGGTAAAAATATTAATTAAAAAATAACAATGTTCAAGATTTTAACATTTTTCTTTAATAAGATTAAAAAAGACTAGAAAATAATGTTTAAAATTATATTAAACATGACTTAGTACAAAAATGTCATGGAATGCTTCATTTAGTTGTGAAGATATTTTGTTTTGAAACAAAGGTGTCACCAAAGACTGTTTGACAGGACTGCAGTCATAAAATGAATAAATTTACAGCATGAAATCAATTTTATATACATGAATAATTTTAATAAGAGAGAAAAGCTTTTGGTTTTTATTATTTGATTAATTCATTACGGAAACAGAATCTGTCATGATAATAAACACTTTATAATGTTATTTTGTTTGATTGGCATTTATTTTGTATTCATTTGCATGTAAATTTAAATTTTGTAAACAGATCATGTTTGAACCAAAGCCTAAATTGCACGGAATTTGATATTCAGAAAAGTTTTTTTTATTAATAAAATGGATTTTTTTAATAAATATAAAATAGTACAAAATATTATAGTTTCTTACTTCACTTAACTGATTATATATCTTTTCTAAATGAGAAAATTTTTTCCTTCCAAAAATATCTATTATAAAAACATCACTCCAAAATATGTGGTCTGAAATAAATTTTATGAAAGCTCATGCCACTCATTTCATTTATGAAGATATTCTTCTAATATATAAAGATCCCAAAAAGAAATGGAAGCTATGGAACATGAAATGTCTTCATGTAGGTTTTTTTTTTTCTCTTGATATAGCGCACGCGTGCACACACACACACACACAAAGCTGTTAATTTAACAGTAGTCTGTTGAATGACATTTTAACATTGATTATGTAATGCCTTTTGCGATCACAAAATCTATCATTCACTCTTTTCATTGCTATGAATTATATTCAAGTGTCATTAGGTAAAAAAATTTACGACACTTCAATGCATTCAATCTGTCTAGAAGGTCAGCATCTATCTCTTATAATCCAATAATAATTTTAATTGAATGGAAGATCAACCTTCTCAAGAAGCTTTGTCCGATCACTGGATCATGTTAAGACACTGTTGAAGTTCTGTAACACTCTAATTTGATTTACAGTATGAATGTAATTAAAATGTTTTTAATATATTATGATAAGAATAATTTCTATGCTCCAGTGTCAACATATCTTGTAGAAAAAAGTTTCTACTAACAAACACAAAAGTATTTAAATAACACTATCAGAGAAAATCCTCAAACCAGAGTATTTAACTTAGGTAATCATACTTTTTCAAGTTTCTAATGATATAATTAATACATTTAAAAGAAATGCACAAAAATTTAACTTCATTTTATAACTCATAAACATTAAAAACATTTTGCCATTTATAATTAGCACAAACATTATTTAAATGAATTATAACACAAGTTTGTTGAAATTAGTAGTTCTACATTCAAGTTTTATTCATGAAAGACGATTTGAGGAAAAACCATGATTTAATGTAAACTTAATTAAATCACAGCTTAAAATAGATTGAAATAAACTATAGAAAAGTTTGTAGTAAAAAAGAAATGTTTTGAGATTTTAATTGAATGGAAGATTAAAACTTTCTTTGACAGTGATTTGATTGTAATTTTATAATCATTTTTTGAAAACAAGAACTAATTTGACAGGGATTTATGGTTAATATTGGTGATTAACTATTTTAGGCTACCAATTGAAAATGGAAGTCAAACCCATTTTCACTTGGTAGCCTAAAATAGTGTTTTTGATTATTTAAAAAATTTATAAATATTTATATTGAATTCATAGATAGTATATAAACCTTTAAATACTTGCTTCACAAGTCACAATCATTTTACAATAACTCTAGGTACACCTGTGTTTCAAAACTAATTGTTATTTTCATAACATTTAAAATACTAATTACACAGCTTCTTAAAGCATATCACAGCAAGAAACTTGTTACAAGGAGATTGTATGCATCACCAATGAAATAGCTTTCAGACACTTGTGCAATAAACTATAAGACATCATTGTAAATGAAAGTTTTTTTCAAAATGAAAACTTTACCCCACAAGAATATTTATAAAATCCTACACCAAGTACAAAAATATAAACTTTGCAATATATTTTGATACATTTAATAACTTTTATGATAAGAAATATGATTAACACCTAGTTTAATTTTTTATGAGAGGAAGACCCTACCATACTACAAAAAAGAATTGTGATTGTAGATAGAATTGTAAATAAGAAAACTATTATAACCATGTAAGAATTTTCTTTGCCAAATTGTATAGTTTTATCAAGAATGCGATCAAACTGAGATGTTGGCAGGGGTACAGACTCTACTTTAGAATTTTTATAAAACCCTTCAGCAAATCTTCTAAGTGTTTTAGATGAAACATCAGGCAAACTAAATCGGTACATCTTTTGGTGACGGAAAAATATAATTTCGGGACACTTAGTTATTTTAAAGCGCTCCTTTGTTTCAGGAGATTTTAAAATATCTACACTGGCTACATTCACTTTATTCCTCATCCTTGTTCCTGCAGTTTCTAAATGCATTAGTTCTCTGTTCTTGCAGCATGAATTATCATGAAAAATGACCAGCCAGTCTCCAGTAGTAGCACCGGTAGCAGCTTGAGTTAAATGTTCAAATGTTACATCATTTAAATCAATGGTAGCAGGTTCTCGATTAATCTGCAGCCACATATATAGCCTGTCAAATTCGAATTTTCCAATGTATACAGCTGTTTTATTATCTCTGATGTAAATTAACGTTGGAACACGCTTAATTCCAAAACGTGCCTTCATTTTTTCTGATTTTAATCTTACAACCAAAAGGTCTAAATTTTCTTCTAATTCCTTGCTCATACCACCTAATAGCACTTCAGCTTCTACACACTCCGTGCACGAACAGCATTCTTTAGTAAATAATACGGCAAGACTATTTCCGTCCTTTAAGAGTTCATCTAATTGTGTTTCCTCATCTGGAGATTCAGTAACTTCAGCATTTATAAAATTAATTTGTAAAATATTAAACACCAAAAATCCTATAAATAATAACATGATCGAATGGAAATCACAAAAGTAAATCTTAATACACCTGATGTTTACATACGATCCACACGTAGTTGTTTATTATCTCACAATATTTATTATCATGTGTGTATGTGTCTGTCAACAAAAATTAATTGGTTCGGTTACTATAGAAAACAACATTACATGCTTTATCTCTATTGATATCAATATTGTAGTAAGTTTATAATTTCTAATTAAAAATGTTTTTCGAAACTTCTTTTGATAAAATATAAATTATTTTTTATACACGTGCATAAGAAAGTCTACTAAATACTTTCTAAAGAATTAATATTTTTAATTAATAATAAATATAACATTATATAAAGTTAAAATCAAAGTGCCTAGTCGAAACCGTAGCTGGAATTCTCTATTTAGTAAACAAATCAACCATATATTAAAAAAAGCTGCTTCTGATAAATGTCTAAAAGTCACTAATTAACCAATCAACAAAGCTAATTAAGATGTTTCAGAATTTCAAATCCATAACAAAATGCCTTGTCTTAAGGGCCTTGAATCCATACAATATAAAAAGTAACAAAAAGATATCTCATGTTGTAATAGCGTGTTTTCTCATTTAATTTTTCTAATTAGATTTCATAGAATATTTAAAATATTATATATTTTAGATGAAACTAAATAAGGAATTAATACTTTTCAAGGGAACTATTAGTTAAAATTTTCAAGACATTAATGCATCACAGCATTTTAAGAATCTCTTGTTATTTGGTTCTTTTTTTGTCATTTGATATGCAACTGTCCATAAAAGTTTTCCATAAAATTACACTGCAATATACGTTCATTAAAGTATTGAAAATGTTACTTATATTGTTAATTAGAGTATTAAAATATAAAATGTAGAATAGAAATATTTTATACGTAATGGCATCGTACCATATGACGGAAAGAACCAAATTCAAGAACTCAAGTGCAGCATAGTAAATTTTTCTATTCTGTTTTATAAATTATTTGGTAAAATTCTTGGAGAGCCCACACTCTTTGCTACAATCATAAGAAAAACGCCAAGTCAGAACGAAATTCCAGAAATAGTTTGGTTTACCATATCTGATGTATCAAAGTAGGGTTATCAAGATTGGCACAAGCCACAACTATCGCTATCCAAAATCATTCGTAGCAAGGGTGTTGGGCTCAGCTAGGATCCACTCATATATTTTTATAGTGTTTTCACTGTTTGATGGATGTTTATCAAATTGAATTATTTTATTAATGAATCATCCTGGATTATACAACATATGTATTATATGTTGTATAATCCAGAATGCCAAATTTTGAGTTTGGTGATTTTTTGGTGGATTTTCTTATGTATTTGGCAACTTGGTTTTTATTATGTCATAGATATGGAGACCTATAAAAATTCTGTTTTGGCAACCTTAGTACTTACGTCTTCGCACATGTTACAATATGTCATCATGGCAATATTCATTGCCAAAAAATTCATAATTAGGAATACTTGATTCTATGGCATCTGCTGTTGAAAGTCATTCGAGACCTCTTATGATAAATTAAAGAGTTGTATATATTTTTGTTAGCAATATAAAAATATTTTTACAAAATTTTATCTATAAAGGAGTAGTTCTAAATTATAAAATTTTGCAACTTAGTCATGATTTTTAATTTTATTCCAGATGATACACAACTTAAATTATTCAAGATTGCATATACAGCTATTTAAAATAATCCTTTTTATTTTCATAAGAAGATTACTTAATTAAATATTTGATAATTTGACATGTTTTATCAAAATATGAAATAGAATTAAGCTAAATTATTTACTTAAATTTCATAGATTTTGTTAAGGGATTTGGTATTATGACAGATAGTGTGTTTAGGAAAAGTTTTACAAATTTATAGACCTCTGTTAAAGGTAATATCTATCACTCAGAAGTCATCATGAAGGGAGGAGCACTTAATAGCTTTGGCATTCGAACTGGTGTTCTTATTATCGATGGTTAATTAACATCATCATTGATTGCATCATGAAAATTACACTAAAGAACCAAAAATTTAGAATCAGATGGTTATTGGATGTATGCTGTAGAATCTTGACTATGTTGATGACATTGACTTGACATCTCCTAATCAAGCAAAGAAACTCTGAAAAAGTAAACTTTATAAATGAAAATCAATAACCACAACCCAAATCCAATTAATGTAAATGACTGAGAGGAAGAGGTGACAAACTTTTAACTACTATGGCACAATTGTCTCTACTGAAGATGACACAGACAGTGACATTAAATCAAAGTTAAATAAGTACATTATGCTTTTAATACTCTACATAAAGATTGTTGTGCAAAAAATGTTGGTCCACCTGAGAACGGGCTAAAGAAGCAGATTTTGTTCAGGGAGGAGGAAAATAAATTCTGGTCTCGTGCACCACAAAGACATAATAATTTGCAAAACCGGATGTATTAGAAAATAAAATGAAATCTAACTGTAAAAATAATACTTCTATTTATGATTGATCAATAATGTATATAACATCACAGTTATAAATATTTTGTTTTAATGAATTTATTAATGACATGATTTTAAAAATATGTCTTGTATATTGTTGCCAGGCAGGGCTGAATGACTGATTCAAACTGTTAATAACATTAATTTTAATTAACTTGAGAGTGGTGCACAGTTCAAAATTTATCTTATATAGCACTACCAAGTAGTATCCAATTGCTGAGCAATAAAACTAAGTTAATAACATGAATAATATAAGATTTTAGAATATATAACTTTGGTTTACAATTAATCTAGCAAATAGCATATTCTTTTAAAAAGCTATTTTATATAGTGCAATTATGCAGGTGTGGACTACCAAATAATAGCTCTATTTTATAACGTAAATAATATCATTTTAAAAATATTTGACTTTTTATTAATTCAAGTAGTTTTACATTCAATATAGTAATTTTATTGCATGATAATTTCAATGGCAGTTTTTATACTTTAACAGAAAACTTGCTCTTCAGCGAGCATTATATCAAATAAGTAGAGTGATCAACTATATAAAATAGTAAACTTGATTAAACTACCTAAAAATGCATCAAGCAAATCCTACACGTGAACTGCCCTTAATTTGAGGGAAGACTCTTATATATAACATTAGAAATTTCTTGAAATATAAAAATTAAAATAAATGAGAATTTTCTTAAAACTTTGAAAAAGACGTCGTAAGGTAGAACATGAAACTGTAATGCACTTGATGATATTAGTCAATAGCCCAGTGCTTTGCAAATAAAAATATATAAATAATAAATAAAATAATTACTGAAATTTTTGTGATTGCAACAATTAATACTATTAGAAAGTATGTGGTGAGTAAAAGTAAAAAAAAAGTAAAAATTAACATAAAAGTTCAATTATAAAATTTTTCTTGATACAAATTTAATTTTTACCCAAGTTAAGGTAAAAAGATGTATTAAAGTTAAAGATCTTAGCAGAGAAATATATTATGTCTTAGTGTTGATTTTAAAATGTTAAATTCAAATTATAACTTAATATATATTTAATTTAAAGTTTTTAAAATATAAACTATATGAAGAGACTATATGTAAAATTTAATTGAATATTTTTGCTCTTGACATTTTATTTGTTTTAAGATGAATTTTATTTAAAGTGTTTAAAATTTAAAAAAATGTTCTTTTAACACTTATTCTTGAGTGATGGCTAAATTTTTTGTAAATAACTTTTTTTCTATTTCATTTTAGGTATCTCTTCAATGAATTATCCCAGTGGTATCATTCAAAGTGTTAGAACTTCAAGTTCTATTGTTAAAGAACATAATGATCCTGATATGGTATAAATTTAAGTGTTGATTTTTGCTTTTTTAAAATTCAGCATAAATGTTTATATCAAATAATAATTTTTTGTTTGAATAGATTTTTTAAAACTAGCCACAGCCTGAAATTTAATTAATATTTAAGAAAGTTTCAATAGTTATAATGGGTAAATATTTAATTTCATGCAATATTAAACAGTTAAAAAGTGCAATATTTTCACATTGTCATGAAATATTTTAATTTTTGTTAAACATATTTTAAAAATGTTCAAATTAAATTAAAAATAGATTAAGTATTAATATGTTTATAACAATACTTTGATATACCAAGTCATTTGTTGCTCCAAATACATTGAAGGTTGATTTAAAGTGAACATTTCTGATGAGAAACACGAGGCCACCACTTCCTGCAGTTCTATTTTTTGAACAACATCTTAACCCTTTGCCTTGAATTGTATCAGTTCAGCTAGTTTGGTTTCTTAAAATGTTATTGTTTCCACATGATGTTTATCTGCCTTTTCTAGAACACTGTCTATTTAAGTCTATGGTTGGAGTACTAAATCCATTGATATTACACTAAATGATTTGAAGATTTTTGGTAGATCTTTCATTATCTTTTATTATCAGATTTAGAATCTTAGGGAGATTATTGCTTACTTGTCAGATGGGACCCTTTGCCTAAATCATTAATGTGTCCCAGATTATCCTGTGAGATGGATGATGCAGTATGAGAATCAATATGCAACTGATTTGTTTGGCTTAGGGCAGTTTGCAGCTTCATTTTGGAAAGGAACAATAATGGTAGAAGACTGACTTGACCTTTGAAATCATCTACAGCCATTAGCTGAGCATAAAGGCTTTCCTGCCTTGGGTGACTCTGCCAGAAGAATTTTCAGGATGTACTTCGCCCATTCTACCCAGTCACTACTTTTAGGCTGACTGCCAGGCTTTAAGGAGTAATTTGAGATTGATTTTATTAATTATGCATTTTATTTGAGATGCTTTTATTCTGAGGATCTGGTTTCCCAAATACTTCTTTGGATGATTTGAAGAGAGAATGATCTTGTTTTTAACATATAATATTCACAGCCACTAAGGCCTCCATTGCTTGAGAAAAGCATAAAGGAAAAAAGAAGTACTTATACACATGAGGAACACTGTCCAATCTTTGTTCTTAAGGAAATCAAATCTACAAAAATGAATGGCTCCCAATTCTTGTGTAAAGATCAAACTAAACAAATTGAAATCTGAAATCAAGAATCATTATATCCAGATTAAGCAATCAAACTGACAAGAACTTAAACTATACTTGTAAGAACTTAGACTTAACTCCAAATTCAAAGCTGTGGAAATTGACAAAAAGTTTAGATAAAATGCCACTCATAGTTGAAGTTACAAATGATATCATTGGGGATGATGGATGTGTCACAGTTAATAATTTAGAAACGGCTGAAGCATTGGTTTAACATTATGCAAAACAAAGTAAGAGTGACTTTCAATGGAGCAAGTAAGACATTTCCTAGAAATACAAATAACCTTGTAAAATCCTGTCAATATATCACAGCAGTGAGTCCTCTTTTTTAGTAATGACTTTACAGTAGCTGAATATTCTTACACTCTCCAAAATCAAGATCTAACAAAGTCACCAGAAATGGATAGAATTCATGGTCAATTCCATAGTCATCTGGGAACTCTAGATAAAAAAAAATGTTTTCCATGTCTTCAACTTGCCCTGGACTACTGAGAAACTGCAGAGGTAAGGGAAATCTGCCAATAGTGATTTCCATTTGCGAACCCATCAAGGAAGCTAGTTTTGCTGATAATTATCATCCTATCTCTCTCATGTGTATTGCATTCAAGCTGATAAATAGAATCATCTTAAAAAGATTAGCATTTCACCTCTTAACTAATAATTTAATTCATTTGAGCAATATGCATTTAGGAAAAGACATAGTCCAATGAACCAGATACTGTTTTTCACTCTTAGTGTAAGAGAGGCTCAAAACTGCAAACCAATAAAACATACATTGGCAGTTTTTCTGAACCTAACAAATGCCTTCAATAAGGTTTAAAAGAACAGACTAATAAATGAATGATAATGTGATTTTAAGAGTAGAAGTGGAGCTCTTTCCTAGATTACAAAATTTCTGAATCATAGAAAATTTTTTGTAAATTTCCATAATCCACAATCAGGATTTTGTAGGCAATAGCCAGGAGTCCATCAGGATTCTATTCTTATTCCAACTGTATTCTCCATGTTTCATGCAGGAATTAGAAACTAGTGTCTTCATGCCAGATGCCAGATTGGGATGTTTGCAGATGACATACGATTATGGTCCAGTGGTACCTTAAACAAATAGAATCTCTCCTAAACAGATCTATGGAGGCAATTAATAAACTCTCAGACTCCCACAAATTAAACTTGAATGCTTCCAAGTTTGTTAGTAGTTTCTGTATTACAAATGAACACTTTTACAACTTTTCTCTTAAAATTAATTTTGCTGGTAAGATACTGGATTGTGACAAATATCCAACTTAGCTGGGTTTCATTCTGCATTCTGAAATAAAATATAATAAACATATAGAAAAAATTGTAGCTAAAGATAGAAGCAGATTACAGAGTTTGAAGTACATTTTGAGTAGAGACTGGGTTGCTATGCTTCCACTCTCAAACATATATATGATCCTTGAGTATATGGTTACCAGATATTCCAAATAACTTTTGTCTCTAGTTTAAGGATTTTGAATAGAGTTCAACTTAGTGCAGCTAGAATAATCACAGGGTTAATGAACAATTGCCCTACTGAAATGGTCCTTTACAAGGCTGACATTGTATCTCTGACCATGAGATTTAGGATAAGTTTTTTTAGATCTTTTAATAAATTAACAAGTCTTGGAAACTTTAACAGGACCTCCTACTATGTTTTGAATTAGAGAAGTAACTAACACTTGAAGTGAGATATTGCACTTTCCTATAAGTGTGGAAAGAGTTTATTATAAATTTTAAAGTTGTCCTTAGGACTACTGTTATCTGTTTGTTCCCTACTGAGTCTCTTGTGATTATTAATTTCAGTGAAAATCTGATGTTCCATGTCAGTAAACAGGTGGACCACCTGGACTTTTTAAAACACAATTAACACATTAGGTTATCAATAATATTCCCTCTGAGCTCTTGGTTATCAACATGGATAGTAGCAAATTTGATGACAATAGAGCCAAGTAGTGTAGTTGTTATCAATATTGAGGGAAGTAATGAAGGAGAAAGTAAATTCAGCATAAGAAATCTGGATTACTGTACAATTTTTAGATCTGAAATTATAGCTATTGGCATAGCTCCTGATTATGCCTTGACCACAGGCAAAAATAGTATTTGGATTCTGACTGATAGCAAATGTGCTATTCAGTGCTTCAAAAACAGGCATAAAATATATGATGTTCCTGACCAAGTTATTTTATGGCTTGTCTGTGAGATTGATTGGAAAAAATCAATATACCAGCAATAGATTCCATTGTATGTTGGGATGAATAGAAATGAGACATAGGATACACTTGCAAAATATGATTGTAATCTTCTGCTTTGTGGACTTCCAAGGGAAGTAAGCTTCAACTGAGCTTACTTCCCTTGGAAGTCCACAAAGTCCCTTGGAAGTCTACTCCTTAAAAACAAGCAGAAACTAAAACTCACTACAAAAAAATTAAATTCTCTTAAAAAAAAAAAAAAAAAATGAAAGCAATTTTAAAATTGTTATTTTTTTAGCATGTTATGAAAAATAAAATGCAGATTTAATAAAATGGGAAATACATAATACCATTAAAATAAAATAAAATGCAGATTTAATAAATTTGTATTTCCCATTTTAATGTAATGTTTAAAAATATATTCAATTTTTACATTTGATGTTTTAATCAGAGAAACATATTTTTAATGTGAAACTGCCAAAAAATTTTATTTGAATTGATTCTATTTTAGTCATCACTTAATAAGGTTCTTTTTTCAGAAGTGTATTCGACAGTTTTTACAAGGGAATGTTATATTGGTTTATCATAATTGATTTTATGTGCTTAAAAATGTCTAAAGTTTATATAAAAAGAGGCACTATCATTAACAAAAGTATTTAGTAATGGAATAAATTGTAAGTTTTATTGTTTACCTAAAAGAGCGAGATTTAAAACTTTTAAGTAAAGATCATATAATTTCACAATTTTTTATTAGTTGAAATAGTAAAATATTTTTTTAACAATATTACTAATTAAAAAATAGCTGAAGAATTTTTAAAAAAATTATGCTGATTTTATTAAAGAAATTACCTTTTTTTAGTTATGGTTTTTACATTAAATTATCTATTGAAAGAAAATTTTCAACTCTAATTTAATGTAAATTAAAATGGAAAAATTAAAAATAAATCTATCTTTATTATAAATATGCAGTTTTTAGTTCTCAAATAAATTTGTAATAAATTTATTTATTTTTATTTAAAAAAGATCTCTTAAAAGCATTAGATAGCTTTTTTCAGTGAATAATGTTTTTAATATTATTATGATGAAAATTTTGTATGCTTGAAAAGCAATCTTGTAAAATTGTTTCAAAATATATGGAAATTGTCAAAAAAGCAGCATTAAAAATTTTCAAAAATAAATTAATTTATAAACTTTTTATTTTATTAATTAAATTATCATTTTTGCAAAATTGTCAATAAAAGAAAAAGCTTTAAATGGGATTATCAGAGGATTGTTTTAGATGTATAAGGCCTTTTCTTATTGTAATTTTGCCTGGCTTTTTGTTTGTTCTTGCATAAATAAAAAATTTCGATTAAAATTCAGAAGTGTATGTTTATATGAAATAAGGGAATCTATTTGTAAAAATATTAATTAAAAAATAGAAGGCTGTATGAAAATCCTGTTTTTAATATATTAACTCTTAATAAAATTTGGTCATTTTTATGTGTTAATTTCTATTATTTTTTGTTATTTCCTGTCAATATTTCTGTTTAACAGTTATAAGGATAAATGCCTTTGATGTATTGAAGTTTGCATGTATTCTGTTTATAGCTGTGAGAAATTTTCTGTCTTGAAACAAAATTATATTTTTTTCAATTTTAAGATTTTGTTTTTTCAATCATTTTTAAATTTGGAAATTTTTGTTCTTGGCAATTTTTTGAATTAAGAATTTTTTGTTTCATTTAAAAATTATCTTGGAATATATAAAGTAAGTAAAATAGTATGTATAATTCTAGGGAAAAATGTCATTCTTCTTTTAAAGTCATGTTTTATGGTTTCTCTAGCAAATTATATTATATATTTAATTAAAATTAGAATTTCATTGATTGCTATTCAATTATTATACTTAAGTTAACCTGTCCTATTTTGTAATTTTTCTTTCCTAATAAGTTTCTTGTTTATTATTTGCTTTCTAAAAATTAAATTTGCTGTTGTGAAACAATTATGCAATAATAATTAATTGGTGGAAATAATTATAATTAATTTATGTATTATGTGTTATTTAATTTGAAATTTAGACTTGTAAATTACAAATTATTTATTTTTCAGTTTATTTCGGATATAAATAATCCATTTGAAAGAAAGAAAAGAGTTTGCATTGCTTGTAAATACAAAATTCCCCTCGACTATAAGGTATATATTATATTTTAGTAAAATTACTCTATTTTTAAATTTAAGTAAATTATGCTTCTATTTTTATTTAATATTAAATTATTAGTATTTGATTACTAAATTTTTATATTATATATTTTATGCAATCATTAATTTATTTTTAGAATGAAACTTTTCATTTATATATTCTATTAAAGTTGAATTTTTGGAAAAGTCAATCACATTTTCATTTTCTTTATTTTAAATATTCGTAAAATTTTTGGGGAACAACTAAAAATATTAAGTTTGCATTAATATCCATTTTTAGGTATTTAAAATTTGTCGTCATTTGAATTCCTTATAGTGTTGCACGAAACAATGAATTATTGTTAATGTAGTAACTTAGATTTTTGTTTTTAAAGAAGTGTTATCTTTTTGGAACTGTTAATGTAAATGTTTGGTTATTTTCTAATATTTTATCTTTGATTCTTTTTTCTCTCATATTTTTTCTTCGTTATGAAAATTTTTCTCTGTGATAGATTGATAAATTAGAAAAAAAATTAGATTTCTTAATTCTTTCTGTTTATGAATTCTGACTATTTGTGTATTAATTTTATGATAAAAATTAAACCATGAATAGCAAAATTTATTCTTTTCTTTTATGAGATTATTTTTGCATTCTTTTATTTAGATTTATTTTATATTCAAAATAAAAAAAGTAAATAACAAAGTTGTTTTAAAAATCCTTAAAAACTTTAAACTTAATAAACTTATTGGAAAACCTATGTTTATTTTGGATTATTTTTTTAAATTACTTTTTATATATTTTTAATGTATTGTTTTGCAAAATATCTAAAATTTTGTGCTAAAATATCTTTAAATTTGCTTCAAATTTATTTCAAACATAATTTTTAGAGAATTTATGAGATACTATATTAAAAAAATATTGAAAATACATATCTGCAGTGGATTTGTATGCAAGTTTGTTCATTAAACTCCAAATCTTTTGATTTGAAGAAGTAGAAATAAGAAAAAAAATTAATGCTTTTTTTTTTGTCACAATTATTTTTTCTTGCATTGCATGTTTCTGAGGTAGTAACTTTTTTTTTTATGTAAACAGTATACTTTGATATTTATTATAAATGAGCTTGTTTTTGCTAGTTTTACAACTCATTGAAAATAACATTTTAAAAAAGGAAAATAAAATTACTTATTTTATTACTAAAGCATAAATTTATAAAAGTAAGTTTTCTTCCTAAAGAAGATCCCCTGAGGGGCTTTACCTTCTTTAGGTAAACACGGGTGTCACAGTCCCGAGGTACCCTAGTGAACTCTTTTTTTCTTCCTTTTTTTCTCTCCTCCTGTTTTTTTTTTCTTTTCTCTTGCATTGTGGTTGCCTCTTAAGAGGTTGACAGCTCCCCTTGAGTAGCTATCGCTGCCCTTTTGTTATTAGCTTCTTATGGAGACTAAATCACCCATGTGTTTGCCGTGCATGCAGACCTGTGTTCCTGGAAAGATAGATCCTATTAATTGAGGCTCCCAGAGACTAATACATTACTTACTTAGATCTCTGCTTCAGATAAACAGGAGGTGGTTTTGGTCCTTAGCACATCAATTGATTGCCATGAATCAAGTGATCATATATCTGTTATGTGACTTGATAAGGTGGCCACTTCAGAGATATATTGAAAGCCACTTCAGAGATATATTGAAAGCCACTTCAGAGATATATTGAAAGCCACTTCAGAGATATATTGGCTAGCACTGGCACGGCTTGGTGGTGGGTGGCGCAGTCTGGTCTTGAAATAATCAACCTTTTTTTATGGAGTGTATTCTAATTTCCTACTCCCTATGGAGCGACACATGATAAATGATCAGAAATATTTTGTCATTAAAAGAACTAAGGGCAGTTTTGATAATGTTTCCCCTTTCTTAATTAATAAGTCTTATTGGTACATTTGGAAATGTCAAAATGTTTGCAAGATGAAATCTGGTGATTCACAGTTATTACCAACAGGCCAAAACCATTCTGAAACTTAAATGTTTTGAACTTAATGTTGATGTTATAGAATTGTCTCATAGTAGGTTACGTGGGGAGTAGTTTCAGCAGATGATCTATTTAATGTTTCAGAGGAGGAAATTTTGAATAATCTTGTTGACTAAAAAGAGAGGGCACTATTATAAAAACTAAGCATCTCATACTCACATTCACAACTTCTATACTACCTCAACCTATTAAAGGTAGTTATCTAAAATGTAGTGTTTGACCCTACATTCCAAATCCTTTATGTTGCTTTAAATTTCAGCTATTTGAGCATGTAAAAACTACTTTTAGGGGACCTTTGACTTGTGCTTGATGCTTCTGTTGAACATGACAGCAGTTCTTGTCAATTACCAGAAAAATGCGTTAACTGCAGTGGTGAAGATCTCTCTTACTTCTGGTAATGCCCAACTTGGATATTAGAAAAATAAATTATTATTTTGAAAATAAAACAAAACTTATTTTACCCTGAAGCCAGGTGTACAGAGTCATCCCATACTCCTCAACAAGGTATTAACTATTCACAACCAGTCAGAAAAGTTATGAGATCTTGTAGTACCCTAACAGATTTCTTATTTTTTCCTAACTTATTCTCAAATACTTCTAATATGAATGTGTTACCTATTCTGAAAGGAATTTCTCCACAGTCTTTCACAAAATCTAAATCTCAAAAATTAAAGAATGCAAGAGAATGGCTCCTTAAATAATCTTTAACGAGTAAAAGAAGCTTAATGGCCTCTAAAATAGGTATAAAGAAGGTAGATCCTTTAGATGATGATAAGTGAAGATTTGAATCTGAATCCCAGATAAGCAACTTCTCCAATACCAGAATCTGAATCCCAGATAAGCAACTTCTCCAATGCCAGAATCTGAATCCCAGATAGGCAACTTCTCCAATGCCGGAGCATTCAGTTTAGCTTAATGGTAGCTTTCATTTCTTGGAATTGTTGAAGCTTTTGTACTCATATAGATGATATCATAGCAATTTTTAACCTGTATAATCCAATGTGTTTTGTCATCTAAGAAACATTTTTGAAGTCTTAGTGCTGTTTAAAATTTTGTGGTTATTACTGTGTGAGGACAGATGTTAACCATGATACTGTCTCTGGAGGTATATGCATTCTGGTGTCTTGTAACATCCCTAGCTCTGTACAACCTATTAACATATATTACAGGCTGTTGCAGTATGCATACATTCAACATCTTTCATTAATATTTGTAGTTTTTACTTACCTCCCCATGCTGTCATTCATGAAAGCGATTTAAATAATTTACTGAATCAACTACTTGCACCCTTTATTTTGCTTGGTATTTTAATGGTCATAACACCCTATGATAGTGATAATATGAATCTCCGTTGTCAAATAATAGAACAGTTTATTTCTAATAACAATATCTGCCTTCTAAATTCCTCAGAAATAACCAATATTTCCATTAACCATCAAGAATTTTTCATTCATTAGATTTAGTTATTTGTTCTCCATCAATTCTGCTTTAATTAAATTTTAGCATTGATAAGGATTTATATAACAGTAATAGTTTTCCTATAATTATAAACCAAACTGGTATTTATAGACCACAAGTATTCCACTCCTCTAGATGCTGCTAAAAGCCCTATTACCAAGTGCTCTCCAATTCCATGGAAATGTCATAAACCGTGGTGGAATCATAAGTGCCTAGTTCATTCGAGAAACAGATAAAGTTGTGGGCTGTTTTTATAGGTGTCCTGCCATAGAAAATCTTGTAGCTTTAAAAAAAAACTAAAGCTTATGCTTCTTGAGTACAGCAAAATAGTCAAAAAGTATCTAGGATGAGATATATCTCTTTCATCACATCATCAACTTCTACTAAAGAGTTGTGGAAGAAAGTTAAAACAGCCAGTGCTTTATATTATTATTTCTCTATCCCATATTACACGTAGGAGCTGTCACTTGTTCTTCTCAATATAATAGTGCCTATCTTTTAGGTGAAATTTTTTCAAGGGTATCTAGTTCAGTCACTTATGATCTTAAATTTCTCAGAACCAAAGAGCAAACTGAAAGGAAACATACAAAGTTAGATGATAATGTCATATATCCATGTAATTGCAATTTTTCATTGCTGGAACTGCAGAGAACACTGTCCCAAACTAAAAACACAAGTGTTCGGGACCTGATAGTATCTTGTATAAGATGCTTTGTTTATCTTAGCCATGAATCTTTAATAAACATTCTTACTCTATTCATTAGAATATGGAATGAACATGTCTATACCAGTCTCTGGAGCAAAGCAATTGTTATTCCAATACTGAAATCTGGGAAAAATCCAATCACTCCTTAAAACTATCATCCAGTTGCTCTAACAAGTTGGCTGGCTAAAACTTTGAAGTGTATGGTCAACACCTGTCTTGTTTATGTACTTGAAGGTAATCAGTACATATCAATTTATCAAAGTGGATTCCAGAAACGTCGATCTCCTCTTGACAATATTGCATACCTAGAAATACAAATTAAGAATGCCTTTGTAAGAAGACATAATTTGATTTTGATACAGAAAAGGCCTATGATAAGACGTGACATTATTGAATTCTTTATACTTTTTATAATTTTAATTCCAGAGAAAATTTACCCATTTTTTATTAAGAATTTTTTAAGTTCTCATACTTTTAATGTCCGTATAGGATCTGTTTTATCCAATATGAGGGGGTTACTCAGGGAAATGTCTTGAATGTTATTGTTTTTAATATTTGTGCATCAGCAATATTCTTCATGTATTGCTATCATTAGTCTTTGGGACATTATATGTAGGCGATCTCCAAATTTCTTGCCAAGGCTCCAATATGCGACTGAATGGTAATTACAAACTGCTGTCATTAATCTTATTGTTTGATGTAATGAAAATGGGCACACTTTGTCTCCTTCTAAAAGTAATTGTATCTATTTTTCCAAAAAACTGGAGCTCATCCTGATTCAGAAATTAAGATATCAGGCACAACTATTCCTGTAGTTAACCCCTTCCCTGTTTTGCCTGTATGGACACAGCTTTTGAACCTTTACTATTTGCCCGTAGGGCATATGGGCAATATGATTTTTATTTTGGTTGCACTGTTTCGGCAGTATTTTTTGCTATTTTAGTAATAAATTATTTGTATAGGTGGCAATAGTTGTCCAGTAAATGATAGTTTGCAATTTATTGTATTTTCTACTCTGATTGGTTCAAAAGCATGTTTTGTATCAGATGTATGTAGGGGAAAAAACAACTTGCAGGGAAAATTGATTATTTTCATTAAAGAAAAAAAGTTGCTATAAATGCTTAAAAATATTAGAAATGTTAATTTTAATAACATATCTTTACTTAAATATGTAAAATGAACAAAAAAAGTGCAAAAGTGCAATAAAAAATGTGACATTTTTTTGACCAAAATCTGGAAAAAAAAAAGGAAATTGTCAAAGGGTTAATCAGATGTCATTTCTTTGCTTGTATTTGAGAAAAAGTTAACTTCCTACATCATATCTTAGATTTGCACAAAATGTGCGAAAGATCACTAAATATTTTGAAAGTACTCTTTCATACCTCTTGGGATGCAGATTGTAAAGCATTACTTTGAGTGTATCAGTCAATTTTCTATCTTGAATTGACTATGGTAGCATAATTTGTGGATCAAGCAGATCATCAGTATTGGGCAAATTAGATCCTGTACATCTCTCAGCTATATGGATCTATTCTGGATTTCTGTTCAGAGCTTTTATTGCAACCAGCTACCTCTTGATCTGAGATGTAAGCAGCTGTTTCTACATTATCATTTTAAAATACTATATGCATCACAACATCCTTTGAGATCTAGGATTGTTTGTTTCTCTCTGAGAAGGTTATATAATCCATGGCCCCATAATATACTACCATTTTATGAGCATACAAACTAACTCCTGTCTTCATCTGAGTTCCCTGATTTACAAATCCAAATTATAGATGTTAATTTGGATTTATATATTTTTAATATTTCCTCCTATGAATATCCCTGTTGTCAATATACTCAAACTGTTTGCTAGATACAGTAAATCAGCTACATATCCTCTTATTTTACAATAGATTTTTTCACACATTCATTCTCATTATTTCTCCTACATCCCTGTGTATAATCATGGTTCAAAATCAAATGGTCATGTTGGTTGTGCTATTGTTGTTGAAAATACAGCTTATAGCTATAAACTGCATGTATCATATTCTGTGTATACAGCTGAAGCAGTTGCTATTAAATATGCCCTAGAAATAATACAATCCAGCTCTCATCAAAAATATTGTATCTATACAGATAGCAGGAGTGTGGTCATGCAATCAAACCATTTTAATGATAAAAATCATCCAATAATTGTAAAAATATTGGATATTTTAAATATATTGCAAAATAAAAGATAGGACATTGTGTTTTGTTGGGTTTCAAATCATGTTAACATTGCTGGGAATAAACTTGCAGGTAATGCTGCAAAAATGCCTCTGACATTTTACATAAAGCATTAAAATTTTTTGACATGAAACAAATTATCAAAGATTTTATTTCCTTCCACTAGCAGAAAACTTGGGATTTCCAGGCAAACAAATTATAGACAATATTTTCCCACATTCTTCCATTCCCAATTGCTCCCATGCGAAGAGTTGGTGTAAAACTCACACGACTTCATATTGGACATACACACAAGCACTTATTCTTGTCTCGGAGTGCTCCAATTTGTTACATGTGTAAAGTACCATATACAGTACATCACATTTTAATTGTCTGTCCTAATTTCAATAATTTACGCAGTGTCTTTTAACACCAGAAATTTAATTTTGTCAGACTTGAGTTTAAACCACTTTGTTTTGTTTAATTAAACCATTACATTGGGTTTAAACCGCATAGAAATTTGCTTGCATTTTTATGTGCAATTGTTTTCTTGAATTCTATTTTTTCTATTATCTGTTATCTATGAAGGTTTTTATCCATCTTAATCTTTTTTCATAAGCTTTTCTTGAATTTTTAATACATTCCATGTAATACATTTGACTAATCTTTTAACACAGAATTTTTACTTTTAGTTTTAAATATTGTATGATGCAGAAATATCCAATATTGAACCTTGCACTAGTAAACCTCACAAAATCAAACCAAATCCTAAAGATGATGTTATGATTTGATGATGATGCCTGATTTATTTTTCCATTATGTACATTCTGTGTGGTAAAACGTGTTCATGTTTTTCGTTGAACAATTACTAATGATTGTTTTATTCATTTAATGTTAATATTCTTGCACATTTACAAAATATTTGATTATTATATCTTTATTGTCCTTAAATTTGTAACAAAAATTATACTTCTTTTGAAAAAATTATCAAGGTTTTTTTACGTTCTTGCTATAAATGAAGAATATTTTAAAATTATAAAAATTTACATACCCATTATTGTTTAATCTTCAGTGTGTTAATAAATTGAGCACCAAGCATGCTTAAGAACTAAACAATGAGGATTTTTCATTAGACTGACCACCTAATTGTGTTATTGTGTTATATGCTTTGCAAACCAGTCTTCTCAGTCAGAAAAATAGATGGACATTGTAAGCTTTGTGGCCCACATGGGCTGTCGTACCACAGTTATAGTATTAGTGTTTTATGTTCATTAATCAACTTTTTTAGAATTGTATCATTAGTCATTATTTTCCATTTTTTAAAATTGAGTTACACTTTTGATTTAGAGTATTATCCTGTATTGTATTTCTTTGTATTTAATCTTTATATTCAATCTTGATTACATTTCATTGCTTACTCTTATTGTTATGAGTATAAAGCTTGAAAATATTGGATTTCTAGTTTTTAATAAAGATAAATTATATATTAATTATATCTCCAGGTAATAAAATATTTTATATTTGCTAAATTTGTAAATGACTTTGAGTTTAAAAAACATATTTTCTTTGAGTGATCCCTTAATTTTTATTCCCCTTATTTTAAAATCCTAAATATTATTAAATCATTGCGTCACCATGTGCTCTTTTTCAATTTTGAAATGAAATTGAGAATTGTAACGCATTTAATGATATTAAGTCATAAATCAGAGTTTAATATTTTGGTTGCAATTATTTAAACATATTTGAAATACATGTATATAAAAAGTTTGTTTATAAAATAAAATAAACATCTAAAGATTTTAAATACTAATTAGTTTTGTGAGAATCTTTAATATTTAACTATTAAGAATCCTTTGAAAATAATGTGTATACCCTTAGAAATTATTTTGTGATGAGAAAGTGATTGCTAGATTAAATAAACTCTTCAAATAAATGTTATTTCAATAAGTGTGCAAAAGTGCAATAAATGTAGAATGTATTAATATTTTATATATTTAATCACATTTCTATATGTCATATTGCTATCAATATTTTTATTGAAAATATGAAAATTGTAATAAATGCGTAGGAAATAAAATGAAACACTGGGATATTTTATATGTACTTTACTAAAGAGAGGAAGTATTTGAAATTAGATATAACAATTTGCGTAATTGAAAAGAAAACAAAGTAAATATAATTTAATCATGAAAATAACAATGAATGATACAAATTTTAAAGGAGCAACTAATTTTAAAAGTTGATTGAAATTGACATGAAATCATTTGAAATTTTTTTATCAGTGTTTTCCTTGAGATTTCCAACCAAAAAACATGGGAATATGTGATATTATATTTTTTGTGTTTGTATTTATTTGACTAAATTGCTTCTAAATTCAGTAAATTTAAAAATGCATATTCATCAGAAATATTAAAAGTATTTAATCAGATACATTACATTCAAGCTTTATTTCTTTTATTCAAAAGTAGTATTACCACTAAGTTCTTAAAAATTGATTCTTGTTTTGAAATTACACGATTAAAATTTGTATAATGATTAAATTAATGTCTTATAAGATTAATTCAGTCATTTCTTGTAAGCTGTAAGTTGATCTCATAAGAAATAAAAATACTAGTGTTATGTGAAATCCTTTTATGTAATATTAATTCAAAGTAATTCTTTAATTATTATACTGATTTTTATTTTTTATTTTAGGTAGCTTTATTAAAAAGTATTAGCAAAATTTAACTCTTAATTTGGAATTCATATTTTTATTGGTTTAAAATCTGCTTTAAATTATTGGTTGTAGTTGAATTAGCCCTCATGTTCCTAAAGTGAATATGATTGTGTAGTGACTGTATTGATTTAGATTGTAACAATGCAACAAACATTTCTCATGAAACTTCATATTTTTGTATTCAGCAGGACTTTTAATTGAGATAAAACACTGAAAAAAAAGGAAGGGGAATAATTAAAAGGCTGAATTTTTTTTTTTATCAGTATGGCATGTAAATTAGAACTATTAAATGCAGTTAGTAGAGAAGAATTGTTATTTACTATTATCATATTGTTTCATTTTTTGATTTTTCTGTTGAGTGAAGAAATAATGCTAAAGAAAGCACAATAAAAATGTCTTTTAATTCTTTAATGTTTTAGATTTGGTTTCAGCATGAATTTGCTATTTTTTAGGCTTTGAAATAAATATGAGGAAGTGCCTTATGCTTATATATATATATGTCTTGTTAAAGCCATATACTAGAAATTATATAAAGTGTGAGTAATTATATAAAAATATGAGGAAGTGCCTTATGCTTATATATATATATGTCTTGTTAAAGCCATATACTAGAAATTATATAAAGTGTAAACACACTAACACAAATTCCAGTATTTCTTTAGATATATTTGAGTATTTTTTCTTCTAAACACTTAATCTCTGATTTTTTTAATTGTCAAACTCACAAATTTATTAGTACAGAAAAATAATTGAAGTATGAGATATTGAATTATCTCTAAATTACTTAATGTCAATTTTAAATATTGCAAAAATCAAGATAAACAGGAGCTCAATGTTTTTTTGTTGAGTTAACAAATATCAAATTTGCAAATTATTTCTTCCAATAATTTGTAAAGAAATGTGTAAATATTTTTAACTATTAAAATGAAAATATCTAAAACTACATGTTAACGCTACAGTATATTTTTCTGATTAATTATTTTTCAATTAATTTTGTGTTATAAAGTTGGAATATTTTTGATTGATGTAATCTATTCATTTTTATGTACATAATTTAATTTAGTAAAAATTTCATTTCTGTTACAATTTTTATATTTGTGTTGCATAAATTAAAACTAGTTTAATTGGATGGAAAAGGTTAAACTTACTAGAATAATATAATTCCTTAGACTAATTTAGAATGAAACTAGACTGATTTTATGCATTAGTTTTGTACCTCATTAAATTGAATTAATGCAGGCATATTGAAGTGTGACTTTATTATTCTTGTAAAAGATAATAAAATTGATTGCTTGTAGTAACATTTTGATTGGAGATTCTTAGCATGTCAGTTATTAAAAATGCCAAAGTTTCTATTTTTAAAATATTTTAATATTTCTCTTTTTTTATTATGAGAGCATAAAATTTTATTTAAAGGTTCTATGTAAAGTTCTTTAAATAAAATTTTATGTTTCCATGATAAAAAAGAAATATAATTTGCTGTTTTTCTTATTAGTTTTAAAATAACTCTTTAAAATATTGAATATGTTATTATTAGAATATTATAAAAACTAGTTTATCCTAAAAATGAATTACTATTTAATTAAAAAAAATTATTTTTAAAAATTATGTGGAGATTTATGTTTTTTTAATTATTTGTTATATTTAATCTTTTTGTGACCCTGTGTTCTGATTTATATCTTTATACTTTTAAATGAAATTGAGCCTTAATATATTTCTAAAAAAACTTCAAGTTATTGGTGGAATCTATCTTTTTGCCTTAAGCACCTTGAACTTCCTTTGCATTTTATCATTATTAGTTCGAAATATAATATTAAAAATTCTGCAGTTCATAAAATATCAAAACTAAATAATATATTTAAAAAATGCTATTGGATTAGTAAAATTAGAAAAAATAACTGTTGCATTAAATATTTTATGATTATGTAATTAGTTATAATTTATAAAATACTTTTTAGTTCAGTTCATTTGAGTTAAAATCATATGTTTCTTCTTAGTGCCACTCATTTTGTTTTAAAAAGTTTAAATATGTAGTTTAAATATATGACTTGAAATGAAATGTCTTAATTAAGTAAAAAATAATTATGAACTTTGTTTCATTTTCTGTTTTTGCATATTATTTTTTACGGGATGTTTTCTTAATTTTGTATATGTAATTTTGTTTTATTTTTTCTGTTATATTTTCATATTTGCCATCTCATTTTCCAAAACATTTTTTGTAGAAAACTTACAATAATTAAGTTTAAAAATATTTCTAAAATATGAAGTGAATTTTCTAAAGGGTAATTTAATTAACTTTTAGAAAATTTACTTTATATTAGTAATGAATGTGAAACATATAGTAGTAATGAATTGCTAAATTTGAATAATCATTATTAATGACTATGGAAAAAAACAAAAATTTTGTAAATATAAACAATTATTTTTTATGAGAATTCTTTCAATTTAGCATTTGTTTTTCACATATCAGAATAACAAATTTTTTCTTGTATCTCATTATAGCGCATAAAATTGGAGTCTAACTGTATTCATAATAAATACATTTTTATTTTGAATTTTAGAAAAACTTTTTGTCTCCTAAATATTTTATTGTGAGATAACAATTCTTGAATTAGTCTTTGTTAATCTTTAATTATTTGTTTAGAATCCCAGATTGTTAAGTCAGTTTGTATCTCCGTATACTGGACTTGTATATGATAAACATATTACTGGCTTATGTGATGCTCAACAGAAACGTTTGAAAGTAGCTATTCAGCGGTCACGACATTATGGTTAGTAAAAATTTTATCATTAATAATATCCTGAATAATTTATGTTATTTTTTTAAAAAATAAATTTAACTTTCTTTTTTTTCATAACAGGATATATGCCAATTTTGATTAAAGCTCCTCAGTACCTCAAGGATCCAAAGCTGTTTGACCCATTTAAGCCTTCAAGACCTAATCCATACTAGCAAGTTTTATTTCACATATTTGAATTGTGTTATCAATATTTTTACATATTTAATAAAGTGACTGAACATTATTGTAAATAAAATCATTTGTTGAATTGTAATATGTTGATTATTTTAATCATCTAGTATATATATATATATATCTGTGTGTGTTAGTTATATTGCAGTGAGGAGTATTATGAGAGTAAGTGTATAGTCTTTATCTATATCCACATAAACACACACATTTGGAAAATGTTGAAAATTCATTTATAAAATAGAGGATAATAGTAGACTCCTACGCTTTTTTTTTTGTTTTTGATTTTCTAAAAGTAAGTGGACTTATGGACTTCGTTTAGTATACTCCTAGACATGGAGATTATTAACAACAACAAGATAATAGTTTTTATAATAGTGACCATATAATGAAGAAATTTATTGTAATTTTTAATTTTCATGGAAATTGTCACCAGTTATAATTTATTAGTTTGCATTTAGAAATAAAAAATGCAAAATTTACATTGATCAGATTTTGTCCTTCAGTCAAATAAAAAGAGTAGATTTTTACATGATTTTTGACAATTCCATGAAATGAATATTTATTCATAGTCTATGTGCATAATAAAATGTGATTATTTTAAAAAAGTTATTCTTTTTTTACTTTATTTCTGTTTTTGTACATTTATTTCTAAAACTGAATTTTTTAAAAAAAATTCCACAAAAAAAGTATGAAATTATTAAAGCTTATAGTTTCTCTAAAAAGTTTTATTTTTATATTTTTCAATTGAATTGAAGCTTAATATCCAAAGTTTTTTTTCTGTAAATCTAACTTTTATAATTCTTTATTAAGATCATTATGACCTAATAGTAGAAAATTAAAAAACTACCTTTAAAAATCAATTAAATATGGCTAAGCTGGTAGCCGAATGGTTAGCGCTGTTACCTTCAGTTCAGTAGTTTGTGGATTCAAATTCCACCTTGGGTATGGATGTTTGTAGTGGCTCAGAAACCATTTTAAACCATAATTCCTGGTCTAATTAGCTCTTGTATGAAAAAATGACTGTTGAGTGACAAACAAATCAAATCAAGCCATCAGTTAAATATGGTAAATAGGAAAGTATACATAAATAATGGTCATCAAATACAGAATACAAAAGGATGTTTAATGTTAAGTAATTTTTTCAAATACAAATTTATATATGGGCGAGTACATACATAATACAAGCACAGGGTGATTGTTTAACCAATGGTACTAGGAAATAGAATATATCGATTTCTGAGATTTTTATTGATAAGTATGTAGCATCTCAATGCTCACCAATGAACAACGCATGAGATTATGGTACATTGTAAAGTCAGCTTTGTAAAATTCTATAACTACGTCACGGACCATTTGTTAAAAAATAGGATTGTGCATTTTCAATACCGTTGTGTAGTACGACGGCATTGAAAATGCTTTGTAGCTAAATGAGTAGTAGCTTTCACACTGCTTACAGTTTTCATACAGAGTAATTTATAACCTAAGGCTGTTACTGTAAGGCATTTTAATATTCCCTGCATATTTTTCTTTCCTAAAGGATTATTCATGTGTTGGAAGGGAGGAAGTCGAAAAGGGTACTTCGACAGAAGTACACGCAGAAAACAAACGTAACAACCATTTTCTGTTGTTTAAAATGTCTGGGATCGAATCCAAGGCCTTTCACTTTTTAGAGGTCTACCATACTACTAGGCCTACGACGACGTTTGGAGTAGACAGACTTTCTGCATTGCGATCATTAATCCAGTTTCGTTTGACGTTGCAGTGTAAAGATAGACGCCGACTGTGGTGCGTCCAAAGACAGCTGATACTGGAGAATGTTATCGTTTCAGACGAGTCTCGGTTTTGTGTTCTGTATGTTTAATGACTTCAAAGAAACTGCTCTTCACTTGGTTTCGTTTGATATTGTCAGAGAGTTCCTGTACCAGGTATAATGGTAATGCCACTATTGGATACTAACAGCGCGTTTATTGTGAACATTTCTAATTAAGATCAATGGTAGCTTTAACGGCTATAGATACATGTCTATCATCTTATAACTAGTGGTTGAAAGCCACCCTACCACTAGGTCTACGACGAAACTTGGAGTAGCGCAGATTGTCTGCATGGCGATCGTTAATCCAGCTTCATTTGACTAAACAGTGTAGAGTCAGACGCCGACTATGGTGTGCTTCGAGAATTGCGAAACCTCTTTCCAGTAGATAATCCAATAGCACATAATTCTCTTCGTGTTGTGGCAATTCTCATTATTATGTTGTCTGGGTATGAATAATCTCCAGGTGATTTACTAATTGAAAACTTCTGATAATGGATTACTGAGAGATTGGCCAACTGTATACACCGCTGGGGTCATTAAAATTGAAATGCTAGAAGGAAAGGAACAAATTGGAATATGCAAATAGAACATTTCAGCGCATTTATTGGACAAAGAAGTTCAAAGGTGTGTGGAGAATTGCTTAAAGAAATGTTATGTAGTGAATTTCTCATTCAGATATATTAACAAAATATCACATTATGCTTCGAATAAGGAAGAAAAAAAAATTCCTAACAGAAAATATCGGAATTCGATAGAGGCAGCGTCATTTCCTATCGCGAGTGTGGAATATTCTTTCGTGGTATTGTCACTCAGTGAAGCGAAATTGATATCTTGCAGAGGATTATATTGAATGGCATAAAAAATCTTAATGATTTCCTATGTCTCACCTTAAACGGATAGATATTTTGTGAGGTTGGCCTTGTAGAAAAGTACAACCACATCAAGCCCCATTAATGAAGAAATTGGATTGTTTTTAATACATCTAGTCCACTCATGCATTGTGATGACGCTTTGATATCGTGCAATGGAATATTTAATGTCTTAAGACTGTTGTAAGACAATTTAATATTCACACCGTGAGTTTCTTCCGGGAAGGCTTTTCATAAGTAATGGACTGTATTCACGTAATTATGAGGAAAACCTGAAAAATTTTCCAATACCCATCCCTACAAACACGCGTGCAAAGGAGAGAAGAGCAACATTTATTTCCCATCACCCAACAATGGCTGAGATAGAATCCAGGTCCTTTCGCTCTGAAAAGTGCTGACCATTATGCCTTAGTGAGTCCTTCAAGCTATGATGTTTGGACTACATTGACTGCCCTATCAGTATAGCTTTAGAGACGGCGACTCTTTTGTTCTCATTGACGAAGTTGTATACAGAAATAATATCTTCTTTTCAGACAGTTTTCGGTTAAGCCTGAAGCATTTTTATAATCGTATATGTGGTTGGAGGTTCTAAGAGGAACAATCGTCACTTTTCCATTCGGTATTGTCTTCCATACATAGCAAGGCAGGTGAGCCTTGGACTGTATTTTCGAAAAACTTGTTTGGAATAACCTGTCAACAAGTGCCTCATAATTTAGAATCACGAAGTAATGAGGTTGATATTTGAGCTGTGGAATCCTCCTTTCCATGTCCACGCAACACCACGTGAAAGATTTTGATTTACAATGATTATCATGGAAACTTCTCCAATCCATGAAGTTCCAGAAGCTTTTTATTGTTGTTGTACCAGCGTGTTTCTCTGTAACTAGCCCTGAGTTGGATTCTACCAATTAGATAGAAGTAGTTGTGTGGAGTCTTCGCGGTTTTGAATTAGGGATCAAGTAGAAGACACTCAATACTTGACCTGCTATACCAGTGGTATCATTTCATTTGGAAGACATTCTACCACTACTTATTTAAAGTGTCTAGCCAACTTTAACGAATACAATGTACCTTTGGTCAAGCCAAGAAAATAACTCACTAACTTCCGATAGTGAGAACGATGCCCTAATTAACCAGGCTATCATGGCCCTCAGCCCTATATTATCATTGAATCCTTGAACTTCACATGATGATATGAGCTGATTTAAATACGACACGCAAATTTCTTGTTCGAATAGGCAAGTTTGAGCTGCGATCAATACATTTCTAATATCTTACGGTAAACAAAATAGTTCAAGAACAAATGTTATAAGTTGCATTCTGTCTTTCCCGAAACATAGGCTAATAGACTCTTTTCCTGGCTTGCACGATCTCTAGGTCTCTCATCAATTAAAACATCTGATCATGGGTTAGTTAGAGACTTGCCCACCACCTCTCTCTAGCTATTATGGTTGATATAGAGTGATATAGACTTAAACCAGCATGAAATAAGTCGCCATTTTTGCAATCTATCTCAATTTGGTTTTATACCTAACTGATTAAATGGCATTTTAACTTAGGTAAATCATGCAAATTTGTTTTGTTTTCATGTCAAACTGGTTCTGTACAGTAAATATTTTTTTTTATTTGTTTTCCTTCATGGTGTTACAATTTTAATGGGCAGTGAAAGTAAAAATGTTCTGATTACTTTCCTTGACAGTGAAGGCTTTCCGTGTGTCCGTGTCTACAGGTGTACTTTTGAAGCTACCGAAAAGTTTTTTTTCCTCTTACATGCTTTATAATTTACCTTGATGAAATATAATCGTTTTCTAAATTTAATAAATAGTTTAATGGCCTCTAGAACAACAAATTTTTCAAAGCTCACCCTCAAAAAATAGCACAAACAAAAAAGTTACAATTTATATAAATGATGAAAATCAACTTATGTAAATTTATGCTGAAACGCTTGCTGCCATATTTTTTGCTGGAAAAGAACTGGGGTGAGATAGAAAAATAGGCATAATTACGCGTGTAACTTTTGTTGTTCTTTTCAACTTTTGTAAGAAGATTCCTTCATAATAGTCAGAGGCATCCCACAATATCTAAGAGAAGCCGTTTGCTCGATTCGTTAAAATGGTGGTTGGTCAGATGGATATCACAGGCTGATGTTGCTAGGCGTCTTAGTGTGTCTTTCAGTGTGGTCAACTGTCTCTAGAATCAATATAAACCGAAGTTTTTGAGTCCAAATGACATATTCCAGGCCGATTACCAACTACAACACTTGCAGAAGAAGTTTTATAGAATTTTTGACAAGAATGGGAAGAAGTATCTCTGTCCCGCAACTTGTTGACTGCTCTCTGCAGGATCAGTGCCAAGATTATTTGTAAGTGTGATGCGATTCTTATGCAAGGCGATCAGTTATGCACGCCTCCTTCACCGGACAGGAGAGAATGGTGTATCTGTCTTGAGCAAGAGAACACGTTTTCTGGATTAGGCAGCGATGAGTTTCTGTACTTTTTATAGACGAGTCTAGATTAACAAAAGACCGAGATTCACATTATGTATGCTGATCTAGTAGCTAACTATGTACCGCCAATCAAATATTGTGGGAAAAAACAGTTACCGTGGTGGTGAAATAATGCTTGTGCCAGGGACCTCACTCGGTGGTCATACTAACCTTCATGTATTCTAGGGAGGAACTGTGACTGCTGTGAGATATCACGATGAAATTCTTGATCCATATGTCCGTCTATAGGCGAGTGCAATTGGCAATGACTTCGTTCTGATGGAGGATAACGCATAACTTCACTGAGCTGTAACTATTGAGGAATATCTTGAGGGTTTTGGTTCGAACAGAATGGGCCATCATGATCTCCAGACCTGAATCTCATAGAGTATCTGTGGGATTATCTTGGTAGACAAGTTGCAGCTTTAAGTTGTTCTCCAAGATCAATAACGAGAGCTGGAAAACAAACCGTGCCTGGTCTTCGCTTTCAATTTTAGTAACCGTTCAATTTAATTGACAGCATGGAAAGTCGATGTCGCAAAAGCATTCAAGTTATAGGTGGACATATCCCTTATTAAAATCCTTTTTGTTTTGTTTATATGGCATTTTACCACATAAAGCATGTATATATTGAGCACATAAAACTATGATTTTTCTTACTTTCTTTTTTTTCTAATAATGGATTTTTCCAGCGAGGTTACTTTTTTTGTTTTAAATCCATTATGTCTTTTTTTATGTAAACTTCCATGTTTCAATCAATATATACATGCTTTGTGCACATGTTAACGAAATTTGGTGTTTCTACATTTATTCATTTGCAAATCAGATGAAAAAAACCTGTTGTTCCTTAACATTTGGTGGCCAGTGTAATATAAGTTGATTACAATTGTCCACATTTTCCTTCTGCCAAAAAGTAAAAAAAGTAGCTTATTGTAAAAAATTTAGCTTATTGTAAACATTTGTGTCATTTATTGTATCATTTATTGAAAATAAGCGGATGTATTTCAATATATGGATAGTATATAAAATGTTCTATTTATAGTATTTTGTGACAAATAGTGATTATATTTGTTTTTCTTTTCTATTTTATATCGTTTTAAAAATGAATAGGATTAATTTAAAAATAGAGAGAATAATATTGAACTGAAGGAATTTAGAAAACTCCCAAAGACCTACAGTGATAGACATTCTTGTTTAATTTATAAATGCAACTCCAAACTCACGTCGTTTTTAAACCACAGAACTAAATCGTTCATATTTCATTTCGAAAAGAAAAGAAATTCTGCAAGGGAAGATTTCTTACATTTTTGAAACTAAAAACTATGGGAAATAATAACTTTATATTTTATCGTTCGTTTGGATCGTTAAATAATGATATAAAACGACATTGAAACTGTATGGCAGTATTCCATTTCCACACATTACAATAGAGTATAAGAAATTACATTTGGTGTATAATTGGCTTATACACATTCATAATTTGAATAAATGTTACACTTAAAAATCTGGTTCTATCCCTGATTAAAATTTTGAAGACATCAGTGAGTAAGACTAAGCATATTTTATTAGCTTCGATCAAACGTAACAGTTAAGATGCTAATTTTAATGTGATGGTAATTTTCGCCGTGTTAATGTACATTGTATCTTCTAAACAGATTTTTTAAATTTTATTTCTCCTGCTTTGATTCGTTGAAAAAGAATTATCCAATATTGAAATATGTCTTCATTTCGGATAGAAATTACACTTAAATGACATCATCCCGTGATTCAAATGTGCAAGATGCGATAGTTAATAACCGCAGATATTATTTATGATGTATTTTAATTTTTTTTATGCTAGTTGTATATAGAAGCTATCGGCTTAGAATGTTTTAATATTTAAAATTTACGTTTGAAATATTCGAAGAATGCTTTGTACTACTTCAAAAAGCGGTTTCTGTTTGCAATTTTTGCTATTTCTTGATGATTTTATGAATGAATGTATATATATATTTCTACAGAAAGAAAACAATGATAACGCCAAATAAAATTGGTTGTTTAAGTAAGATTTTAATCGCCAATGTCTTAAAGTTGATTTGTTTCGGTAATTTAGTAACTAGCATTAAGAACGAAAGACTGTTTAACTCTATTTTTTGATTTAAATTCGAATTTATAGAATCGAATGTGTTATATGAAATATGCTTGATAACGAATAGAAGTTAGAACGATTTTATTTGTTGAAACGTACATATATTTATTTGCAATCCAAATTTTTTTTAAAAAAAACTAATCTGTATTTGAAGAATTAAATTACATTATGTTTTTTTAAGTTAAAATATAAAAGTATATCAGGAAAGGCTACATATTTTAGAGAATTTACAATCAAATGTCATATATTCTTTTCAAAAACCTAAGCTATCAAATAGCTGGCAGAAAATATTAGTTTTTTTAAGGATTTTGAAAACTAACGAAAGAAAACTTGTACTAAAGATAGCTCTTATTTAGGTAATATAAATAAATTTCGAAACACACATGACTTTATCATAGATTAAGTATATTTGAAAAATAAATAAATAAAAGGGAAATGATTTTTTAGCAATAATCAAAAGGCATTCAAAATGACTTTTCATGGGTGATTGAATTTTACGGGATTTATAATCTGCAAAGAAAATAATTGGAAAAAGAAAAATTACGACAAATGTAAACTCTAGCTTTTCACAAAAGATAAAAATATTAAGAAGTCAATACATTCACACAGGAATACTGATTACATAAAATTTTGTAGTGTAAATTTCTTAAACCTGAAAATAGAGTATTTCATAACAAGTAACAGAAATATATAACTAAAAAAGTAAATTTAAAAATTAAAATTAAAATTATTTGAACATAATAAAATTTTTCAGATCGCGTTCTATATCGATTATTTCTAAAGATTTTCTTTCAAAACAGATTAATTTACTGTTAGAAAAACTAAAATATATCTTCTGATCTTGGAGTTATATATATATATATATATATATATATATATATATATATATATATATATATATATATGTATTATATATATATATATATATATATATATATATATATATTAAAGTAAAACGAAAGAATTTAATATATAATATATATAATTTATATAGAAAATTAAATTTAAACATAAAATAAATATGACTTTAAAAAATATATTTTAACAATATTTTTAATCTTAATTATCTAATATAATTTACATGCATAATTATATTCGTCTGTATCTTATAATTATTATATATATTCGCAAATAATAATACCTATTTACATACATAATATTTTATATTAAATGTATGTGTGTATAATATTATACATATTTATACATAGTTCCTAATGTTTGTTTTTATATAACACATTTATCTATGTATATGATTTAACTATTTTGTGTTATTGAATAAAGTGTTGTTTTTTAATTAAATATTATTCTACAAAACCTGTTTTTTGTTTTCAAAATATAAACATTTTTTTAAAAGTTAATATATACTTTGGAAGACATTGGTAACCATTGTGTTATGAAATAATATTTCAGGTAAAAAAAATTACAGTTTTTAAGAAAATTTCTTGTATTTTTTCTAAATCTTGGAAATAGTACAAATGAGTCTTTTACAAAATTTGAGAATTTCTTCATCTAAAAATATTACCGTGATCATTTAACATCTACATATTTCTCTTAAAAATAAATCGTTAGCATAACTATCACTGGCTTAATTGTGGGTAACAATTAAGTGATTAGGTCAGTATATTTTTCTAGAGACCAACACACAGACTAAAGAATATTGTATGCGGCTGCTTATTTCTGCAAATTTTAATAAATGGGACACAAAATTAAAATAAAACCAAATGTTAAACAATGCTTAAAAGGTACATTCAAAATTTAATTAATCATTTCTGTTTAAGTTATAGCATAGAAAAAGATAACCAGATATTATTTAAGCACAGACTATATTAAAATACTGGTATTAGATTGGATTATGAAAAATAAATCTGAAACAATTTTTCCAAACAAATTATCACAAAAATAGTGGTAATGAGTTAGCAAGAGAATAAGTTTTACCCTAAAAACATGATCCAAAGTCAGTGATACTTGAGTCCGATAATCGAATCCAGTGCTCGATATCTCATATGTACTCTATGTTTTAATCTAAGAACCATAAGTTTTATGCAATTATTATTACAGAAACAATAACTTGCAGTACATTTTAAAAAGTAATAGTGGAACATTGGCGCATGTTAGAAATAATTACGGAAATTTATGTAATAATTTCTTTAATGTTTCGATATTGATATATAATTAATATTTAATAATTAAAAAAATAAGGAAAGAAAATCCATGTAATTTATTTTGAAAGTATCATTTAAAAGTGGGTAAAATATAATGAAAATGATTTAATTATAGGAAATGTTTTAATGAAAAAATATACTTTATAATTTGTATCATGCATTATAATGCATTTTTTCTTTAGTACATGGTTTTTATTTAATACTATTCATTTCATTAGATAACCTTAAATGTTGTAAAAAAAGAAACATAATTTCTTATAATTTTTAATACCCAAATACCAATGCATATTGCTTTTATTTTCATGGTTATTAATTTATTCAAATAGATAAGTTTTTACAAAATCAGATGATATTTTTTTGCTAATTGTAGGGGGAGGGGGTGTGACATACACACATTCCTCGTCACTAAATGGATTTCATTAAGAAAACTATGTTTTTTTTATTTTGTAAGTTTTAAATACATTTAAAATGTACTACCTAATATGGCTTAGGTTGGGACTTAAAATCTGGCCAAATTAGCATTTGAATTTTCATGTTTATTAAAGTTACTGCATTGTCGAACATGACTCGAAGTTAAAAAAAAATTTATGAGGAGAGATTCTTTGGTGATCTTTCAAGTATTATGGTATTGTTTAGTCTCAATAACAGTTTCATAATTTGCAATAATTAAAAGAGTAATTACTTTGAGAACCGATATTATTTTTCAGTCTAAATTGGTTATATTTCAATGAATAAATTTGAAAAGTTTAATACAATATAGTGGTAAAAACTGAAATAGAAAAATAAATTAACATTATTTATTATTATTTTATCACTTTTAAAATAATCTAACTTATATGTCAGTTTATTTTTGGGTAAGACCCAAAGACTAAGATATCAAACAAAAAGATGTTAAAAATTTTGCTGAATGACTATATTTGAATACATACATCAATGTGTTTATTATTTTTTTAAATGTAACGCTTTTCTTAGAGAATCATTTACCTTATTTTTCTTACAAGATGTGTTTAATTCTGATTACTTAATTAAGAACGTTAATCACTCTGAAGTTATGATAATGTATGTTGACTGCAGGTGTCTTTAATTACAGCTTAATTAATCACCTTTTTTTAATTTTCCAATTCTTAGAAATTAATTCGGGGAAATCTTTAAAGCAAATATTTACTTGACATACTAATTATCTGAAAGACTTTGCAAATATTAATCCAGTTGGGATTTATTAGATAAGTATAAGTCTTTAAAAGCGGATGTGTTGTTTATTAAGTAAATTTTTTAACTTCAATATTTATTAATTGTTTTCAATATTTTACATTTAATTACTTACATTTAATACAGAATTTTGATCGCCATTGTTTATGTAAATTGGAATTTTAAAAGAACGCTAAAACTTATTAATTTCTCAAATGATGAAAGAAAAATTCAAATCTTAAAATACTATTCCTTTATTTTGAACTCAAAATATTGCTTTAAAAATTTTAACAGTAAATTAAAAAAATGATTTAATTAGCAAGTTTAAAAATGTTATTAAAATATTATATGATTATTTTATATTTAAATGGTAATCTACATGTGCTTAAGAAAGGAAATGATTTCTCCTCATTTGAACGACATAATTATGATATATTTAAATGTAATTTTAAGGAAAAAAAATCAAAATGAGACTGTATTACTTTTACATTAAATACATGTAAATAGAAATAAATGCATTTTAAAGTATTAAACTAGAAGCAGTGAAAAAATCACATCATTGTTTTAAATATTTATTAAGGATTTCCGACATATTTAATTACCATCGCTAATTAAAAATTTTATATTTTTAATAAATTGCGACTTTGGACATGGGATATTTCATTCCAAAAAACGCAGTATTACTATCATGTTGCAGTGAACATGTTAAGAATTTAAGCAAAATTATCCTTTAAAGAATGCAAGCACTGAAAAAATCTAGACAGCATGGCGTAAATAAAGTTCATCTATTATATATATCTATCTTCTTATTTGTTGCTAAATTTCTTGAATTTTAGAATTAAAAAGTTTATTAAAGTCTGAACTTTATGCTTCAAGATAACATTTAAATGAACTTAAAATTTTAAGAATCCATAGAAGTGCAAAAGATTGCCAATCACTGATTTTAAAAACCTAAAACTTTTTATTATAATGCATTGATATTAAATTTTAAATATTCCTTGAGTTATCCAATAATACTTGGATCACTCTAAATTACGCACTGAAGAGAATGGGTTGTAAAAATAATATTTGGATTTAAAAATATTAACAATTTTACCCTAGCAGATGATTTTTTTACTGGCCACTTACAAGTAAATTAGTTTTGAATAAATTTTAGACAAAAACGACAATGCAATTGACTCGAGAAAGTTGTCATGCTATGATTTTCTCTGATTTTAAAGTGTGATTAAATAAATTAAAAAAAATGTTCAACATGTGTGTGTTTGGGAAATAAAGATTCATCTTTTCTTTCTGCATTTAAATGGCTTACAAAATATCCCAGAGGTTTTCATTTGTCTTCAAGATGAAGAATGCACGTGAAGTCCGTGGCCAGCTAAAATGCCATACAGTTTGCTCGCTTTAAGAAAAATTGTAATTGTTGTACTTATTAAATGATAAAGAGGAAAATTTTTTGAACTTAGATATAACAATATACACAGAACCATTCACGGTGAGACTTATGAAAATATAGTTTTTTGTCGTTTAACTGGGTAATGCATAGTTAACCGCAGTTTCCTTTATTAATTGAGCACAGATATGGACATGTCAGAATTAGAAAAGAAGCCCATAAATTACTTAATGATGGTTTCTGCTTCATTATTTTTTAATATCATAACTGCTGATGAAGCAAATCTATTACTTTTTGATGTTCTAACATATCAAGAAAGTAATAAGAAAGCAAAATATTTAGTTATAAAGATAATCACACGCCCACGTTTCTTTTAGGGAATATAGGACTTGTCAAACTTAACAGATTGGAAGGACAGAAGACACTCACAACTAATTAGTATATTACTAAACGTTTTCCAGAAGAAATTCTTCAAGAAATGAATGTTAGTGGACTAATGCTTCACGATGACAATGCCTTTTCTTTGTCAGAAAGATTGATCGTCACATTTATGAAAAAAAAATATCGAAGTATTAGAATATACACAATATCCTCATGTAACAACTATGTGTGATTTTTGGCAATCTTTTAATCTGAAAAGAATTTGTGTGGACGTCATATTTATTTCAAACATAAAATTCAGCATAGAAAATAAATATATTTTTTATTCGTTTCGAAGAAAAAAATAATTGGTTTTAAATATTTAGTTTTAAGAAGATTCATTGACAGAAGTGAGTTTGAGACTGGAGTATATAACTATTAACATGCCATAAAATTAAATTTTTTGACTATCATTAAAAATTTAAGAGTATCTCAAAAAATTAGGTGACTCTCGTAATATGCTTTAAAGTGGTTATCAAACTTTATTTTAAAATATCATACAAGGAAATTATTTTGATTATAAAAATGTTATGCTCGCATTAAAATCAATTCTTTAATATGACGCTGATAAGTCCGATGTATAATTAAAGTTACGTTTTTCAAAAATATTTATTTGAATTTTGGGATATTAAAGTAACTCAGAGTATAAGTATCTAATTACTCAAAAAATTAATTATCAAAAAAGTAAAATGAATTTGTTTCCTTCAGTTACTTCTTGTTAAACTTTCTGATTTGAATAAGAAGAGTAAGAAATATTTATTGGAATCTTATTCCATATTAAAATTAAAACATGAATTTTTAATATAAATATTTAAAAATTCATTGTTAAGAATTACATATACATAAAAGTAATATTATGTTTTACACTAAAATTTTGTTTGTTATTAATAAAGAGGTAATAGGAAAAAAAGAAAAAGAATTAAATTTCATAACAAATACACCCAACTTCAAAATAATGACAAAGATAAACAGCAAAATTTTCTCAAAAAAGATTTCTATTTCCAAAAGTAACTTAAACATTTTATATTCATTTTCATAATTTTATTTTGTGATTGCCGCACAGTTTTTTGATTTTATAGCATAAAATACCAATATTAGTTTAAGATTAAATATTTTAAAACTTCTCAAATATGAATTTAAATAATATTTTCTTCTCTTGCTAATTATAAGCTGTAACTTCTTTTATAAATTACAAATTATATAATAATTATATATTGTAATAAGTATGCATTATTTATTAATTTCTGATTGGAATTTTGTTCCACAGAAATATAAGTTATAAATAATATAATTATTATTTACAGATTTCCTATAGATTATATAACAATCTGTTAAAAATTTCCGAAGAAAAATTATTTTTTAATAAAAAACTGCAGTGATTTTTGCTTTATAGTAGCAAAGAAAAATACTAAGTGGTAAATAAATAACTTTTTAAAAACAAGAAAGTTATTTATATTTACCATTTAATACTATTTCAAAGAAAGTAAAAGTAAAAATGAATTTTTTGTCAAAGATTAATTGATATTAATTTAAACCTCATTATTCAATAATTGTAAGTGTTTGAAAATTTCACTTTAAATATATAAAGCTACGTACAATATTAAGATTTTTAATGTTAACAATGTAGATCAACATTATAGCATTAGAGTTTAAATTTAAATGGAAATAAAAAGGAAAATTTCCGGCATTTGCAGATACCAGGAATTCACATTACTTATCTTCTTCAACCAAACATCTTTCTCTCAAGTACAAACACATTCCAGATATAAAATTAGCTAAAGTAGAATGTTCTTTTCTCTTGATAAGAGTATTTATATTGATTACCATGATTTCCGTAAAAGAGATCAAGTGTTATGTACACCATCAACCACTTTAAATTGTCATTGACAGAAAGTATCGATCATCCATAATTTTTTCAGCATCAGGGAGGATGCATAAGAAGGTTATTTTCTATCCTTCTAAGGAAACGATATATTTTTTGACAGTTGTTTGTGGAAAATATTTGTGCATTTCTCATGTAAATGTTTATGATATATATATATATATATATATATATATATATATATATATATATATATATATATGTATATATATATAATATATATATATATATATATATATATATATATATGTACCATTAACAATCACATTATTATTCTTATTTTCAGGTTTATGACTTTTTGTGTTTTAAAGTCTTATATTTTCTTAGACTTTAAAACACAAAAAGTCAAAAGTTAATTATTTACAGTACACATTCATTTTATAATTATGTATTACACCATTGGCCATTTTAACCAAAGAAATAAATCTCAAATTTTAATAAACTTTATTAAAAATGTAAACTGGAAACATGAGCAGTTAAATTATATCTTTATTAAAATAAATAGATAAAAATTCCTTTTTAATTCGTAGTCTATAGCTTTAATCATTAGTTTAAAATCTGAATGCACTAAAATGTAATCTGATATAGGATAAAAAGTATAAAACGTGAAGATGTTCTTAAAACTGCAACTTTAGGAGCTAAATTGCAAAATTGGGTGACATTTTATTTCAGAAGAAGTAGTCGGCGGTATAATGTGTAAATAACCATCTTATTTACAACATAAAAATTTTTATAGTCAATTTATGCATTATAATATTTAATAAATTTATTTCTTCAAATTTTTATTATGCAGTCAATCAAAAAAATCTTTTCATAATTTTACAAACAAAGAAAATATTTGTCTGTTACTTTTACAATCAGTAGTTTAGATTTTTTAAGCTTTACAATCATTATTATAGACAACATCATTAAAAGTATCAATATTTTTCAACTATTGCATAGGTTATGATGCATGCAATAAAAAAAATGAAGTATATATTTCCTGGTTACAAATAATTCTAATTTTCATTTTCTTATTTTATTTATAAAAATAATATTGCTGAGGAAGGAGTGAAAAAATACAATTCAGATGATATTGATATAATTTTATATTGAAAATTTCAATTACATTTTAAATACAATGAAAAATTTATATCCTGTTAAACCAAAGTTTCGTTTATATAGAAAATGCGAAATATCTTTTGAGATTGTTTTTTGATTTGACAAAAAAAATTTAATACATGGATCAATCACTAGGCATTGGATTTTCCATAATTTTTTATTAAAACTTCTTCTTGAAATGTCAATAACTTATTGGCATTTTTTCCAATTGAAAGAAACGCGATTGCTCCAGACTTGAAAGTGAAAACTTATAAATAATATATGATTGTATGAAGCATTGACATTTAACGAAGCAGTTTTTTTAGGACGAAAGAATAAATAGACATGTTTCTTGTTCACATACTTTTGCTTCAATACATACATAAATAAATCAATTTATATCGATACAGAGAAAGAAGAGAAATTAAAATTTTTATTGTGGTATGCAAATAGTTTCTTTTTTTGCACGTATGTTTTCAATAATGATTAACTAGAAAGCATTATTAAAATTAATAAATTTGATTTGTAAAACTCTATAAAGAAAGTGTCTAAAAATACTAAATATTGCAAAAATAATTTTGCTCAAACTATGTATTTATTTATAATCAGGATTTATAAATTTTTGATTAATAAATAAATAAATGTAAATATGTATTTAAGGATTTTTTTAAAATATTCAATTGATGAAAGTGTATAATAAAATTTTGGATTAATATTTGAAGGCAGAAAATAAATATTTAAAATAATAAGCTATCAGAGTTCAAAATGTTTTTGTATTGTAATAAACACATTCTTCTCTTTATTCATTGTACAATATGTTACCCTTTTAACCATGAAAAGTGAAAATAAAATGTTTTTTCAATGTTTTTATAATATGCAAAAATTATTCTTTTTATTTAAATTGTTTTCAGCTAACACCAAATTTTTCATATGTAACAAAGTAAAACACGAGATAACTAGTACTGTAAGCGAATTCGTTTAATGAAAAGATCGAGAACAATTGGAGCTTTATGCATAAATATACAAAAGATCTTTGTTGAAAGCATTTACAATATTGCAGAGTTTTATCTCAATTCAGCGTTAATGAAAAGAATGTTTGAATGATATCTAAGATATATACATATCTATACTTACTGCATGCAAAAATTTATTAAATGTTACTTTTGTATTTGGTTTCCTTTTTATCATTCGGTTGAAATATTGAATTTTATCTTCGTGACTTAGCATTAAAATAAAAGATATTTAACTAGATTTAGAAGGTAGTTTCTTATTAATTTTCAGAGTTTCAATAGTTTTCCTTAAAATGTTTTTAAATAGAAGTAGAAATCATAATAACTATGATTGTAGAAAATAGTTTTTATTTTTCTATATATTACTAATAGTATGTTGATATATATATTTATATATAAAAATAGAAGTAAAATATTTCTTAAATCAGATCAAAATTATGTAAACCAAAGTAAGCATTGAAATGTTGGTAATTAAACAAAATTTTAAATTTTTATATTTTATTTTAAATATTTTATGTAGAAAGTTATGGTTATTAGAAAAATTAAGGTTTTCAAAACAAAATTAAATAAATATTATCAAAAATTAAAGAACAGAATTTCATAAAAAGTTAGAAATATCATTAAAATAATGATTTTTCTTCTATGATATAAAAAAATAGTTGATAAACAAACAAAAAAGTCATTATTTTACATTTATTTTATAAAAGTCTGACTTATTGGAAGCAATTTGATCAATATCAAGAATATGCAATATTTATGCAATATTTACTTTTAGAATTTTGTTTTAGTTTTCATGACTTTTTCTTCCTGATTTAAGTTTTCATATAATTTTTCTGTACAATCTCACTTGTAAAGATATAATAATACTGTGTGATTTATGTCACAAAGAATATGTAATTGTATTTACTTTTATGTTTTAAGTTTGTTATTGAGGAAAAATTGTCAATTTAAACAGAAAAGCTAGTTTTCCATTATTTATTAAGTGGGTTTAAAAGTTGTTGTTGCACCTGTATGCTTCCTTGCACCTAACACTGAAGTGCTTAAAAGTAAAATTTTTATTTTCTTGACACAATTTACTATTTTATGCAACTTTCCTTTTACTGATCTTTAGTGTAGATGATTCTTTTTTATAAAGTCTTTAATTTTTCACATAAAAACAAAGAGATGAAATCCTCAGTGGTGTTATTTATACTTTGATATTTTTTTTGTAAAATGAGGCTATCTACTTAATAATTAGATAATATTAATCATGAACCTTCCTTCATTTGAATAGGGAAGAAAATAAAGTATTAAAATCTAAATACAGAACTGAGCAACTCATTAAATAACGCTGTAACTCTCTTCTACATTATATTTCGGATATAACTATAAAAAAAGATTTAAAAGGGAAAAAGTCAAATAAAATTGAGAAAGGAAAAAAACTAAAGATGACTTTAACTGAAAATTAACGTAAATTAAAATTTTAAATAAAATATGAAAACAGGTCATGTTTTAATGTATTCAAATAAAATTATATTTTCGTTAATTGTAGGTGCTGTAGAAAATTAAAAAAAAATATGTGAATTAAAATGATGAATAGCAAAACAAATAACTATCCTATTTTACTTCAAAATTGTATAAGGAAACAAATTTACTTGAAACTAGTTTTTTTTTTAAAATTAATTTTGTATCTTTTATTTACTTACCACTGAAATATTAGGTATCACCTTCTCAAATATTTTATGATTAAATTAAAATAAGTCGTTTTAAGAAAATAAAATATTTAGAAAATCATTTAAATTCAATATTTAATATTTTTATGTAATTCTCATTTTATCAACATCATTACTTAGCTCCTTGTCATTTTATGCAGCAAGATACGCACAGAAAGTTATTTAAAATATAATCATCATACTCAGTACCATTATTTTATTTTCATAATAAAGATCAGTATGGTTTAATTTCATTATCATCATTTAAATTTTCATCAAATTATTTAATTTCTTTGATAGAAGCTTTAATTTGCTCATGTGGCTTTGTATAAAATTTTCAATTGATGTAATATGCTTTTAAGGAATATAGATATTTCAGATAGTCTTATTATTTTGTATTAACAAATTAATTATTGTATTGACACCGTATTAACAAAGTAATTGTTTAAGTATAAATAATAATTTATGAAGTGCTGTTCAGTTAATAATAAAAATTTAAACTAGATAGCTCAGAAGTGCATATGAAAGTAAATATAAGGATATATAAAAATAAACTGTGTGTAATACATAACAATTTATTTTAGATTAATCAGTTGAAGTCATATTGATTTAAAAAGATAGAAATCATTGAATCTACTAAAATATTTACATAATCACTTCATTTTCCTTTGATATCTTAAATGAATATAACAGGATCATTGCACATTGCATGTGTTATATAAATTTAAATTCATTGTTTGAAATAATAGTTTCTTTCTTAAAAAAATATGAAATAGTGATAAGAAACAAATTTCTTGTTTTTAAACCATTGAATTTAGTTTATTTACATATTCATTTAGAGAACGATTTCAAAACCGGATGAATCTTGTAGAAAAAGAAGTTTATATTAATTGATTAAATGATTACTGAAATCTCTTTCGAGACTGTTGAATTAGTCTTTGTCTTTTTCTTATCCAACTTAATTAATGTAATGCAGACTAATTAGAAGACTTTGTCTTTCATTGGGGCAAGTAGTTAATGAATAAAAAAGAAGCAAAGGCTTATAGAATTTTTACTTAAAGAAATATAAGATTGTTAAATATTTTATTAAATCTTTAGAAATTTTTACAACTTTAATTTTAAGAGGAAAGTAATTATAAAATTTGTTATATATAATGACTGTAAAATTATCAGATTTTTTAAATTGGCAGTAGTGAATTAATTCTTATTTAATTGAAAAATTTTCATAATTATTTTTGAAAACAATGGTATTTTTCTCTCATTTTCAATCTTATTGTTATAAATTCTTCTGTAAGGGACATTATTAAATTTAATCTTACATATTTAGAGTTTGTGGATCTAATTAATATATATCATATAAATCTACAAAGTGTATTCCATAAAAACATTGTCATTTGCTTCTTTTCATAGTGGCAACATTGTGAAATAAAAAATAATGCAAGCAATATTTTTCAAAATTTAACTGAAACTTTCTAAATATTCTAAAAGAAGCAGATGACTTTATCTAGTTTCGCAATATTTAATGAACAATTTTTATTCTTTCGGTATAGTTAATAATATAATTTTTATTTTTTCAGTATAGTTTGTATTTTTGGTATTTTTTTTATTTTATAATGTTCGACTGCCTTTAGGATATACCTATTCAGTGCTACAATGGGCGAAGATGATGGAAATTGTACAATGGGGCACACAAAGAGGGTGCCATGTTCATCCCGAAAGTGAAAGGAAAAAAAAGAAACACACAGGGAGAAAGGAACATCCATCCCCAAACCAGGATTCAAGCCCGGAACCTAGTGCTTTGAAGTTAAGGACGCTAACCTCTCCGGCATCGGTCGGTTTTCTTATTGATATGAAGGTAAGTAGTTTAAAGTAGGAAAAAAGGAAATGTATTCGGCAATAAAATTTTGAAACCTCTTGGAATGAATAGCACAAGAAATAGTTAAGTTAATGAAAAATGATTTGGTGTGACTGCAATTTTTTATATAGATTAACAATTTCAAAAAAGTAATTTTGTCTGTATTATCCAATGCTGCAAGCTGAAACAAAAATCTTAAAGTGACCAATTTCTTAAACTATAATAGCAGGTATTACAATTCGAGTGCATTACTTTGATCCCTTTATCAAGTCCACTACAAGAAATGTACCAATTCTTCGTAAAAAAGGAAAGAAAAACTCGACAAACTAAATTTACTGGAAAAGTTATAGTGACTATTTTCTTCCATCATAAACGAATAACCTATGATCATGCATTACTCTAAAACTGCTGGGATGGCTACACTTTAATTTTACGGTTTAATTTTGAAAATGTTGTCACATTTGACACCGAGAGAGTATAATGGGAATTGGATATTACATCAATAAAAAGATTCATGTCGCTATTTTTATTCAACTACATCTTAGTAAATGCATAAAATTATGTTACAGTGTCCTTATAATTCAGATCTCACAATCCTGCAATTATTAGCTGTTTTTCAAGTTAAAAGAAAAACTCCTTGAGAAGAGATTTAGTACATATTCTAACGTTATTTGAGTTCTTTTGAGCAGTTTATAGAAGTTATTAAATTTTCTCTACATATTTTGAAAAGTAAATTGTCAGATGAGAGTTTTATGAAACTGTTGTATATCCTTTTAATGAAGATATTTTGAAAACGAAGGAATTAATTTTTGTTATAATTTTTGATTTGTGGTATCGACGGGAACGAAATTTCAGACTCACTAGCAAAGAGAGGAACACGCTTGAGCCACAAGACTTCAAAACACTTCCTCCAGAGTCATTCAAAAGCATATTTTTAAGAAATAATGGATACATTTAGAGATGAGAAGAGGCTAAAATTAACTGATAAACCTTTGACTAACATTCAAAACACTTGCAAAACATTTAGTAAAAAATTCTGTAAACCGGCTGTGGCAAATTTCAGACTGCAAAAAGGCCATGATTGGTTGATAAAACATCTAAATAAAATTGGAATCATTCCATCTAGTTTCTGCTTAATTTATAATTCAAGCACTGTGAACGTCTTGTCTGTCTAAAATCAGATAAAGATTCTTAAAAACTGAATGAGATAAGTAAATTTTGCAGGAACGCCAGAACTTACATGAACTCCTTTTAAAGATTGTACCCATTGTGTTCTTTTATTTGCTAATTTTTTTTAAAAATTCTGAATTTTTACTTCTTTCTCTTGTTTTTACGTTCTGGTTATTACTCTTTAATGCTTGCTCTTTTTACTATATTAGTTCTTCTGTGAAACTTGAGTTGCTTTGTAAATTTGGATTAATTTTTCTAATACAACAAAGTGTAACATTTATAAAAGAGTGTTTACGAGATTATTATTCCACTTGGCATGAGTGAATGCTTATTTTTCCTTTAAAATACTAAAATACATTTCAATTCACTCGTAAAAAATCATTTAGCTTATAAACAAGAAAGGTAGATTAATTTTGAAAGTTAAAAACTTAAATTTTTACTTATGAAATATTTTTAAAATTCTTTTCCACTAACAAAAAATTCTGATTTAATAATCAGAATTTTCCCTAATTTATTCATAAGTATGCTTTTAGAATACTTAAGCATAAATAAGAGAAAATTCTGTTTTATTGTGGTTAGAAATTTAAAGATTAAACTTAAAAAAAATCAAAATAAGTTCAAATTATTAATTCATAATTAACTCTGTCTCTAATGATAAAATTTCTTCAAATAAAAACCAGGAATTATATTAAACGAGAAGGATTAATTAATGGTAAAATGAGTTTATATAAGTTCTCAATAGGAATATTTCTTGACTCATTTAATAATTTATAATCCAAATTTTTAATGTTAAGTTGATTTTCAATATGCATCAGCATTCTAATAAATTATTCATTTATGCTATATATGAAAATAGCTAATAATTACTGTATTAAAGCAAATAAAGTAGTTATAAAATATAGTTCATTAATAAAAAAACAACGAGTTCTACAGAATACTGACTAAAAGAAATGATAATTTGTTTTAATAACCGAAAAAAACATAGAATAGTGAAGCAGAGTAATACTTCAAAAACGGCTTATGCAATGTTTTAATTATAAAGATACTTATGTAAAAAAATCGAAATCTTAAAATCTGTTGACATTCTGATCAAAATATAATAAATATGCAGGCAAAATCTAGATTTATTTTGCTTCTTTTCACAAAAATTTATAGACTTTCAATACAAAAACTTTTTATTTTTAAATTTTAATATGTTTCTTTGTTCTCATATCTCATTAGAAAAAATTATTCATGAAAAAAAATTATTTTGGAAAAATAAATGTAAAATTTTTTTAATTCTCTTTCAAAATACATACATTTTGTTCCCATTATACTCTTAAGGCATATCAATAAGTTTCTTAAACACACACACACACACACACACACACACACACACACACACACACACACACACACACACACACACACACACACACACACACACACACACACACACACACACACACACACACACACACACACACACACACACACACACACACACACACACACACACACACACACAATAGACAAAATAACGTTCCTTTTAGAATTTTGTAAGAACAGACAGGCCCTGGTCAATTGAGTCAAATGGGATTATTTGGATGAAGTTTAAGTGGTGCTGCACAATCATGAGAGCAAATGAACCGATTACTATCCATTTATCAATTCTTAAATGACATCAATTTTATGTTTTTTTTTTAATTAAATGTAAACTTTTAGGAAATCTTTTGTTTTTGTAATATGTTTGATAATATTAGGTTTCAAAAATATTCTTGTTGTTATACTTTTTAAAATCATGAATATTCATATTTTTGAACGAGTTATGTTTTTGAATGTCTACTTCAATCAAATATGTTAGGTATTATTTAATTTGAAATATTTAAAGCAAACTAAAAATAATTTAAAAATAAAGAATCAAATATTTCACATATACATGCATATAGTATATAAATGTGTTTATATATTTATTTTGAATCTATTTAATTAAACGTTTCATTTGATCTAATTTCTTTTCATCATTATAAGATGTTTCGTGAATTGTTAGTAAGAATTTATGTAAGCGTTTCATCAAGAGGCAATTTATTAGGAAATCACTTTTGTAGACATTATTTAAAAAAATTGTATAATTATTTTTAAATGAAAGAAAATGTGTTTCATTATTATCTGGCTATTATCGTATTTTAGAAGATTTCATAAATCGGGTAAATCATAAAATTAAAGAAAGTATGCTATACAATCTTCCTTTTACAACTTTCTTGAGTGAAATATTTTGTATTCGGAAATAATGATCTACTTTGAATTGAAAATAAAAAAAAATTGAATGTTTTTTTAAAAATAATCATAATTTATTGTTTTTTCGCATGCTAAATACTCTTTAAATTCAATAAAGCCCATATTTGTTAAATAGTTTTTTTCATAATTATATAATTAAAAGCAATCAGTTAAATAACAATGAGTTAGTGAATTTTTTTAAAATCCCAAATAAAAATTTGAAATTCATGAATATCTGATATAATGATAAAAATACCAAGACAAGATAGGATCATAAATAAATGATTCGTTTTTAGTGGTGTATTAGAAAGATATTTGTTTTTTTTTTGCAGTATAAATATCCCATGATCATTTCTAAGTAAGCTAAAATTAAGAATTCCTGCTTCCTGAATATGTATATGCTTCTTCATATGATTTGATTCTTAAATTATTCTGCACCATCTTACAAAGAAGCCAACAAGCATATAGCATTTTTAGAACGAAGTTTGAATAATAATTGATTTTGAAATGTTATCATGCATTTGACTAACTCAATAGATGTGGTTTTACACTTGCAGATTTTTTCAATATCAATAACGTTCTATGTTGTGGGAGGATGTTTTGTGGCTATATATTCGTTTATCACAAGGCGAAAAACCAAGAAAAATTCAAAGACTCCAGATACTTGAAAAGAGTAGATATATATTCAGAAAGCAGAAAATCTTTTTATTTTTTAAATGTTATTGATATTGAAAAAAGATGTTGGAGAGAACCAGATACAGTTTTGATCTATTCAGGCTCTAAGTATAACCACAGATCATAGAAGTAATCCGTAATAACTGATTAAATTGGCTTGGCTATATTTGGAGAAGCCCAGATGATTATCCCACAGAAATCTTAACAACCGGAATTAAAAGAAGATCACCAGCTAGATTTTTGGATCATATTTAAGAAGACTTTTAATTATTTAAAAATCAAGAATTGCAGTGAAGGCACTAATGTTTGATGATGCTGGAGAGAGAGAGAGAGCATGGGAACCAAGGACAAAAAGTGAAAGGCTATTTGTAAAGAATATATTCAAAACATCTTTAAAATAGATTTTATCTTTCAAGTTATTTTATCCATCGAGTTGATTAAATGCACAACAGTATTTTAATTTTAAAAACCAGTAATTATTCGCACACAATTTTAAAAATAATACATACTTGTTGGCTTTTATATAGGTTAGAGTATATATTATTTTTAGACTCATTCTGTTAGACATTCTGAACTTTTTTCATCCAAATATGTTTTACTTTATAATATTTAGTTCTGTTACCAGAAATCTACAATACTATTCAGAATGAGATAGATTCCTAAAAAAGTAAGAGTAGTTCTAACAGAATAAATGCTTGTTCTAACATGTGAGACAAGAATAGTATCTGTTTTCCCAAGAACTAATCTATCAGCAATGAAAAAAGTAATTATTTTTTTAAAATTTCCTTTATTATTGAATCTTAAGTGCAAAAGTGTTAACGATGCAAAGTTTGCAGATATACTAAATGTATGTGATAGAATTTGGCACTTATTAGTTTTAAAATAATTTATTTCTATAATGAAGTATATGAAAATTGAATTATTTATATGATTTTTGGGAACAATTTACAAATAATAGAAATTAGTAATGATTTACACGAAACACTTTCTTTTCCTTTAATTATGTTTCATCATTATTAGTGAAATTGCTTAGAATGCTGCATTTCACACGAACAATTTATGAAACAAATAAGTTTTTTGTTCCTAAAAGTTATTAATGTAACAGGTCAAATAAATTAAGTTTCCCGAGAGAATAAACTAATTGAATACTTAAAGTTATAAAATTAATATGCATAAAAGGATTACTAATAATCTAATTAAGTATAACTTTCAGATAAAAGGGAGTAAATTTTTCATTTGTTAATTGTGTCTGAGAGTTTTAAAAGAGCTGAAAACATTAGCATTTTTAATAATTATGCGATTTAGTTTATGAAAATATGTTAAACTTTAACTCACACAATCTAAGAGATATTTCCTTTTTTCTGCTTAGCCTTGCTGCATCGTGATCTCAATGTATCTATTGCGATTATATATTGTTGAGCTAATGTTTCCCTAGATAATAAGCAGAAGACTCTTTTTTATTAGTAGATAAATAATATTTTCACGGAAAATATTTGCTTTCAAAGAAGCTTTTTTCACTTTTACAGATAAATTTACACATATGAAATAAAATTAGCAAGTATTTATTTAAGGTAGTATTCATATTCTAAATAAATGCATGAATCACAACTTTAAATTTTTTATAATTTGAAATTTTTAATAGTAATTATCTTTTTTTATAATGAGTACTTATATTTAATTTAATAACTATCCACACCATTAAAAATTAATAAGTATTTATATTTTTGACGGGATATTTTAAATATTCAAATAAAAAACAAGCATTTAATTTATAAATGAAACAAAACCTGATTAATAATTAAAATAAACATCAAATGATTTTTATAACTTTAAAGAATGATAAAAACAATTTATCAGAGAGAAATTACTGAAAAGATAATGTGTTATATGATGTAATAACTACAGCTAAGACTTTAATTGTTAGTACAAAGAAGTGAGTTTCACAAGAAGGTCATGATTAAGTTTGCCTTATGATTATAAATCTCTTAAGTTTAATGCACAATTTCTAAAAAAGAGACATTTTCTATTGTTATGCTTCAGTCAAAAATGTGTAAATCTAGTTTTGAAACTGATAATTTTAAGTGTACGAAAAATTAATGGTATAAACTTTCTCCTATATTTTTATATTCTCAACAAAAACTTTAACATTTAATTATTAAAAGATTATTTTTATTAAAAACTTATTAGCTTTTATATTTATGTTATTATAATGAACTAAATGTCATTTTACTGTTTAAAATGTGTAATTATAGCATGTAATTTTTTAATTTTTGAAAGACTATTTTCATAAAAAGCTCCTAATATGCTTCCAGGAAAGTATATGCTCAAATTTGCTTAGAGACAATATATTTTGGTTTCAAGAAGAGAATATATTTAAACCTTAAAATTGCTGTAATAGATCATATATTGTGATACAAAAATAAAAATAAATATTTAAAGCCAAATGTTTTTATGTGTGAATCATATACCACTTGCTTTCTATTAGCAGATTATTTAGCGAATAATACATTTTTCTTATTTGTTTTAATTTTTTATGGAACTAAGTATAAATTGCGAAACAAGCATCATTAAAAATTTTCATGAGTAGGAAATTTTGTTTTGATTTATAAAATTAAGAGATTAGATGTTTTACTCATATCAAGCTATAAAATTATAAGTAGATGTATAATTTAAGTTTTGTTAAGTTTGTAGATGTATAATTTGATTTTTTTGTCACTATTTCGCACTCAATGTTATTAATTGGAACTGTTGACATTCAAAAAATATATATGTTTGTATTTTTAGAAATTATTAAACTTGCCATTTTTATCGTAGATTAATAATATTATGAACTATTTATTAGAATTCATATTTTATTCTGAAAAAAGAATGTTTTTCTTAAAAAAATAATTACATAATATAAGTTTTAAATAAAGATAAACTATTCAAAATTAACAATAAAAATTATTTTATCATACCTAATAGTGTTTTTAAAACAAAATGCAAAACTGTGGAATTTATATTAGAAAAGAATGACAAAATGTATGAAAATAGTTAATTTTCATATAAACTATATTTATTTCATGAAATATACAAAAATAAATTAACCTTTTCTTTTTTAATTAGAATAGGTCAATGTAATAAGAGATTTCTAAAAATATTTGATTATTGCAATAAATTTTGAATATTTGAATTTTGACTTAAGTATGATTATTAAGGAACTCATTTTTTATAATTATAATGATTAAATATTTACGTAGAATATTTGAGAAATATTTTAAGGGGTGAGTTCAAAATTTATTTGAAGCGATTTAAATAAGGAAATTAAGAAATATTTGAATAAACTAGGTGTACACACACATAATAATTATAATTTATCATGATTTTAACTCATGCTAAATTTGTATAATTTTAAAAACATTTAAGGATGTCAAAATTTTAAACTTCCTTTTAATACAAAATTTTGAATTCTTTTTAACATAAGAGATTTGAATTTCATTTTAATATAATATAATTTTTGTTAAGAGACATGTAAACATAGTCTATATTCTGGCAAAAATTATGATTATCATCAGAAAGGTTAAAAAAGAGACATCGATCGCTTGGTTAATGGAAAAACGTGTAATGACACATGACTGTAAGAAGTACAGTTAGTCAATTGACTTCCCTTGTGAAGACAGTCAAGATTTATTGCTTCTTCCTATATTAGAAGATAAATGAAATCAAACTCTCTTTTTTTTTTCTTTTATAAGTGATAGACTTATGATGAACATTTAATGTGATGAAAAGAATATTGTGGGTTAATGTTTTATTAAAAAATATTATCTTTTGATGAATTTTGAGATTTTAACTATCCAGTAAAAATTGTGCAAAATTTTTATCTGGATGCTGAGTTAAGAGCAAAATTTGAAGATAATTGTCTTATTACAATTTTAACAGAAAAAGTTCTAATAATTACCATCAACACAGTTTTGAAATTGTATTTGCAAAATATTTTAAATCTTAACTAAAGTAAATTGGAATTCTGTTTCTAATTTTATAAAATAATTATATATTCAGCTAACGTTTTTCTTTATACTTACTATATTGCTTTGAATTGATATATTTGCGGAATAAATGACAAGTTTCCTTTTTTGATAGATTCAAGTTATAATTTTTACTTAAGAAAAAACAATGTTTTATTTATAAATGTGTTACAAATCTAAATATTTAAAATATTTCTAACAGCAGAAAAAAATGGCATTACTATTTCTATGAGTATAATGTTTCTTCGCATCATCTTTTTATTTAATGTCAAGAAAAGTTGCAAAGCCGTTGTACAAAAATGCAGTTTCTCTTGAAAATCAAAAAATTAGCTTACATATGCTGATGATGTTAGCAATCTCTTACTTGAACATATTTGTTTTAAGTATTTTCTGTAATGTAGCACATTTCAACTAAATTTCAGCTATAAACTTTAATTATATAAGTTATTAATATATCATGGCAAAATTTCTTCTTGGTATTTTTATTTTTATTATTCTCCATAAATTAAAGTCATAATCATGTAATACACCATTAATACATGATTAATATATTATTTTTACCATACATTATGAATGGCAGCATGAAAATCAAAAGCACCAACTCTTCATTGAAAATTTAAAATACTTACTGATTTTCGAAACAATAAATTAGGAATGTTTTATAAGCGAATTAAATTCTTGTAATTTTTGATGGTCAAAAAGAAAATAACTTATTGAAAGTGTAACCTGTTTGTAATCTTTGATGTAATCCCTCCCGTCGGCATATGTCACTTACTACCTTTTGAGGAGTTCCTTATCTAGGAAATTTGGAGGGTTTACAACACAAAAATCTCTGTGTATAATTCTTACAAGTTTGTTTTATTAGCCTTATTGCGTTACTTTTTGATTTCGTGATTTTATTCATTAATAAGTCCTATTGTATTTCATATTTTATTTTAACATTAACAATCTTAAAATAACAAGTAAACAAATAACAATTTTCATAATTAAATTTTATAAAATGAGTTCCACACCATAGTACTCTGTTGCCAATACGGCCTTCATACGACCGTATCCAAATAACAATGAAGCTAGTTTCCCTATCAGATAGGGAAGATGCACTTCTCATTCCCTTTTTAAGGGATTTATTGTGGCTGAGTTGCCACAAGCTTAATTCTTCTGATTGGAATTTTTGAAACTAATTCCTTGCTGTAAGTTCATTCACAGTACTATTTTCAAATGCTTCATATATTTTATTACTTGATGCACAAACTGATAAGTTTATTTTGAAGTCTTCAGTGAATAACACTGAACGAGCTTCTTGATCACTTCCGTTTATCGTCGCTACTGTACGAGTGATAAAAGTTTTCAGTAGTCCTGCTTTGATAATGATTGATATACCTACCCTTGACTAATAAATTTTTTAAAAAATATAATCCTTTAATTTGTATATCTGTTCTAAAGACACTCGATGCCAAATCATAAATGATAAGAACTTTATTGGTTACCTTGTTTTTTGATGTTTATTGCTAATACTATTTGCTTTAAGATAACTTGAAACTTAAAACAATATATTGTTCGATAAATATTACGATGAATGGATAAAACACAGAAAGCTTTAAACTTTAAATATGTAACATTAGATCTTTCTAGATATGTATATCAATCAAATTTTCTAGATACATATATCAATCTTTGAATTATGTAATTCATAACAGATAAAAAAAATGTTCGGAAACAGTATAAATTATAGCAATTGATTTTTATTTATATACAGATAAATACATCGATAAGTTAATGATGATTTAACACAAAAATCAAATTGGAAGCATATTTTATTATTACTGCATATTCCAACTCAAACAATTCTATTTCGCTTACTATACACTATTACAAGCATGTTTTCTAATGTCAAGTTTTTTAAGTCATGTTTCCTAATTCAAAGAAATAGTAAGCCTTCCGTTGTCAAAGAGAGAATTACTATAAAAGCGAATCTCTCTCAATGCTAATAAAGTATACACCTGCTTGCATGAGTTAAGGAATCTCTCTCAATGCTAATAAAGTATACACCTGCTTGCATGAGTTAAGGAATCTCTCTCAATGCTAATAAAGTATACACCTGCTTGCATGAGTTAAGGTACCTGCTAATAATAAGTACGATGTATTTTATGTATTTTCATGTTGTAATGTCTTGAAACATATTTTTCTACAACAAGAAAGGATGCTTAAAATATTCAGTTGCTGAAAATTCAATCACTTTTTTTGTGAAAGCTACCGAGAGAAAAGAGTAACGGGAAAATATACATCAGGTTGCAGTTTTTAGAAGAGACACAAAAAAACAAATAAATATCAATAAAATTCAGAAATAGGGTTCTATGAAAAAACTTATTTTATGGTTAACAAATATTTTCTCTTATGATTTCAATACTTCAAAGTATCGGATAACATTGTTCTACGTAAAAATTGGTGTGGATAAATTAATAAAAACAAAACGGGTCATTTAAAGCTAATGACTAAAAAATTTCTTATTAAACCTACAGTATAATATTGAAGTTGTGGAAAAACTTGCTGAATCTTAAAGGTGATATAAAATGTAGAAAATAGTGAGAATGTTTAAATTGTAGGCTTTATATTATAAAGTGTCAGATATGCCAAATGTAACGCAAAGAAAGAGTTACTAGAATGTGACAAAACATGGGAAATAGAGAGAGAAAGAAATTAACAATAAGTAATCTGTATTTCGAAATGATATGCATAATAAAGAGCAAGTAAAAGATTGTGTTAGTAAATTGTAGGACCACTGTGGACAGTGAAACAGGAAGCAACACATCTAGACACAAAGTCAATGAGAGTACGCATGGTGTCCTGCAAGAAATGGCTCTCCCTTAACTGTCAACCCTTTGCTAAAGTGCGTCTTCTGAAGCAGGCATAGTGGCAAGGTCTGCAAATGGCTTCCAATTATATCCCCAAAACATATTAGATTGGTGAGAGATCTGGTGAACAAGTGGCCAGGGAAGCAGCTGTAAACTTGCAGAGTATGTTGACTGATGCAAGCAAAGTGAGTTCGGGTGTTATCCTGCTAAAAAGAGCATTGGTCTTTCCCTGAAGGTAGAGGAGTATCACCGGTCTCAGTACATCCACGTAACGTTGGCTTGCCAAAGTGCCATGAATACGAATTAGAGGTGACCTGAAATCGTACGCAATGACAATCCCAAACCCTGATGTCACGTTGTCGTGTGGTGGGAGCTCTACAATTGTTGAAAATTGGACCTATCTTTAGGTCAAGACCACACTCGTGCCCAGTGATTATTACTGAAGAAACAAAAGTGTGACTTATTTGAGAAGATGATCTTGTTTCAGTCCGTCGTCCACATCGCTCTAATCCGGAACCATTTTAAAATTTGGAGTTTATGATGTAGGTTCAAGGGTAGTCTTCTTAACGGACAGCATGAGCACAAGCCACTAGCAGCCAGTTGGTGGCAAACAGTTTTGATCAATATGAGAGCATCCAGGATGTTTAGCACATGTTGTAGAATTTTGGTAGACGTGCTTTACTGGACCGCACCGTCTCCCGTCATACATGTCAATCCATGCTTACTGACGTCACTTTGACTGCACCGGAACCTTGCAAACATTCATTAATTCCTTGTTCTAACTATCTTCATCACAGCTAAAGGCACAGTAGACACCTCCAGGTACCTGTCAGCTGGTATTTGTCATTAGGATCACACACACCCTTCTCAGTCCAATTACCTTCTCAGTCCAATTAAACTCGTGTGTCTGCTGGAACGTCCATTGACGATGGCTTGTTTTTTTTGTTATGTAGGCGTCTTTTGTGACAATAACAAACTATCAACGATTATTTTCCAAGAAGCAATAACAATGTGAATTTTGCGCACTCTGCCAGTTTCTCAGCTTATATTTCATCCTACGTGTGCTCCCAACCACTCTGTCTAATGGTCAGAGTGTCTAACTGCGGATAGGGAGGTCCTGGGTTCAAATCCCGGAGTGGTCATGGGTGTACTTTCTCTCTCTATCTATCCTGTCCATGTCCTTTCTGTGTATGACTGAGGTGTGAATGGTTGCCTACCCTATAAACGGGTCCATATGGCATATGTGTGCTGAAGACCAAATATGGTTCACTCCAAATATGGTGACTCCACACCAAATATGGTTCAGTATGAAAAAGTGGAGCAGAGCACCCCATATTGTCAGCCTAGCTGGCAAAAGACAGAAAAAAAATCCTACGTGTGCTGGAACGCTGCGTATTTCACATCATTTGCATAACTCGGTAAGGCCTGTCTACCCTGAAATTTGCATAATTTTCTGCCCACACGTTCTTGGTGTTGCTATTTCAAAGTAGATCATTGTAAGTATAATATAAATATGTGTTATTTTTTAACACGTTCACTTTTGATCTTCTGCTTTGCTTGTGTGATGTGACGTAATTATTAAAAATCTCAATACTTCTCAAATGCGTGATGTATGAATATTATTTAGACAATCATGCGTTCATGTGACATCAATTGTGTCTTCACATTTATACTACCTACATCAAAATCATACACTAAATTTGTCTGCTGATATTGATGTCAAGTAAAAGTTATAAGGCTATTTATTAATTTATTTGATTTTATTTTTATTATTTCTATTGTTATACGGTCAAATTCAAATTTATTTCTTTTCATGGTGGTACACAAACCACCAACTCATTCTCACAGGACAGACAATGACCGCATTAATATTCTTTTCGCTTAATGTTATCGCAGTATTTATCATGCACATTTTATTTTTAGTTAAAATGATTTGCTATAAGCTATGTATATATTTTATTTTTATTTACCTACTGCGCTCACATTCCCATAAATGTTTGATTTTCGTAAACTTTAAAAGCACAATGTAACACTTCTAAATTAAATTTTTTTAAAATATCTTTAAAAGAGTATTTTTATACTCTCCGTGGATTATTTACATGTATACGTTAAGATAATTTAAAGAAGCTTAAAGTAATTTGAAAAAATTTATTCCTCAATATTTTATTAAAATAAATTTTATTAACTTAATTGAATTCCTATGGAACAAACAAATTTTAAACGGTTTGTAATTTTTTGGAATGGAGACGAATATATAATAAATGAAATTTTATGCTTATAGTAAATAATTAAGAGTATATTTCAAAATTGTTAATGTGAGCATTTGATTTATATTATAATTTTAAATGTAATTTTCCTAAGAATAATTTATCTTTTTTATATCACTTTTTAGATTTTAAATTTAAATTTTTTTTCTTATATATATATATTATATCAAAAAAAAAGAGAATGTTTAGTAAAATCTCTCTTATTTCAAAAAGTACTATAGGCCATAAAAACTCCCAATTCTTTGAAGCTAAAATGTGAAACAATATTAATTTTTAACTTTAAGGAATTTGTCCTATCTGCAATATTTTATAAAATATTTTCGCCATTTTCGTTAGTAAAAAAGGTTTCCAAAACCAATTTTTACTGAAACACTAGAGCAATATTATTTCTCTAAATTATAAGGAGCAGTAATCATAAATCTTTAAAATATTATTCTTGCTTCAGTTTTTTCCCTTTTTTTATCATGAATAAGTTAAGCAATTTTCACTTTCTCTTATATCAATATTTCATTTTCTATTGTTAATCCATTGAAGCTTTATCTAAGTAATTTACTTTTTATTTATCGGGCTACGATTTAAGAGCACATTATCAAAACTTGCTACCAATGTAACGAAAACTCCCATTTTTTTTATTGCATAAAATAAATTTAATTTCAATGACATTTAGAAGTTAAATACCAATAATATTTTTTCAAGATTGTAATAAATCATTTTATATTATATTTAACTAAGTATGAAAATGTTTTAAAAAGTACTGCAGATAATTAATTGAAATGTCTAATTAATTGAATATATATATATATATATATATATATATATATATATATATATTAAGTTGTAGAAAAACAAAAATAATTAAGTAATTTGTAATGAAATTATATTTATATTGAAATAAAAAGCAAAACATTTAATCTTCGGCAAAACAAAAGTTTGATTATAATTAAATATTAAAATTGTATTGCTTAAAAACATACAAATGTTTTAATGCAATGAAGAATTTCTGAAACAGTTAAGAATACTGTTTACATATTTTCCTTAAAGACACTGTAGTTATCAAAAAGTTTTTGGGGAATCGTTATTCAGCCTACAGAATAAATGCATCTAGCAGTAAACAGAAGCATTGAAGTTGCTGTAGTGTTTCGTTTTGATCAAAATGCTTGATGCCCACTACATGCTCTATATTTTCACTTTTTCACCAGTCCTGCTGTATGAGATCTGGTGCTGTCCTTACGTAAGGTAGGAATAATATTGTATGTTACAAATTTATAAAAGTATCTGAAACATTATCCCCCCCTTTTTTTTAAAATAAATTATGTTTAAAATACTGCATAAGATGTATAATTTAAATGCCTTTAAATATTCATATAAATTATAGTTTCTGAAATGAATATTTGAATTAGAAAATATTTTTTATTGATTTCACTCAGTAGATAAGTTCTTAAAATAGTGGTATTACGTAAACATAAGATTGCTTGTTTTTATATTTAAAACTGTTTGTATTTAAAAATCATCTAAATATTTCTTTCAAAACTCGATGTAAACTGAAACTTTGCTTTGCAAAAAAGAACAAATGATTATATTTCAAAGTTAACTTGAATTTAATTTGTTTGTTTTTGTGACAGAATTTTTAATGCAGCAGAACTAACTATTTGAAGTACAGTTTCAGAAAATTTATTTTCATAAATGTTTTGGAAACCTGATTAAGATGATAAATCTAGTCATCAAGCATTCTAAGACTGTTATTCATCTTTTTGAAGTAAAAATATTAGAGATTCTTTGAGGAAGAGTAAATCATCTTTTATAATAATTTCGAATTTCAATGTGTTTTTCAAACTGAATGATAAAATTTTCAAATTGTCAGTAAATATAAAAAACTTTTTATGAAATAACAAAGCAGATAGTTAGCACATATAACAATACTCATTTCTTATGCTTCTTTGGAAATTAAAAGAAAAATAAAAGTTTTTAAGACAACATAAAGAGAGAAAGATGGTGATTGATATTCGTGAATTGAGATGCTTTTGGGAGAACTCATTTCTTCCTTAAAAGGAACTCTATTTGGATGATTCGGATGCTAATATATATGACTGATATGAATTACGCACGGAGCCATATGATTACTTTAGTAAACAGATGAGTGTTAGCTTTCTCTTACTGTCAGCGATTTACTTGTGATAAGAAATGTGCAATGCAGTGAGTTCCGGAAAAAATTAGGCCTAATTCTTATCAATATAATTGTCTTATCAACACTTTAAACTTTTTAATTAATTTTCTTTTAAGTGGTTGAAATTGAAGATTTAAGCAAGGTAGTTCTCCAGGTGATATGTCTAATTAAATTAAAATCGATTCCGAAAGGATATGATCAAGCTCGTAAACTAACCAAGCTATTCTAGAATTAAAATTTCATGCAATCCTTGGGGTTTGACATTTGAATCGTTATATGCACATAACTATCTAGTAGGATTTTATGTACGAATCAAAAATATTTATTATGGATACATAATTTACCAAATATTTGCTTGAAAATTTGATAGTTTCAATAAAACATTTAGTGAATGATATTCTCCACAAGAATGATAAACCCACATCTTTTTTGCAGAAAAATTGTTTTTAACTGTTGGTCTTAAAATTTTGTAACAGATACTTGAATGAAAAAAATCAAAAGTTGTTGATAAAATACTTAAGTATCTCATACATATGTATATATATATATATATATATATATATATATATATATATATATATATATATATATATATATATATATATATATATATATATATATATATATATATACATATATATATATACATATATATATATACACACATATGTATACATACATACATACATATATATATATATATATATATATATATATATATATACATATATATATATATATATATATATATATATATAATATGAATGTTTTCACGTTACAATGATATTTTATCACATATCTTGGAAAAATGAAAACCTGATGATGTATGACTTGTGATGATGTACTAAGCGAAATAATTTAAATGTAAATAGTTTGCGTTTTAACTCTGCTAATTAATAATGTAAGTAAGTTAAAAAAAAGGGGGAAAATGTGAATCCGAGTAAATTATTGTAAAATTGAAATAGTTTTAAATTGAAAATTTGGGAATAATATTTAAAAGTATTATAAATCCAAATTTCTCACTGAATTATGAGTTTTTAAGTAATACATTCTATTTCATATTTAAGAGAAACAATCCTTAAAATTAGAAAAGATATTTTATTTATGTAAACTAATTTATTGTATTTAATTATGCTTAAATGAAAAAACTATTAAAATAAATAAAATGGTGTACATAAATGCAATTGTAAATAGAATCAGTTTCTTATTATTAAAGGATTAAGAAGAATATAGCAGGTATTTGAGTAGCGATAGATAAAATTAAAATATTCAAGTAGAAATAAAACATTTAGCTCATAATAGCAATAAAATGCAGCTCTTTTCTACAGAAATGTTCAGAAAAAACAACAATAATTTATGGAAAAATTATGGCATTCTAAGCTTTTCGAGAGAGTGAAATTTGAAAGGTCAATGAAAATGTTGCATACATTTGTCATTTCTTTACTTTAGAAAAATTGAGCAGTATTATTCATCAGTAAAAATGAGATCCTAAAGAGAGTTTAAGGTATTGATTTATTTGTCAAATATTCTTTTTGGAAAATCTTTCAATGCTCAGCCATTTTTATAAATGGTGTATTCCTTTATGAATTATACTCATAATTTATACGTATGACATTCTTAAATCCATTTGATTGATGGTTTCCTGGTTTCACATAATTTCTATTCCTCAAACTCTTAAAGAAATATTTTTGTTATACATTTTAGTAAAAGTTACTAAACGCGAGCATCGTTAAAAGAAGTGATTTAGAGGCAGTTTTTTATTTCAGAATATTTTTCTTCCATGGAAAATTCTCCATATTCTTCTATATTGTTTCAAATAAAAATATTTTTTCTTGATTAAATATAATCTTCTTGAAAATTTTGATATATTTATACTGTTTACAATGTTATTGATAGAAAATGTTAATTTAATGACGCATATTTTAATATAAAATCTGTTTATAAAAAATGTAAGATAACTAAATAGTTTTTTTGATCTTTTTAAAAAAATGTAAGCATAATGTCAGCCAAGGAAAGGAAGGACGTGATCGAAATGTTAAAAATTATTTTATTTTTGATCAAAATCAATTATTTCATAAATAATTTTGAATCACAATTAGGCAAATTGTTACCCTATTCTTATTTTAATTTTAGTTTTAAGCTCAAATGTTTGGAAAGTAGTTCAGTAAGTTATATTAAAACATTTTTCATAAAAAGTAAATAAGCATTAAAACATTTTTTTACAATAGAAAACATAAATCAAATTTTTAAAACAAGTCTTTTCTTAGTATTAAACTTTCTAGATTGTATCATTTTCTTGAGAAATTATTTGTATTTAATTAAAATCAACAAATGTTATATAGATTGATAATATACTCTAGTTTAGCGATTTCACGAAATATTAAAGGATGAAGTTGAAAAAAAACTTTTTCGCTTTAAATATTTTGTAAATATACTAATATTTTTTACTTAAAATTAATTGGAAATATTGTAAATAATAGTTTATTTTTAAAATAATATTTTAACGCTGCTTAATCTTTTTCATTAAAATTGCTATTGCTCTTAAATGGTATGTTAAATCAAAACATTGATCATAATTTAGCATTAACAATTACTCCTATTACAATATCACTCAATTATGCAGAAAGTAGCTCAAGACTTAGATTTGGCTCTGGAACTATTGTTTGTCGACAACTAGTTTTATATTTTTATGCCATTTTTTAGATTCACATGAACTTTTATACTATTTTTAATTGACACTGCACTAAATATGAAACATTTTCGTCGAAATTTATTTTCAAATTATTCTTAAATGTTTTATTTGGTATGATCACTGTATTGCTCAATAATTTTAGTTAATCATTTTTCCATTAGTTACATTTTTATAAAGGTAGGTTTTTTTCTTCTCTCACACCTAAATTCTTATCAATAGAGTATAACATATACTTAGCATGTTTAAATGATATTTACAGATATCTATAAAGAATACTTTTTTTATCATCATTACATAAACCTTAGCAAATGTGATTCCTTCAATTCATGGTTCTTACACAAGTGTAAATAAGAATCATAAATGGTGTACATAATTGTCTCATACAATAAAAGATCATTTGGTACATTTCATAGTAAAGATTGAACATGGATGTTATTTACTTATTTAATATTTTGTTTATACATTTGCCAATAAGCATTGGATCAAATGCGGTTTCCTCATTATTGTTATCAATGTATTAAAATATTTGTCTTGATAGTCAAGGAAATATCTAATAATGTATAGTATTTACATCATTATACAGAAATCATTATACGCTTCTTTGATAAATTTCAAGAAATGACTGAAATTTATTTAGAGATAATGTCAAGTTTTCTTTAAATAAAAATATCGTTGATAAAGATATTTACAACAATAATATAACGTAGTTATGTACCTTAGCATTTCCAATGAAACATATGAATAAATACGCTTAATTTTTTATTTAATTCCTCAGATTATGTGTAATAGGAAAATATTGCAAACTTTTCTTCGTTTCTTTAATCTCAATGCTGTAAACTATGATTTTTGGCAGGAAGCATTCAAATAATATGAAGAAAGAAAGTCATGGAAAACCTTTCATTTGATAATAAGTTTAAGTATACTTAAGAATATATATATATTCCAACACACGCATGTGTATAAATAATTATTTCATAATGTATTTCTGTTTCACTTTGTGAAATAAAAAGAGCATATAAAAATAATGTGTCTCCCATATAATTCAATAAAAATGATTAAAACAATTATTATTTGATTTGAAACCAAATTAAAAGTACAAATAAAACTCTTTTTTAAGCAAGAAAAAAATTCCGCAATTTTCAACAAGAATATTAAAAATATTTAGCATTCATAATTCATTTTAATTTTTATTAATAATCTTGATTTCGTAAAAGTTTTTATTTCCACTTTTTATTAATTACATCTATAACACTTATTAATACAATCAGCATATATTTTTATTCTATTGATTCTGTTTTGTTGTAGTTTAAAATTAGCGAAAAAGGGATATTTGCTAAGAAATGCACCTAAATTTGTAAGTTATATATAAATTTGTATAGTCACCAGGACAAAATATTAAATATTATTTAAAGCTGTGAGTTTCATATTAACTAAAAATATTGTTATAAATCTCATTTCTTGAATAGGTTTTCTTTTTGGTTTAAATCAAATATAATGCGAAATAGTATAAAATTAATAAGAAATTTGACTATAACATTATAAAAACAGATACTTAGTTATGCTTGAATAAAAAATTAACTTACTTAATTTCTTTTCAAATATGAAACAACCCGTTAGAAATTACTTGTATTTAGTTGTTGAAAGTAATTATTCATTTAATAAATTCATTCAAATAAAAAGAAATTGGTTTTTATTTTATCATTTAATTAGTCTTATAAACTTTTTCATTTCCTTAAAAATCTTACTCAAAATGAAATTGTATCAAAAGCATGTTTTTTTTAAATAAATACTAGATTAGATTCTATTTTTTTTTTAAAAAAGAGATAGATATTTCATTACTTTTCAAGTGCAATATTAAACTCTGTAAAAAATTACTGCGTTTTTTTACCTCTGGGGAATTATAAAAATTTGTTTTTAATTGCTACTATTCTTCTTATTTGTAATCTTCACCACTTCACATTACCTCTTGACATTATATGAAAATAAAGAAAATGCAACCAGTTTAAAAGTAACAGCATAAATGGAAAAATGCGTCAGTTTATCACATTGATTAGAATATCAATGGATTTGTGCCTTTTTAAATATTATCAAAAATACTCTTGTGGATTCAATTCGAATATCAAGTGACTTAAATTCAGAAGAGAGAGATAGAGAAAGAGATATTATGAAACGTGCCAAGTCGTTCTAGTCTTGAAAATAATACCTTTTCAAAACGTATAATGATATCATTCTACATGAGAAAATGAGTATTTATATACAAAAATAATTTACTTTAGATTTTGGTCTTACTCATGATATGCGTAAAAATATATTTTCGTTAAGATTTTTCAAAGCATGAGTAATACATCTTCTATCTAATTTCAGCAATCTTATCTTTGCCCGATTGATATAACATAAATAATAACATAAGACATAATTAATATAATATAATAACCTTTATTAAAATCTATATCACATATAAACTACAAGTGTGCAAGCTGGTAATTTTTCTATCTATTTTTATAAAATTTTACAATATTTCAGTTGGTATTTTTTAATTTCATTTTACCCAATAGAGATTTCAAGAGATCTTGAAGCTTAAAACATAATTTAGGACATAATTTAAATATCTAATAGAAGCTTAAAACAATATTTAAATAAAATGAATTGAAGCATATAATATAGAGTAAACTAAAATCCAAAACAATGAGAATTTGAAAAGAATAAATGTAACAATAAATAATTTGCATGGGTATTTTAGCTTAACAATGATCAGCTAAATGAGCACTGCTCATCAACACTACTTAAAAGCTTCGTAATCATCAACAAGTCAATGATGTTGAAATGGGAAGGAAACGGATTCAGAAATTTGGCGCACAAATCTTACATTTCCGTGGTTATTAGACTAGCTTAGATCAATTATAATTTAACTGAAATATAACCATATGTTGGTAACTATTTAATAGTTAATATTATGGAGCATAGATAAATAAAATACAAGTATATTAATTTATTACACATATAGTAATATTAACTATAATGGTAATATTAACTTATTACACACTTTTAACCTTTTATGCAGTAGCTTTCTTTCCATTTACTACAATGTATTCCTTTTTATTTTCAGTCGAGCACAGGTGCCGTATAATCCATGATTCTAAATTCTTTTGGCGATGAAAAAACTGTTGCCAAGATGACGTATCGTGACGTGCACGATGACGTAAATACTAGAGTTACCAAAATAGAAATTTCTGCAAAATTCTTATTGGTCTCCATATGTATGACGTAATAAAATCGAGGTTGCCAGATACATAAAAAAATCCCCCAAAAAATCACCAATCACAGAATTTGGAAGCATGGATCATACGGCACCTGTGCCTTCAGTTACATATTATTCATTCAAAGTAGTGACTTAGAGCACATTCTTTAAGATTTAGAATTTGTAAGATTACAAATATTGGTAGTGAATAATTTGTATATCTAAGAATGTTAAGAGAAAGGAAATTCAAGTATGTATATTATGTGAGGCGATTAATAAAAAAGAATAATTTTAATAATATATTAAAGTGTGCTATATTTTAAATTATTTTCAAAATTTTTTTGTCATTTGTTATAATATGCAATTTTAGTAAATTTTCACTGTGACTTTCTTTTATTTTATGCTCTATTTTTCTTCTTTTTAAACCTCTCAAATACTCATAAATTATTTTGGAATTTCTAAAATTATCAATATTGTAAATTATTATGATATAGATTATAATATTTAGATCCTATTACTTGTATGAGATCTTAACATACAAAAATTAAACATTTGCAATAAAAGGATACATTACATATGTTAATTACTTATTATGAAATCTACCATAATTTTTCTCTATTTCTTATTTACTGAATTATATTTTCCCGTAATACTAATAAATCTTTCCTCTAACTTTCGTCCCAACTTATATTCCTGATTAATACCACAGGGAGTCTTAATAGTGATATCTGATCAATGCCATTCTTAGTTTACTCTGAGGAAGAATCTCTTTTCTTAGCATTTCCTCATTTATTCCCCCAATTCTCACTTTAATTCTTATAACTAAATTTACTGTAATTTTGTTTACATATTTACTTAGTAGTTTAGTTGTTGAATAAAATCCAAAACAAGTTATAAATTTTGATATTTTTTTTAGACATAAGTTTCGAATATCACTCTGAAATATTAATTTGTAGCTATAAAACTAGCTTCTGGAAATAATTATTGTCATTAGTATTTTTAGTTATGAATAAATGGATTAGATACTTGAAAGAAATTAATAATTTTAATACTGTAATAATAATTATGATTTAGTTTTGATGAAAAATTATCGCAGAAGAAAGCCCAGTTTGAATATTAAAGCAGTTGTACACACAAAAGACATAAAGGAAAAATCAATTACATTATTAAGTAGTATTTGTGACCTGTATTATTAACTATTTATAGTTTAAATTGTGAATATTTGGTAATTTTTTTAAAAATAATTTCAGATTTACAGTATAAAGGATTATATAGTAATTTATTAATTTTTTAAATGCCGAGAATCAAATGTAAATATCATAAATTATTTTTAAAAATGAAATTGATAGAAATTAAAGTAAAAGTTATATTAATGTAAATGTATTTGTGAAAGGAACTACAAAATTACTCATTAATTGTAAAGTTAAATAATTCTAAGAAAACATAACAATATAATTTCCTGTAAGGTAGAATAATATTTGATTAATTTTTTTTACAAAAAAGAAATGATTTCTTAGACTAAGAGAGAGAGAGAGAGAAAGAGAGAGAGAAGTATTTAATTTTGAAAACAATTTCTCCTTACTATTTTGTATATATAAAAGAGAAGGAACTATTATTTATTTTTATAGTATTATCATTTCAATATAATAGTTTAATATTTGAAAAACACTTCTGAACTTGATATTATGAATAGCTTCTATTTTAATGATGAAATTATCTTCATTTTAAAGTTATTTATCAAAATTAATGGAATCTTAGAAGATATTTTCAGAGAAAATTACCAGAAATTTAACTCTCAGATTTATTGATAAATTTTCTATTGTTAGAATTATTATTTATATATTAAACATTTTTATCATAGAATTTGCTTCAAAAGTGTTGTTGAAATTTTCTATATTTCATTTATTTTTTCGATCATACTAAATATGAATTTAAAACAAAAAATTAACAGCTAATATATATATATATATATATATATATATATATATATATATATATATATATATATATATATATATATATATATATATATATTTAATATAAAATACATTTGGCATAATCTAAAATAATGTATATTAAAAATTATCAATTATAAGAAAAATATATTAGTTAGAACTAATATATATTTAGAAAGAAAAAAGAAGAGATAAAAAGAAAGTACATAACTGATAACATATTTAATATAAATTTGAATTGTTTGTATTTAAGTAAATACTTTTAGAGATTTTGTTGAGTTTATAGTTGATTTTAAAAAATTACAAATGTAGACAGTAAATATTTTATAATATTACCTAAAATATTTAATGAAATCTAAATATTTATAAAATAATAAATTTAATGTAAATTTAGAGATTTAATAAAGTTTATTTTATCCGTTTCGTTCAGATATCTAATTATACAATTCTTTTTATTTTTCAAATATCTTTTTAATCTCACTTACACAAATTAATACACTATTTGGAATTCGACAAAAAAGTTTTCCTCTGTGGAAATTTTAATAATTTTCACTATCAATGTAAATTTAGGAATTATTACAATCTAAGCCTTTGATATTTAAAATTAAACGATTTCAGATTCAATATTTTAATACCATTTTTAAATATATAGAATAAAAAATTTTTTTTGCGATTAAAAATGAAAACTATACATACTTTGAAATAGTACATAGAATTAATTTTTATTATTAATTGTAAATGTTTTTTTTACACAATTTTTGTTTCCTTATACATACATAAATACATACATACATAAATACATGCATACATACATACATACAGACATACATACATACAGACATACATAAATACATACATACATACATATACATATATATATATATCCTAATTTGCTTATATATATATATATATATATATATATATATATATATATATATATATATATATATATATATAAGCAAATTAGGATTAATTTATTTTTAAACATGTTATTATATTAATTACTAATTTGTTCATTAAAATATGAAGAGGGAGAAATGATATAAAATTGCAACGAAAACATTTTTATAAATTATTTTATAAGGCGTAGTGTACATTTGTGGATAAAGTTTTCTTATAAATCGATAATTTTATCAGCCAAAATGCGTAATTTTATCAGACAAAATTTAGCAATTTTTAGAATATAGTCACGTTCTGAAGATATTCAGGGAAGCTAAAATGACATCAAAGTACAAAAAGTTTAATTAAAAAATTCTCTGGAAAAATAAATTATCCTTGAAAAAGGTATTAGCAACGTTATTTGGCATTATTATCAGTTTTGATGGGAACACAATATTAATAATTTAACAGTGACATTGTGGACTCGTATACGCCCTTTCCATACCAATATTTTTAAATATGAGCAATTTTTCTTAATGAAAATTTCTTTATTTTTTATATTTATTTTACTACTCTCTAATTACTTAATTAAAGACATTAATCCCTCAGAATTTATGATAATACGTGTCAACTGCAGATGTGTGTAATTACGTCTTAATAAATTAACATTTTTTAGGACTTTTCTTTTTAACGAAATTAGTTTCAGAAAATCTAAAGTACAAATATTCTTTTTACGTATCAAAACATTCAGAGTTTGGCCATTATTAATCTCATTAGCAGTCATTAAATAAAACGACAAAATTAAAATTTCCAACTTTCAAACAGTATTTGTGTGTTTGTAGGTTTTTTAAACTTTATTTTTTACAGTATTATTTAATTCTGGATATTTTGTTTCATAAGTTGAATCACATTGCTTACAAATGTATATACATAAAATAAAAAAAAGATAATTTATTATATAAAGTTTTGTTCATCATTGAATGCTTTCAATGTGAATATATAAGAAAAGTGTACATAAAAAATTAAAGTTTAGTTTTCACGTCTGTTTCTTTATCCTTATAGTTATTTTTCCTAAAGTTTTAAAAGTAAAAAAAAAAAAAGCGAAAACTATCTGTTGCATTATATTATGTTTTAACTTAAGTAAAAACATGAGGAAAAAGATAATTTCCTATTTTAGGAAAGTAACTTAACTAAACAATAAAAATTAAAAAAAAAGCTTTTTTAAAAATATAATTTTATAAAGAATGTACGTTCTTCTCTTGGGGTGATTAATAAGTTGCACTAGAAACAAGTTATCGAGTATATTAATGAAGAATAAATTGGTTACTTCAGTCACATGACTTGAAAAGAGTAAAATGTAAATTTCAACCTATAAACTGAATTCTGAAGATGTTTTATAACATTATAAAGTCTACAGATTTCATTCATTTCGTTTAGTTTTATAATTTTTTTCAACATAAAAATGATGAGTAAATATTACAATTAAAGAGATGATTATTAGTCAAAAATTAATCTAAGTTTGAAAATTTGTAAGATATATATTTATAACCAATGGAGCCATTCTGAAAATCTCAAATCGCTTTCTAATATATTTAAACAATAACTTCAGATATGTTTTGAAAAATAAAAATTTTTTCACTCAGAAATAAAATTGCAAACTTTCCAGATAAAATATGAAATTCTGTTGCTTACGCTTACTTCTTAATTTCTTTTTTTCACTTATTTAAAGACTGTTGATAGATTTTTAAAAATGTTTACTTTGAAGTCTATTCGCATCTGAAAAATTGCTTTTGAGAAAGAGCATATAGAAAAATAAAACTAACGGAATTTATTATATGGAAATGGTTTGCGTTTCCTTAATTTTTAATAATCACATTATAACAACACAGTTATTATGAAATATATTACTTTCTTTGCCTTAATTATAAATACAAAATATTGTAGATTATTACTTTGATGTGTATAATATATAAAAAGTGTAATGAAATGTAAATAATGGAAAAAAAGCAAAAGACGTTAAAATATGTAAATTGTGATTTTTTAGTCTCAAGATGGGATAATTAATCTACATTCAAAGTTTAATTTGATTTCCTTTTTAAAAAACAAATTTAAAGATTTCAGTCCAAATAGCTGAAATTTATAAAATTCTTAATAAAAACTGTCATTATCTTAAAAAGCTCTTTTATCTAGTGTTTACCAAGAAACCCTTTATTTTTTATATAAGGGTAGTATTTTAGTATTTCTTTTGATGAAAAAATAAATCTCAAGGTTACTTAAGGATGAAAAATTTTACAAGTTACTTATTTCTGCCCACTTATTCAAAAAACAAAAAAGTAGAAAGCACACTTTCTAAGTAAAGCATAAACCATAATAGACTGAAGGAGAAGTTGAAAGCATGTTTACAATGACATGGTTTTATTTTTATTAATTCAAAAATCAGTTCCCTATAAAGTATTATAATCAAAAAATATTATAAGATAAATAAAATGCACATGAGAAAATAATTGAAAGAAACCATTTTGAATCAGATAATACCCTAACACATGAATTTAATTATACAAAAAAATTATAAGTGGCTAGAAATATTGAAGTATTTTGTTATTGTTGTGTTGTTATTTATGACACTTGGACAAGTCAAGCTCTTTCTACCCACGGCTATGCAAATTTAAATCAGTAGGGTGAATCTTTCGTTTAATCAGAGAAACCCGAAGGTGAAAGTAAGACCTTGCTCTAAGAATCCTCCGATAGATGGCACCACTAGAATATCCACTTTCTCAATTTTGACATTAATCTGGAGAGGGAGGAAATTTTCTGCAAACCATTACACTCATGGTAACTGCCCAACAACTGATCACAGGACTTTTGATTCCACAGATTTAAAGAGCACATATATCGCATGTACTCGTTGGGTCTTTGGCGGAATTGAGAATCGAACCCCGTTCTTTTGTTTGCCTTACGGAATCTTTTGTTTACTTTATTATTAAATCAAATGGAAAATTTATGAGAAAATTTGAAATAGTAGTATGAATTGGGATTTTTCTCCTGTATTTGCTTGGAAAAAAGCGAATTATCTATGTGACATTCAAATTTAAACTATTCTGTTCACATACAAATTTAAACTATATTTTACTACACATAAAATTCTTCAACAGAATATCATAACTTATTTATACATTTCTTTTCAGCGTACTGTATCTTTTCAGATTTATTATATTGTTTGCTTAAAGATTTTTAAAATTTTTAACTGACTTTTTGATGTTTTTAATTTTATTTGACATATATTACACATATTTTACTTGATACAATATAAATCAATATTTATTGCTATTTATTCTGTTTATTTCCACAAAAATAGCATGTTTATATTTGAAAACTGTATTTTATTCGATAATATGAATTATTAATTATTTCTCAATTCTTTAATAAAATGAATATACATTTACAATTTTTGTGCAAATTATTTCTTATCAGGCAAACAAAGCTGAATTTTACGAATTGAGTATTTTAAATATTTAAAATATATAATTTAATATATATATATATATATATATATATATATATATATATATATATATATATATATATATATATTAATTTAAAAGATTAAAATATATTCCTCATTTGAATTTATTGATCATTTGTATCTAAAAATTTATGAAGTATTATTTCCTGATAAGCTATATGTATATTTGTTTCTAAAATAGTATATGTATTTACATTTTTCAAACTTATATGTTCTTTATAGATTTTAAAAATTATGCATTTTTTAAACTAAAGTACGAAAAATAAAATATTTTATTCAGCGATAAATTATCACATATATTATATATCATATATGAAAAGAAAGCGGAAATATTTTGAGATTATGTAATTATAAGAAAATTTTAATTTCAAGAACTTTCTATGTTTATCATCTATTCAAGAAATCATTAACTCTCTTATTTAGCAATCATACATAAGGACTGCTCTTATTTTACACTATAATACTACTATTTAAATAAATATGAATAAAAGAAAACTTGTTTTGCAACTGTTTTCCTGAATTTTATATAAACATTAAAAATATTTCGTTTTATCGTTATATAAGTATATCATTTTTGTAATTTGAAAATTTGTCTTTCGATTGGTAAGATTTTGCAGTATCCATAATACTAATAAATGATTCGTACAATATATTTTATAAGAGTTTTTAAAGTGTTTATTACGAAAAACAAGAGAGAAATATTTAAGATATTAATTATTTTAAAATTAAAATTTGCCTTTTGTGTGTTTAGACAATTTACTAATTGAAAGACACAGGATTTTGAGCTGATAAACTTAATCTCTTATTTTACTTTACTTTCTCTTTAAATATAATACTTAGCGAGTTTCACATTAAGCTAAATACGGTTAAAGGAAAATCAAGCACTGTTAAAAAAAGAAAATTTTTCAATATGAATGTCTCATTAGAGGGAAGAAGATTAATTTGCGAATACTAAATTAAATTGAAGAAAATAATTCAAAGATGGAAAATGAAGAAGTATAAAAATAATCTCGTCAGGAATGTTGCACAATCATCGTTAAAAATTCTAAATACAAATTGCCTTAATGATTTACATTTTTAAAATTGTTCTTGTTAGTTTTATCACGTTTATATGGATTGGAATTAAACTAATTGTTAAATAAGAGTTTGGAAAATAAGGCTCTAGGCTTTATTTTCTCTTAAGGTAACAGCATAGTAGAGTAGAAAATTTCGAAAATGAAAGAAAGTGGCGAAAACTTTAAATTTAGTGACTAATTGGATTTCTAACAGTACTTCAATTACTGCTTAAAATAAGTATCTCGTACTTCCAAGTACTAAACTTAATTGACACCAAAGTCATTTATTTCTATTTTTTTTTAAATTTTTAAATAAAGTTTGGCCTCTAAATAAAATTTTCTTTTAACCAGTTCTTAAAGTACTAATGTGGATATATTTAAATAAGTATAAATGAAATCCAAATGAACAAATATTATGTTTTAATTTGAATTACAGATATAATCTAATGAAAACTACTTCAGTAAGTTCCCATTGAAAAAGAAGTGTGTAAACGAATTTTATGTTAGCTTTATAGAAATAATTATTTATTTAATATTCAGGAAAATAAGCCAAAGCAAATTTACAACTCGCATTCATTTGAAATTTTGATATTTTATGAAGCATCAAAAATAGAGTTGAGTTCAATAAATTTGCCTGATAATTGTGTTTCGGTATCTTAATTTGATTCCTTGTAGAATGTATATTTACTGCTTATATTTCTATTTTTTAACTTTGAATATTCATATATTGTTATCTTTTAGAACACTTTTCATATATAATGATCTATATTTAATTATTGCAACACTGAAATTCAATTATACTTGCTTACATATTTGAAAGATAAAATCTAAATAGATGAATAATTTAAAAACATAATCAAGACTTATATAGTTCAATAGTAGGTGCAGAATATGCAGTTCCCTTTCCAATTTTATTGAAAAGAGTTTGGTAGGACTATGAGTCACAAAGACGGTGAAAGATTTGATAAATGTAAATGTTGCTCATGTGTTTGAAAGATAACTAGATTTTATCTTCTGTCATCGAATATCATATTAACAGAAGAATTGCACACATTCACATATTATTTCAAAGATATCTACTTAAGTTTGGTAAAAAAAAAATAGTAAAAAAACTGATTTAAGTTCATATTTTGTTATTTTACATACATATTTTAGATTGAAAAATGTGAAGCATGATCTTCAGGTAAGTCTCCCACCATGTAATTGCTTGAATACAGTGGTAGATTTACAGAAGATATATTGCTGGCTCTTATAAATGCATCACTAAAGAGAACAAGTTATATTCAAATTGAGTATATTTTTCTTAGATGATATTTACATAAAAAACTCTAATTCATTAAAAAGTCTTTTATAAGATTAGAAAATTTGCAGATGAATGCCGGTTGTGTAAGTATCAGTAACTTAAACTACAATGTCCAAGAATGATTGACCTACATTCCTTTTCTCTTTTAGCTTAAGTTAATCTTGTATTACAATTGACACCATACTCACACTATTTTATTTCCAATCAGAAGGTAGACGTGCTACGTAACTATTTGAATTAAAAATAAGTATCAAAGAAAAATAATACAATTTCATTGGATGATAAAAAAATGCTGGAAATTGGGTACAACGTGGAGATATATCTCGCCTATTTGAAATATGGTCATAGCAAGACTTATTAGTAAGAAAAGAAAGCACAAACTTTAAAATTTCAGAAATATATCACCGGTTAGTTACTATTATACAAATAAGTGTTAATTATTTTGGGGATAGAAACGAGTATCATTGAGTTAGGGAAAAGTATGAGGTTGCATAAAGGTAATAATTCTTGCTTCATAGTATCATAAGAACTACATTAAATATATCTTAATTTAAAAAGCAAATTTTATTTAAAAATTCGATATTCTCCTGTAAAAGTATCTATTTTTGCAGTTCATTATTCTCTTCTACATATAAATTGCAAAAGCCATTATATAATCATAATCATTTGAAGAAAATAACGATTGTTTGAGATCTTACTTAAATTGCAATCGAAGTCAATTTTTACAGACATTGAATGCTTAGTAGAAATTTCATTTGTTATGATATTCTTTAACTTTTGACATACCTTTTCCACCTGCATATTGAGCAGATATATTTGTCTTTGCGTGAAGTTGTATAATGACACAATTTTGATGGTTTCTCTTGCTAACCATTCACTCCTGAAATTATTAATTTGACATCATATTTTAATCCATGTTCTTAGTTACACTGTTTTTTGAGTAGCGTTGGATATTGTTACTATTTTTTTGGAAGACTACTTTTAGATTTTGTGTAAAGCATCTCTCCCGTGTTGAATTTAGAAACATGTAAGAAATATATTTGTTTTATTCTATGAGTCACATTGAAATCGCATTATGAAAGAGTGTTTTGGGAAAAATAGTTCTAGTACTTCAAAAGAAAAGCTTTATATAGTTTATTATATTGGCACTACAGTCGACTCAAAGAAGAATCTAGTAGTGTAAATGCAACAAGTCATGTTATTAATTACAACTTTGTCAATATGCATGCGAATGATGAATTTATTCGGTTGTAATTTCATTTTTGTGTAATTACCAGTTTTGACTTTATATTGTAGGGCAGTGGTCGGCAAACTTACTAACCAAAGAGCCAGATATGAACATTACAACAATTTAAAAAAATTGGGAACCAAATCTGCTTGTTTAGTAAAATTTTATTACACTAAATAAGTAGTACACTAAATAAAACTAAATTTCATACTTAATAAATATTTATTAATGCGAACAATGTGCTTGCCTATCCTTGAAAAGTTTGAGTAAGTCAAGTTTGAGTGTAGTTATTTTTAATTTTAGGCATGATTCCAAGTTCTCGTCAGTAAGATGACTTCTCAGTTTACTCTACATAATGTTCATGTTTGAAAAAGGTTGTTCACATTTATATGTAGAACCAAAAAGGGAAAGAACAGCAAACGCAAGCTTTTTTTTTTTAACTGATTATAATGTCAGGACTATGAAAATGATCATATCTTCCTTTTCCAGGTCATTTAAAGCAAACCACTTGTGTTGTGAAAAAAGATCACATTTTTCTTCTCAAATATTTCCATTTCAACATAAACACATTTGAATTTAGAGCGCCATATCTCCTTGTTTTTTTTAATTCAGCTACCAAGCTACCAATGTCAATTTCAAAAGGAGAAAATTTCAACTTGGTTATCGTAACATTAAGAGGATTTCTGACAAATGATAAAATTGCTCTACTGTTTTTAAATTCCTGAAACCTGCTAATAAAGGCTTTCCTAATATTTAAAATTATTGTTTTAATGGTGTTTATCAATAGAGGAATTATTCTCTTGGCGATGCTTCAATAGGCTCGGAAAGTGAAACAATGTTTCCCTTTCAAAATCCTGAGCAAAAATGGATAATTTGTTTTCGAATATTATTACTTCTTCTAACATCGAAAAAAATTAAGTTTCCTTTCCCTTGTAGATTACTATTAAGCTAATTTAGATGCGACGTAACATCTACCATGAAATAAAAGCTTTGGATCCACTGATCGTCTGTTACTTCTAGATAGTGAACGCCCTTCTCTATCTAGATATTTTATGGAGATCAAAGAAATACTTTGATCTCCATAAAAAGGGACGCGAAACGTTTTAAAAAGTTCCCTCTTGATAACCAACGTACCTTGTTATGAAGCAGAAGATCAGAGTACTCACTCTTCATTTCAGCTAAAAGTTATTTGAATTAGCAATGATTAAGAGCTTTAGATAAAATTAAGTTGATAATAGTAATCACTAATTCCATAACTTTACAAGTTTCATCCGGAAATGTTTGCGCACAAAGCGCTTCTCGGTGAATGATACAGTTGTAAAAAAGTAATTGTGATTATTTTTTCTTTAAAGATAGCAACAAACTGTTTTCTTACGCCAGTCATACTTTTGACTCCATCTGTTGAAATGGTACAATTTTATCGTTGGGAATATGGTGTCTATCCATACACTCAATTACAGCATTTGAGATATCTTCTCCACGCGTCTGATCATTGAGTGGCAATAATCCTAAAAGTTCTTCTCAAGGGCAAGAATTGTGAAACTTGCTCTGTATCAGTTATGTCACAAGACTCATCAGCTGTTATTGATAAAGCCGAAACCAATTTAGATCTTCGATATGATGGGTGGTTATATTCGAACACATTTTAATTGTTCTATCTTTATTGGTTTTGGCAGATAATGGTAACTCTTTAACTCTTTTTAGAATATCTGCTTTGTTCTTAAAATCCCGAAATAGCTCTTTCAATGAATTTATGAAACTTTTCTATATGTATTAGCCTTCTGTGTACGGTTTCCTTTTCTTAGCAATCTCTTGGCTAAAAACAAAACTTTCCATATTAATATTGCTGGAAGATTGCATCCAGTTATTAAACATAAAAGTTGACGACTATTGACTCTTCTGAAGATTTTCAATTGCTTTCTTCCTTGCATAATACTCAGTGTATTTAGTGCTAAATGAATCGTGCTTTCTTGTAAAGTAATTTCTAAATTTAACTTCTTGCTATGCGAACTTCGAATGTTATCGAATTTCTCCTCACAAATAAGACATGTCTCAAATCCATTCAAGTTTTGAATAAACACAAAGTTCTCGGGCCACTCAACTTTAAATTCGTGGTTTTCAACTTCCGTTTTTTTTTAAGTAGCCATGTTAATTAGGGTCCCTATAAAAGTATTCCAAAAATATTTTTTTCTAAAGCCACTAGTACAAAACTATTATCATTATTAAATCGATGAAAATAAAATTAAAAAAAAATCTTTTTCAAACAATACAATTTTATTAACACATGTAACTGTACTAAAAAGAAAAAAAAAATTGTTTCTATCATCAGAATAAGAAAACTTTTAATATGACCTAAAATGGAAAAAAACTTAAAACATTTGGACAAATAGAAGTAATAAAAAAATCAATTATAAATATTGTACCAGAACCACAAACATAAATAACAGGTGTAATAAAATTATATTAAAATACAATGTAATACGTGCAGTTTGGCTTGTGGTACCTTTGTATCACACCGTATGTATATCGTTGCATCACACCGTTCGTATGTACATTGAAAACATACGAACAATTTCAGCCGGTAGCCTGTACATGGTTTGTGCTTACGTTTACGACAAACCAATAAAATTAAATTCGATGTTCGTTACAATATAAAATTTTAATTACCTATCTTTTAACTTAGACAAAAATTATACATGTTCTCGATTTATAGTGGAATTTTAATTTATCAAAATAAGATGTAATTTTTTTCTTACCAAGTTTTTATTTTAAAAGAATATATTTTTGCGCCTTCCATCGATATTTGTGCCAGAGCTACATTTAAGCAGCTAAAGAATCACATGTGGTTCTGGAGTCATACTTTGCCGATCACTTCTATAGGGTAAGAATAGATTCTTTTGATTTGTGCTTCATATTTAATGGCAATGTATCATTACTACCCAATGAAAGTTGAATGGGATCTGTAATCTTTTCATCCCTGCACACGTAAACTGTGACCATTAATATGAAAAGAAAGACAAGAATGGTTGTTTCAGATAGGATTCATCTACTAACTCTCCACTTTTGTTAGAATCAGCATTATTGCAGTCGAATCCATATATAAGAAAGCATCAAAGTCCCTCGAAGCAAAAAATCTAAAGCATTATGACCGAAGCCACATTATAAGAATATATTGTATAGAGATTGTTTCCATGTAGTATATTTTCACCAAATTATAACGCTCATAGTTATGTAAAATATAAATTATATTCAGTTTAAAAATATATTTCATCAAAAATATTATGTTAAAAGATTATATATAATAAATAAAGGATTAAAAATAAAAATAATAAGGATTAAGAAAAGAAAATATATTTCTACAATTAATGTTATGTTTTTTAAGTGCTATTGTTTTAAAAATGTGTTCTTTGGATAAATAAAATAAACATTTATGAAAAATTTTAAATAAAAAATATTTTAAAACTCAAAAACAATTTAAAATGTTTAAAAAAATTGTTTTTATATTTTCTAGTAAAGATATTTTATAAAAAAGTAATGAATGAGATACATAGATCATATATATGTAATAGTTTAAATTCAGTTAACAATTAAAAGCAAAATGAGTTAATAAATCATAATTGTTTTAATAAAAATTTTATTGGATAGCAAGGACCTAATACCATTAAACCACTAATTAAATTTGATCACGATTATTTTCAAACTCAATTAGTTTCTTTAAATGCAATAATACAATTATACATACTATTTAAATAACTAAAGACTATATTGCCATTGTGAAATGTAGTATTACTCTAAAATTTACAATGAAAGAATTTGTGAACAATTATTTGGAGTATGCTTGCTAAAGATTTTCTTGAAATTGCAAAATTTAAGATTTTACAAATTACGACTTTGTGCTTATTTATGTAAACTGAACTGAAAGACTGCAATCTTGAAATATTTTTTTGGCCTTATTTCTTTATCACATTCCAGACGCCATTCAATTCATTTTTTATAGAAAGTTATCTGTAAACAAAACATAGTGTCCAGAAAACGAAAAGTGGTAATGTATTAATATACTAGAACATAAATTTTCATTAAATGAAAGCTCCTTTAAATTTGATTTTTGTCAGAATTTATAGATGAATACAATTTATCATTATCATTGCCAGTGAATTAATTTTTGTTTCGTAAGAACATTTCTCGCATACGATTTTAAAGTATTATCATTTCTTAGAATTTGAAATTTGTGCCAAAATATATTTTTTAATTATTGCAAATTTACATCTAATCAAGTTAAATTTCCTTTCATTATTCATATCTCCTATTTCAAGATATTTATCTTTATTAATGTAACTAAATAAAAATTTCAAAAAACATTTCTTTTTAAAAGCGCTTCTCTTTCTCTTTTATTTGGTTAATGTGTTGTGAAAAAGTTTCGAGAGTTTAAATATTAGGAATCGCAAAATTCTTTGATATTAACAGTTGATGTAAAAATTATAATTTATCATAATTTCTTTATAATAAGCTAATAACGAATTTTAAAATCTATAATAAATTCTCAAAATATTGAAAGAAATATAAGTAAAACGTTTTTTTCAGGAGCATTTTTAATCATACTGCTAAAGAAATATAGAATAAATATACCAGTTTTGCGAAGATCGTTTAAGTAAATTACCATTTGAAAATTAAACATGTAGCATTCTTAATTAAACAAGAGAAATATTTTTTGAAGGGAACGTAGTTACTAAGACTACATTTGCTTAAATCGGAAAAGTAGGATTATCATCTAATACCTATGTTTTATGTTTTTGAATTTTATTTACTAATAACTATTGTTAGGCATGCTAAACTTAATTTATTAAAATATATTGTCTCTCTCTCTCTTCATTTATACTTTATATTTATATATATATATAACTCTCTTCATTTTAAATAGTAATATCTAAAAATATAATCAGTTTTATAAATATCGCTTAAGCTAATTATTATTTAAAAATTAAATTTGAAGATTTTTTAATTAAAAAAAGAAGTATCTTTTGAAAAGAACATAGTTGTTAAGATTAAGTTTGTGCAAATATAAGGAGTATGATTATCATGGTGATATTTATGTTTTATTCATAAGTTTTGTGTGTGTGCTTACTAATAACTATCATTCGACATGATGTATTTAATATTATTCAAATATTTTATTATTATGTTTTTGTATATAAAACTTCATTTTAAACTATAAATCTAAAAACATATCAAATTTATTAACTATTTCCAATCGTTTCAACAGAGAATTCATAATGGACAACTAATGTAAACTCATGTCCATAAATTAAGGATAGTTCAGAATCACACAGAAATTGAAGTCTAAAATGAAAGTATTACACACATCTTAAAGAATGATATGCAAATTTCAAGAAACCACCAGATGGCGCCGATAGATCGTCACAATGACGAGGGTGTAAGAGAAAAGTATATACGGAATGATTACAAAGAAGTAAAATTGTTCACAAGCGCCTTAAGAGCCTTTCAGTGCAATAACCGCATAATTATAGCACAAAGAAAGCATTTGGATGATGGTTTATGTGGTAGAATTATCGACCCTCTAGAATGTGGACGTAGCTAGCTGAAAGTTTCCGAAGAACTTGGAATCACTCAGAGTGTCACCGCCAAGTTTGGTAACGGCTCCAAGATGATCGTAATGTGAGTAGACGTTACAGCACAGGTCATCCCCGAGTTACAACGCCAAATGAGGACTGGTATTTGGCAGTTACTGCTATAAGAAACAAACGGAGCACAGAATCAGACCTCTTCAGACATTGGTATGACAATTTCAAGGCAGACCGTGTAGACGCTTAGGGTACATTGGTTTATGTGCTCGTAAGCCTGTCAGATGTGTTCTACTTACCGCAACTCATTGTCGCTTGCGGTTAGCTTGGAGTAGAGAGCATGCATTCTGGACACCCCAACAGTGGTCTTGTGTGATGTTTTCCGACGAATTCAAGTTTAGCTTTCATTCAGATTCTCGCCGGACTTACATATTTAGAGGGCCTGTTACCCGTTATCACCAAGAGATAACGGGTAACAGATTTGTACGACACCGTTACGGCGGTGCAGGATTTCTCGTTTGGGGAGGAATTATTCTGGATTCCAGAACTAACCTGCATGCTCAGAATGTAACCAGGACAGGCCACATTTATCGGGATGTCATTCTGGAACAACATGTACTTTGGTTTCGGAGCGCCATGGGTGCAGAATTTCTATTTATGGATGACAACGGTTATTCCCTGTCATACTTCGCACATAAGTCACCAGATACGAGGCAACGAGATAGAGCAATTATCAAAGTTTGTTAATCATATTAACAGTAAGCTGAAAATCAAAGTATGACTAACAGTATACTTTGATTTTCAAATTAAAGTATGATACAGAGTTTTCATTGCTAATATGAATGGAAATAATACGAAGTCTACACACTGTTGTGATACAAAAGCAACATAATCAAAAAATTAAATTTTTTAATCAATTCCATATTAAGCCTTTTTCATAATTGAGGTTAAAGGAAGTAAGTTTGTATATAATTCAAAATATAAATTAAAATTCTTATATGATGAAGCTGAATTCAAGAGAATTAAAGTAGGAACTTATAATCAATAATACAGTTTTTTTTAATCTAAAAAGGACTATTTATGTGTAAATGAGTAGTATTGGAGATAGTCTTTTAAGAGAAGGGTTCTCAATGGCGCTGTAGTAGGATAATGTTCTCCAGAGCGTATAGAAATATGAGTAATAGGATGTTGCTCTTCTGCTTCTTGCTAGCACATGTGTTTAGTTGGTTGCCTTGGAATAATCTGGATTTTCTCCTTGGTAAGACAAAAATATACCCTATTATCTGTGAGAGGTTTTTGTGGTAGGTAATAAATTACCCACTTTAATTAACTTTGATAAAAAATTTACAATAACATCACAAATTTAGGATGTTTTCTACAATGTGTTGAAATACTTAGTAGAGTGTGTGGCCTTGTGGTAAGACAGCCTTCATTAGAGCTAAAGGTCTCATTTTTTACTTTACCACTGTTTAACAATAAGAGACGGATGTCGCTTTTGTGGAAATGGATCCTTAAGAATCTTCCAGATTTCTTTCTTTCTTTGGGACACGTGGGTATGGCTTACTATCTATGAAAAGATCTCAAAGAATACTTCCAGATGTGAGATGCTGTTGTTTTTGAAACATTTTAAAATCTTGGTAATCATTTTATTTCTCGTTCTCTGTAGCTTCTTTCTTTCATTTTGTTAGATTTCCATGTTCAGTAAAACAGTTTATCACATATAAAACGATGAAACATTATTGTAAAATATGTTATTTTTCTAAAAATGTCTCTAAAATGAAACGAAACCAGATGAACAATACATAAAGCTGTTTTCTGATTTCTAATTCTATTTCACATCAAAAAATATAATACCCTTTTATTATGTTTGATTCCTAAAATAATTATTCTAGATTTTCTTCAATAAATCTTACATTTCAAGATTTCTTGATTTATAAATGTAAAAATGCATCCCAATGGATTTTAAAAAATATTTAAGAAAAACAAGGACAAAAATGAGTTAGTGGGCGTACTATAAAGTGCTAAAATATTTTCCGTTTAAATCGAACACTTTAAATTTTTAAACTTATTAAATTTGAAAAACCCATTTTTTGGTAACATGAACTATCGATTACATATTGCTCTATATAACTATTGATTCATATTTTCCTTTTTAAGGAAATAATTAAAATAATTAAAAAATGCTTTTTGAAATTATAAAATTATTTTTGGAATATTTCCGTCTTTGTTTTATTTGTTTATAAAAAATTATCTTTTTATGATATTATGTCACTATAAAGATACTAGATATAAAGTTAAGGAAAAATTGATATTTTTGTCATGTAATGTAAAAAAATTTGAAACAAAATTACAAAAATAAAAGTCATCCATTGTCTTTGTTAATGACAAAACTGGATGAGTGACACTTAATCTTTTATTGACCTCACGATTCTAAGCATTCTTATTGCTTCCTAGCTGTATTTCATAATAGATAAATGCTCCAATTGCATGCTTATTGCAAAAGAATCCTGATAAATGTTTAAGATACTTGAAGAATTAAACTGCAATTTGCTATACATTAAAAATCTGATAAAGTTGTCATATTTAAAGTATTTTTTCAATTAATTTAAAATTTTAATTGTATGACAAACTATTTCATAGTAAAAATCAGTTATTTCTTTAATTGTTAACAAAATATTAATGTTTGATTAGTAATTAAATGTTAAAAAATTGAGTTTTTTTAAAATCCGCCGGCCAACTTGTCTAGTGGTCAGCGTGCCTGACTACGGATAGGAAGGTCCTGGGTTCGAATCCCGGTTCAGGCATGGATGTACTTTCTCTCTCTCTCTATCCTGTATTTGTCCTTTCCTTGTGTGTGAATGAAGTATGAATGATGCCTAACCTATAAACGGGTCCCTATGGCATGCGTGAGGGTGTGATGGTGGCCCACCCCCTTTGGCAACGCCTCGGCGGTTAAGAAGTCGCTGTTCCTATCCGGTTCCTTGAGCACCAGGGAACGATAGATTAATAGACTCTATTGCAGTTGTAGCTGTCTACAATCTGCCATTGGAAAAAAAAAGTTTTTTTTAATTCCTAAAATTTGAAGAATCAGCAGAATCATTTTTGATAAGAATTATTGCAAATTTTCTATAGAGATGCTGTTTCTTAAGAAAATGTATTATTTTTTGTTTGTAATTAAATATATTTCTATTTTAGACTGAAAAGTGATGCTTTCATTTAAAATGAGTTTCATGCTTAATTTCTAAGAATATAATTATCATTTAAAAGCAACTGCAATTATTTTTGAAAAAACAAAGAAGTTTATTACTATCCCATTTATATTTTATTTATTGATTGGTTTGCAAGTTTCTGAACAGTTGCAGCTTTCAGCATTTTACATTCCTAAACAAAATACCTAAATTTTGATAAGTAAAGTTATTAAAAATAATATTTATATGTTGGTATGATATTTGAGTGATACAAATCAATAGATATTTTGCCATTACTGCTGTTTAAAAATTTGTATTTATTTTAATTTTTAAGATTTTGATTTTTTTAAAAAATTAATAATTGTACATTTTTTAACTTAATATAAATATAATTTACCTTATGAATATAATTTTCCATTAATGTAGCATTTTTAATTGGAGTATTAATGCAATGAAAATTAATTCGAAAATCCTTTTTTGAAATCATGTTTTTTATTATTAAATTGGAGCTTTTAATTTTTAAATGTGCTTTTGGTGGTAAATTATATCTCAGACTCAATTAAATAGTTTTCAGTTGACTAAAGCACTGAAAATACTCTAAGGGAAAAATACATAATTTCGGATTTTTCTAAATTATAAGGAATCTGTTCCATTGAGTTTTGTGTTTGAGTCTTCAAAATTATTTTTTACAGTTGATATGATATTTTAGTAAAAGTATAACTAATGAAAAACTGATGCAAATATTAAAAATTAAGGAAAATTCTAGGTAATACAAAATTAGTTTAAATGCAAGTAATCAATTGCTTTCATTGTCAACATATTTTTTCAAATTTTTCTTATTCAATATTGAAGGTATTTTTTTGAACTACATATGAATTTTAAATTATTTTAATGGAAATTTAAAAAAAATGAGTTGCTCTTTATTAAAGTAAAAAGTAAATTTCTAAGAATTTTGCAACCATTAATTACGAGGTCTTAATGTTTTTTTCAATTGGAGACATATTTCTATGCAGCATTTTAATGACTTGCTTATAATTATTTAATATTAATTTATTTTAAAGTTATAAATATATTGCTTATGTGCTCTCATGAATCTTCATTCATAACATTTCATAATGGAGAATCATTACATAAATAACTTCAACTAAAGTTTAATGATGCACTTTAATGAGTTCTGAAATTTTTACATTTGCATAAAACAATTTTTCATTTTAGGAATTTTAAACTTTGTTCTGATTTTATTTCACAGATTACTTTAAAATAATTAAAAAATTATCAATACTTTTTTATAGGAAATAAAAATAATGTGATGAAGTTAGAATTTAATGAAAAGTTTTAATTAAATATATAGATACACTTATACTGTAAAACAATGCAAAAACTGAACATAATTTTAATTATAAGCGATTTAATTTTCCCATTTTTCTAAAATAGTGTATAATAATTTTAATTTTTTCTGAACGCTTTTAATTAATATCACAATGATTCATGGATATATAAAGTACTTTCAGCATATATGTTGTTGATAAATCAACATATTAGTTTATAGAAATTGATGGAATGGAATGTATAAAATGAAAACAATTTTAAGTCATCTAATTACATTTTGTAACAATTGCAATAATCTATGTGTTGTAGGTACTAAAAGTAAAAAAAATCAAAGAATAAGTATGTACTTTAATCTTTTGGAAACATAAAAAAGGAAATTTCATTGATTAAATAAGAATAATTATAACGTTTATTAACATAATTTATTATAGTATATTAATAAATAAATTTTTTACCAGTTTTTTCTCTTTCTTTTTCCATCTAATTCTTTCTTATGAGATAACATGATGACAACTTATGAGCTGCGCTTATAAGAAATTCCTATTACTATCTACAGTCGGCAACACCTGCCTGAAGATTCATATCTTTCACAGAATGTAGTCAGAATCGGCAAAAGAAAGAAACTGGTTTTGCCGATTCTTTGCCGATTTTCTCTCTCACTCGCCACGCGTATGCACGTTGTATGCTGATCCTTCCTAAATTTATTTGCATAAATATGAGTCGTTCATTAAATTATTAGTTAAATTTATGTTGCCTTATAAGCGATAAAAATATAAAATAACTTTTAAGAATTAATTACATTGTTCGGTAACTATACTTTTGTAAATATAAATAAATATCACTAAGGAACAGACTTTTTTTTACGAGTTAAACATAAAATGTAAAAATTTAAAGCATTGAATACATTAAAACAAATTTCCATGACATAAATATTTTTGTTTAAAGTTATGTTTGAATTTTATTAGAAAATACAAAATATAATTTCAAATAATAATTTGTTAAAATATATTGCTGATACAAATTCATTAAAATTTAAATGTTTAATAAATATAAATCACAACTTAGAAAATTATTACACACACACACACACACACACACACACACACACACACACACACACACACACACACACACACACACACACACACAACACACACATATACACAAACACAACACACACATATACACAAACACAACACACACATATACACAAACACAACACACAACGCATACACAGGCACGCACGCACACATACACACACGGACGCACGCACACACACACACATACACACACGGACGCACCCACACACACACACATACACACACGGACGCACGCACGCACACACACACACATACACACACGGACGCACGCACGCACACACACACACATACACACACGGACGCACGCACGCACACACACACACATACACACACGGACGCACGCACACACACACACGGACGCACGCACACACACACACGGACGCACGCACACACACACACGGACGCACGCACACACACACACGGACGCACGCACACACACACACACGCACGCACGCACACACACACATACACACACGGACGCACGCACACACACACATACACACACGGACGCACGCACACACACACATACACACACGGACACGCACACACACACACACACACACACGGACGCACGCACACACACACACGGACGCACGCACACACACACACGGACGCACGCACACACACACACACACACACACACACACACACACACACACACACACACACACACACACACGCGCGCACACGCGCACACACACACACACACACACACACACACACACACACACACACACACACACACACACACACACACACACACACACACACACACACACACACTTTATATCTCTCTCTCTCTTCACGTAGAAATGGGAGCTTCAATTGTGAAATAAACTATAACATTATGTCATAAACCACACAGAAATTTATTTTGTTACAATCAATATTCATTTTACTATATAATGTTGTGGTGAACTCGGTAATTTTTGGAAAACTCCGAGGAAAACCCAGATTCGTTATTTATACAATTGAATGACAGAGATAAATTGAAAACAAAAATACAATACAACTTAATAATTTATTTTATTAACTTCATTACAAGAGATATTTACATTTATAATTAAAATATTCTTGATTAAATAATTGGGAAGATTCTAACATTATTATTAATTTTTGATATTTACACAATAATCAAAGTGATCAAAGGGATAATGAACAAGAGATCAGACTCACCCCTTTTAGAAGTAGTATCTCCGCATCTTACTTGGCTTACTGTTCAGCATATCTCTTTCCAGACTTTGTCATCTCTTCTTCATCTATTTGTCGGACAACCGCAGTCCATTCAGGATAGTCGATGCAAAGCTTCTCCAGGCCAGTGCAATTATATTCCGTTTACTCCTTTTCTTTGTCGGACTTCTCTGGGGTTTCTGTGTGTGAGGGTTTTTTGCCTCTCTTCCATTCTTAGATGCAGTTTTTAAATTCTCGTCTTATCTTCTCCTCTTTACACCATTGGTTTTCCAAAGTTCCTAAACTTCTATGAGATAGATCAGAAAATTTCCCCCCTTTATCTCGACTGGTCAGATTTACAAACAAAACATATCATAAAACATAAACTTTCCTTGAAATTTTCTCCCGATCATCCATCCCTTCCGAAAGGAAGAATTTATTCCTTTATTGCACTTGGCTCCATGTGGCAATTTTTATTACACCCTTTCCTTTATATTATTACAGCTTAGTTTGAAAGGAAAAGAAGAAACTTTTAACTTTAAAGTGCAATAAAAATACCTATCTATTTTTCTCAGGGTTTGGTTATGTCGTTTTACGCTACGACATATAACAGTAATTAAGGATATATGCTGAACTATAAAATTTAATTTCATAATATTATTTATTATGATAATCATTTACAATGCAATGGTTATATTGATATTCAGGTAGAAATTAAAGTTCTAACATTTTCGTTAAATTATATCTTTTAACATACCATGAAATTAGTTATGGTGTACAAATAATTTTGCTTTGGAATGTGAGGAAAATAAAGAGAAAACTCACTCATGAACCAAACGCGGAGTTTCAATTATTTATGCAAATTTATTCATTATTTATTATGTTAAGCTGTTCCTTTCACACACATTTTCATATTAATTATTTTATAAATTATCCATACGTTTTTAGTGACGAAGTCCCATTGATAATTTCACCTGGAAACTGGTTTTTAATGGTTTTGTTAAATGTCGTCTTTTCTACTTGGATCTTATTTCGTACCAAGCAGACAAGTTTAATTATTATTCGATACATCTTACAAATTTCTTATTAGCTACCACGTATATAATTCATTAGATTTTTTCTCTTCTTCATATTTAATCATTGGACTTTATTGAATATTAATAGTCAAAGAATATAAATATTCCATCCTTTGATATTTTTTTCCCTTCTGTCAATCTTAAACTTTTATTATTATATTTTTCCCTTTTTATTATTCTATATTCTCCAATAAATTTTCTTTCTGTTACATTGCTTTTCATTTGGTCAAAATCTCTGTCTCAGTTCTTTGATCGGATCCAATTTTGATCATGAAATTAATGAGTTATTCCTAGGTTTCCAGGGTCAGGTCGAAATTCTAATGAATTATGATGTATTCTTATTTATTTAAACTTGTCTATATATATATATATATATATATATATATATATATATATATATATATATATATATTATTTTGTCTTTTATATTATAGCAAACAGAAAAACTAAAAGTGTGGAAAAGTGGTCAATAAATTTGATCAATGGTTAATATCTCTTGAAAATAAAATTTGTTTAGTTTTTAAATCATTTTGCAATTTAGTTTACTCTTTTTCTCAACATGGGATTTTTAAAATGTAGCAATGTTTTAAAAACAACATAATTTACTTTTTTTAAGGATTAGAACAATAAATATAATGACAGAAAATATATTTATCTTCCTTATTGAAAGTACATTTAACAAAACAAGAAAGCATACAACAACTGAAAAAAATTGGAAACTTTTAAAAAGTAAATAATTTGATAGGATTTTAATTCAGGAAAAAATTCGCTTAGAAGCCAAAATAGTTGAGAACTAATATTTCGATACTTAATGAATAAATATTCGTTACAGCTTTTATGTTTTCTTTTTGTAAGTTATGTTAATTGAAAGTTAAGGGATTAATTATTTATTCAAGGGTTTATTTTTTAAAAAAATATTAATATGGTGGATTTCAGCTTAACTTCTTTGGAAAACAAACTTATTATTTTTTCTTTAAAAATAAACATTTAAAAATAATGTGAATTGAAACTGATAAAATTGTGAAATATTTGTTGAAACTTTCAATCATTAATTCTCTACAAAGTTTTATTTGAATAAAATCTTTTGGAAAAAAAGGATAATTTAATTACGAATAACTTCTACTTTTTTATAGTTGCAAAATTTAACTTTTATAGCATACAAAAATAAATGCTTGGAATTGTTTTATGTATTTTATTCAATATAATTTAATGCAAATCTTATATTTTGAGTCTTTAAAGATATACAAAAATGATTTAAAAATTTTATAAGCAAAAAAAAAATGTTTTTGGATAATTTATTCATTGAATGAGACATTTTTAAATTAATGATTGTAATATTTAATCATACAGCAATTATTTCAAATGATGAACTGTTTTAAAAGAGATTTTTTATGGTCAATTTTATCTTATGATATAATGGATCAAAATCAAAGTTATTAAAAATTATATTGTTTATTAGCGATGCAAACTTGTTCAAGACTTATTAGGATTTTTTTTGTTGTATATCAATAATTTTATGAAATAATATGTAAAGTAATGGATTGTAATTAAAGAAATTATTAATGAAATTAAACTCAGAGCTGCAAGCTTATAACATTCCCAAAATTTCAAATTTCTTTTAATTTATTCAATGAAAAATGAAATGTATCCTCTTATATACATTCACACCCCCACACGTGCACATAATAAATATAGTGTATCAACATTATTATACAGAAAAATGTCTTAAAATATCTTCCAGGAATGATATCCATACACATCTAGATAGGAAAGCAAATTTTTCAGTATTTTCCTTTTATCTTCAAGTGATTTAAACTAAAAAATATGATGTAAAAATAATTTTACATTCAAATTTTTCAAATGTTTTAAATTATACGATGTGAATGTAATTCTTTCTTATTTATCAAAAATATGTACAGATTTTAATTAGATTTAACTATACAAACTTCTCCTTTTAATTCTCTAATTATGGTTAAAAATTTAACCCATCGTAATGTACCCTTAATTTATCGTATTAAGAGTAACACTTTGCATTTAGTTTAGAATACATTTTAGGAAGTGACTTTTCATTAGATTCTACACAACATGTAATTATTCTGTTCGAAATTAAACTTAACTTCCTTTCAATGCTTGTACTCAGTCTAATTCTTGTTCAGAAAGTGTTTTCATGAAGTAATTGAAAACATTGAGCTGATAATAAACTATCTGATAGCTGTTTTCGATTGCCTCAACTGTTTAAACATGAGATATTCGGAAACAGCTTTGTTACTTGTAATGCATATTTTCCGTTAAGTTTAAAGTTTCTATAGAACAAAATAAAGTTCTTCAAATTTCTTTATTTAATAATATGTGAACACTTATGAGTCAAAATATGTTATATACTTGCAATATTTTATTTGATATAAAAATTTAGTTTAGTAAAATTTGAATGTAAGTAAAAATGAATATTACTAAAAATACTTATGAAATATTCATACATAAAAATCCGCACATAATAATTAAATGTAAATGCTATCTTTTTACAAAAATTAAAAATTTCTAAAAATTACAAAATAGTTTAAGTACATGATCAAATTTATATTTATCTGAAAGGTTAATTTTAAAATTTACATTTTTAACTTTATTATAAAACTTAAATAAAAAAAGTAAGAAGGAAATATTAAACCTTATAAGGAAAGGAGAATTTGTCTGGTAAAATAATTTTTCTGACAACTTCAAAAGTATTAAAAGGAATATTTAAGATGAAAATAGGAAGAAAAATCACTTAATCGAGAAGACCCTTAAGAAAAGAAGCATCATATTTACCAGCATATTTACAGCTCAAAGGAAAACAACTTCAGTAGCCCCATATGTCATTTTTGCTATCAGAGTGTCGCAAGAACAACTGTCTTTCATACGGCTCGATACCCAATATGGCTTCCCGCAGTGAAGGAAGTGACATAAATAAATGAAATTGTTGTTTTGAAGTAATCTTGAGTATATACACTTCTTCGAAATTCGAAATATTTGCTTGATAACTCAAGTGAATAAAGGAAAAGAGAATAGATATGTTTAAAAGAAATGTAGATATTCAATAAATTGAAATTCTTATAAATCTAAGACATGTTAATACGTAAGATAATTCTCTCTCTCTCTTATAACTATAATTTCTTTTTTGTATCGATGATTAGATGTTAATCAATATTATCACAAATGAATATATTGATAATGTTGATTATTAGAAAATATAATCAATTTGTAAATTTAACGGAAAATTTGATACATGAAAACAAATTTTATTACAAATATCAACAAAAATGGTTGATGAACTAATAAAGAACTTATCACATCTTTTTTAAATAATTAACTTTACTAAGCGTTTTTTAATTTTATACAGTTTATTATTCTTTTTATTAAATTGTATAGTTCAAGTATACATAAAAATAGTACATTGTATCTTTAAAATGGTTATTTTATTATTTAATTCATAATTTTCCGTTACTTTACTATTACTCTTCAATGTACTTTTAAAAATATAAAGAATTTTACACTATCATATATTTCACAAATTTATCTATTACAAAACATATCTTACGTAGATGTATTCTTGTTTTTTTTGTATTGAGATCCCAGTCGTGATCTAAATCTTAAAATGGTATATTGGCGAATTTCTGTTGGCGATATATGAGTATTTGTTACAAATTGTTATTTGTGCGAATTAAAAAATGTCCTAGAATTATCAGAATTTAGATGATACATGCAAAGTAGCTTAGACTGGAAACTAAGGACTGGGGATTAATATCAAAGTTCTTGATGATGATGACTTATTATCGTGTGACTTGTCTTTTAAAATAATTTTTATTATATTGGATGCAATGTTGAAACACTTCATCTTTCATCAGAGTTGTGTACACAAAAAGCCTAACTGAGGCAGGGCATAAGGAGCAGTTTCACCGGGCCACCAGATTAGAGGCGCCAATCCAATAAAATGTATATTTTATGTTATAAATCGAACAGAATCTGTTACCAAATTGAATGGAAAGTTTCTTGTTGTGAAGCAAGGGGTGAGAGGCGAAAGAAGTCTCGACCCCAATCAAACTAAGTCATTAATATGTTACTATATATATAAGACATTAACAATTCGCATAACTCAAATAGGTTTGGGACTCAGATAGTGATGTGAATCATTAGAAATTTAGCAATTATGTCTGAGAATCAGCAGAAGTCAGCTCTTTGAACAAGGACAATTCAAAATTAAACGAAGCTGATAAAGCTTATTGTATTTTCGGTAATACCAGTTTTTTGGTAGATTTAAGGACATTACTAGGAAGAGATTTGATTTCGTGGTTTTCATATTCAGCTGATGTAAAGATTTCCTATTAAATCTAAATCAAACGAAGAGATATTTTTTCTCCTCGGAAAATTATCATACACACATTCTTAATATCACAATGAGAATACGAAACAAAGTAGCCATCTCCACGCAGGTATAATTTTGTGGATAAAATATTAAACTATATATGCTAGAAAATTTAACAGTTAATCTTCTAAATTTTTTATAAAATATTAATAACGATTTTATCATTAATTATTTCTTTTTGGAAGTATATAAAAATATTTTCTTTTGAAAACATATTTTTACATAGAACTTAATAATGAGGAGCATCATTTGTAATGAGAGAAGTTTAGTAAAACAAAAAATAATTAAAGAATATCTAGTAATAAATACCAAATATTACTTTAAATTTTATTTTATTGAGATATTTGACTATTAAATTTGAAATTTAAGTTCATACTTTTCAACTTGTATTAGAATTAGGATTTAAAATTTTGGTTTTCTTAATATAGTTCTGAAAGTACTAAATATCTATTCACAATTAATCTTATAGTTCTACAACTAAAGTTTTTTATTGATTTTTGTCTTGAAAAGAAAGACTGATAGTAAATTTATGGTAATCATCGCAATATATAGTAAAAATGTTTTTAACATCTCAATACTTACTAGGAAAGAATGGTATTTAACACATCATAAAAGATAGAATTTTCATCATCAAGTTACTGATTGAAAAATCATATCATTCAAATAAAATAAAGGCTCAAATTTTTGAATTTGTATTAAAATGTAACAATCAATAGAAGATAAAGTTATCGGCAATTTGATAAAGCTTTCTTTTTTGAAATATTTTTCGATTATCTTTTTTTATTTTTACATTTAAATCAACTTTATAGAAATCTCGATTTTGTAGATAAAATAATTATTTAAATGTATTATTTTTACTAGTAATTTTTCTAGTTTTTTAAAAATAAATACGATTTCGCTGAAATTTTTAAGACAAAATTTTACCAAATAAAATTTAAAATATTTCAAACATCTTTTTTTTTTCCAAGAAAGTTCTTTTTTAAATATATTTTGAAATAAATTTATTTGCTTTGTAGGTTTTATCAATTTTTATATCCAGAACTGATTAATTATATTTAATTTCACTAAATAAATTATTTAGAAATCTAATTTTAAAAATTATCCTGAAAAATTTATTGTGATATATATTCACTTTCAAATATTGAAAATTAACTTACAACTTACTTAGTACAATCAATAACTTTCTAACACTAATTACACATTAGGTAATTAAATACTATACATATATCTATATATATATGTATATATATATATAAATATATATATATATCTATATATATATATATATATATATATATATATATATATATATATATATATATATATATATATATATATATATATATATATATATATATATATATATAAATATATAAATATAAACACATAAACATATATATATATATATAAATATATCTATATATTAAAAATTCTAATAAAAACATTTTAAAAGTTTTCTTTTTTCCTCATTATGAAAATTATTACGATAAATTATTTTGTTACTTTTTTTCCATAAATATTATTCTGTTTATATAAGTTGAATTTTACACCTAAAGTTTACCGAAAAATATTTCGAAAAATTTTTGAGGTAAAATTGTAAAACTAATTTTAGATTATTAATGGATTTTTTATGTATTTACTAATAAGTACTGGAGAATCACATCAAATATTTGTTTTATATTTATATATAATATTTAAGCAAAATGCAAAATTAATTAGTTAAGATTTTTTGATTGCTTAAAGCATTACTTTAAATTAATAAAGGCCAGGCCAAGCAAAATATAAATAATATGTTTTATAATAAGAGTTTCTTGAAGATGGTTCTTAATATACAAATCTATATTAAATAAAACTACAAACTATAAAGATTCTTAAAAAAGGAAAAATAAATAAATTAGAGAATTGACATTTTTGCTGCAAAATGTTTTTGAACTTTCGTACGAATAAATATTTATTTTGATTACAGGAGCGATGATGTGAAATTATCAATGACCAAATGGATATTTTTCTATAAAAATACATAAGTTTGAAAAAAAATGATTCTCCGAAATAAACAAGGGTAGGAAAAAATAATTTAAATGGAAAGTAAATTTTCCAGCTGTAAAATATAAATTACGTTTCTCTGCTATTGTTGAAAGAAACTTTAATTAAAGTTGCTTTAGTATCTTACTCAAAAAAGGCTTTAGCTGCAAAAAGGATTCTTAAAGAAATGAGAACTTTCCTTAATTGATAGATTCCGAAATAATTACTGTGAGTCTCTGGAGCAATTGTTAAATTTGTCTCTGTTACTTCCTGAGCTCACTTAATTGGTTTGATATAGATAGATAAGAGGAATTTGTTCTAGGTCTTTACTGATAAAAGAGGATTTGGTATGAAAGGAACAAAGCAATTCAATATTTCTGTATTTACTTAAAAATATATTAGATCTTTTTACTCTCATTATATAATGAAATATAAAATTTTGTTGATTAATTTGGATTGCTTGTTCAATTAAATAAGATTTTGAATGTTTTTATTTGTTTTAATTTAAAACCAATAGCCCAGAATCATTAAATTTGATACATAATTATACATAAAAAGAATATATAAACTCTTTAATTGCTTTATGTAGGGTAAAATTAATTTAATCTTAAAAAAGTTTTCCATTCATTTGAATTTAATATTAATATCAGTTTATTTCATTTTGAGTTAAATTTAATTTTTTTATGTATTTATTATTTAGAGTTGTATAGTAAAACACTTTGGATGGTTAATGTGATATGATATTATTTTAAATAAACCAAATTACAATAATAGAAAAAAAATTATCTTTTGATCTGTATACCTTAAAACAAAATGGGGTACTACTCATTAATAGTTAATTAAGAATGAATAGAAAAAGAGCACATGTTAAATTAAAACCATTTATAATTAAAAATTGAACTATATGCTTAAAATTACAGAAAAAATAAATTTATAAAAGCTTTTGTTCAAGGAGTGATGAAATGCCTTTTTTCCTTTATGTTACGACATAAAGGAAAAAAGGCATTTAAAATTTTTAGCATTTAAAATAAGAGGATAATACGAAGTTAAATTCATTTTAATAACAGTACAAGAAGTAGAATAATAGTTCAAAAATTATTTGAATTAAAAACGAGTAATAGAAATAAAAGAGACTTGTTCATAATGTAACACATAAGTCGTACTTTCACCTTCGTGATGCTGTGATTAAATGAAAGATGCACCTTACTGACTCAAATTCGCATAGCCTACTGCATAGCGAGTTTGGCTTGTCCAAGTGTCATAAGTAACAACAATAACAGCACAACATATATTTTGAATTTAACAAATAATATAGGCTTCCACATTTATTTCATCTTTTGTAGTAACAACATGAGTTTCTCGTATGGTGTAATAGGTCTAATTAGGCGCATTCCCAAAGGGACCATGTGGGTTGAGACTTCCAAATGTTATAATGGTCTTATTCATGTATTGAATTCATGAATTCACGCATCCGATATAAAGTTTTTTGGGATGTAACAATTGCATGTTTCATGAAAAAAAAATCTTCTCACTAGTTAATTTTTTAAGTAATTGTGTTTCTTCTTTTTATATTTTTGAAAGCCGAATTTGTTACAAATTCTGTTTAACCAAATTGTGATGACATTCTTTGAATTAACACATTTTAAAATTTAAGTTTAATGACATTTAATAAGTATAGCATGAAAATACTATGCATATATATTATTTGATAAAGCATTTTGAATTACGAATATAATTTAGATTAATGCACAATTTATAAATCAATGTAAACAATTATCATTTGATGTTTCAGGGATACTTTTCTCAAGACAATTTAATGCGTTGTTTTAAACTATGATGATATGATATTATGTAAATGAATTTTTAAACACTGAGAAAATAGAATCCTATGACATCACGAATTGTATTTTAATAATCATAAGTAATTTCTTTTAAAAATATCTTCCTTTAAGTTGTAAAATCAAACAATTATTCATTATAAAAGGTCTTTATTTACTGATTGTAAAATTTCATAACAAATAAAGGGTTTAACATTTAATTTTCTGAAATAAATTTTATGTTGTGATTTATATGTAATATTGAAAAAAATACTAAAATTTATGGGAATTTTGAGTAACTTAGGTTTTATTCTTTCTTATCAATTATTTGTTTTATATTCCAAAGATTAATACCATAAGTATACATGTAACATATACTATACTTATAGTTCTCATGAACCTTTTTTTTTGGAAAATTTAAAAAGTTTCTTTATAATGATTAAAAAATTCAATTTGAATTAAGATACATTCAAATTATTCAATTTTTACCCACTTACAAAAGTCTACACCAAGTAATTCAAACATAGTTTACTTTGGAAAATTGAACAAGTGTCTAAACCAACTGAACAAAGTCTTAAAAGAGTTTTCTAAATTGTTCAACATCTTTTATACTTATTAATACTAGTTCTCACATTTTAAAACTCTTATGTAATAAAAGTTTTTCTTTTTTTTATATTTAATGATTTAAAAATTTAAACGATAGTTACAAATAAATCCTAAAAATTCAAGGAAAATGTTTGAGTTTTTCATTACTATAATAAATAGAATTAAATCTATAGCCTAATCTATTATAATACATAATAAGCTAAACAGATTTTTGGTGTTTAATTTATTATATTCTAGTATTTAACCATCGAAATCGAAATTTTGATAACAGATTTTATTAATATATATTTAAAAAAGGAATGTTTTAATTTGCGATACATTTTCACCCCTTTTTGAATGAGATTTCTTTCTTTGAAGTATTACATGATAAAATGTAAAAGTAATTTATGTTCAAATCCTTAGAGGAATGTTTTATAATGTACGAATAAAAATAAATTAAGACATGCACTTCTGATTCCTATTGTGAATTTGTAGCTAAAACATTCACTATTAAGAAATACCACACCTAAAAATACGACAAATTTTAATGTAAATGTATAGTTACAGTCCTTGAAATATTTAGAATTTTATATTAAAAAATTCTTGCACCATTCTCTATGAAAAAAGAATTTCATTAAAAATGTATGAAAGGAAAATAGATAGGCTTGAGAATTTAAATTATGTTTTCTAAAGGAGCAATTTTGCAATGAAATGTAGTACACGAAATGTAATGAATTTTTAAAGTTCTATTACTCGAGAGAAAAAAGTTTCATTTAGTATATTTAATTTTAAAGAAATAGAATTAATTAAAGACAAAGAAGTACCTTGAATCACATTATTTTTTAACGTAATAAATGATAATTTTATTTTTTGTTATCTAATTAAAAAGTAAATTCTGAAAAGTAATACATGAACAAAATAAGTTTATTTCCTTCATTTCTTTTTAAGAACGAAAAAATTCGGGTTATTATAACCATTGCAAAATGTATAAGAAAAGTTTTTAGAAGGGAAGAAATTCCATTTTCGGTAAGAGAAATTTATAGTTTTATTCATTTCTTTTTTCAAAGTAGGATACATTTCTTATAATTGCAACAATCTTCATATGGAAATTCAAGTCATCGATAATTTATTTCATCTCTTGAGAATTATTCAGTTTTCCGATGAAATATGGAAATTATATACAAACAAACAATTCTTCACTAAAAATTTTCTGGAAGTTATTTTTTTGTTGCAGCAGCTAGCACCAGTTCTTTAATGAAAGTACATTTTTTATAGAAAATGGATTGCTTTGACTCTCAAAATATTTATTGTTCTTAAGTTGAATTCCATTGAGAAAAGTAATAGTTAATTTAAAAACAAAATGAATTTGACTTTTATTCATTATATATTCTATACAGTTTTGTTAGTTCTTTTCTTATGTTAGTTTCTTTAATATAATTAAATTTTTGATCTGGATTAATAATACAATTAAAATAAATATTTATTCGAAGCATAATATATTTAAGTTTCTCTAGAGAAATTGCATTGCAATTTTTTAAAATTTCTTTGTATTGACGTTTTTTAATCACGTACGGTAATTTATTCAATTAATTTTAAAGTTATTTAGAATTATATGTCTAAATAGATTAGTTTTTTCTTTTATTTGGATAAAAACAGTTCTTAAATATATTATGAGTTGATATTATTTAAAAATTTGTGCTATTGATTTAAATGAATTTTAATTACAATTTTTCCCATTTTTTTTAAAATTTTAAGATGTAATTAAAAATAATCGAAAATAAAATTTGAATAGATACATGAACGTATTAAATTGATTCTCGAATATTTAAATTTGTGCTGTTCGAAATAAAGTATTTAAATGTTTATAATATAGAAAATAAGGAAGAACAAGAGAACTTTAAAATTTTTTTCTGTATTTTAAAATAAGATATCTGAGAAAAATTATAAAATAAAATACTAATTCTATAATATAAATTTTTTCTACATTAATTATTCCTATTTCTCTTTAATGTTAACATTAAAAAATAAATACGGATAAAATAAAATTATTAATTTAGTTTTATTTTTAGAACAACTTTTCTTTCACTTTAAAATTACTTTCTAACGAATTTTTATTTTCCAACTGTAGTAAAATTCCGTCATCGTTATTAGAAAAACTGGACAAAATGGTTTATTACTTTTTAAACTGAATAATTTTCTGAAAAAAATATAATTTAATATTTATCAAAGGAAAATTTCTTCTTAAAATATTAAAGTTTATTAGATAGAAACAAATTTTTTTCCATAAACAGCTTTTATTTTGTTAGCAGTAACTAATTCATAAATTTTGTATAAAGACATAAAGAAACATTTAAACTAGATCTATTTTAAAGACCCAATAAACCCATATGAAACATTCATTCCTTTTTCAATCACAGGAAAATAAGTTCTTTTGCATTATTTCATTAATTTTTTTTTATAATAATATATGAGTTTTAATGTCTAAAAGCTCATATATTAAATAATAAATGATTCATAATGATGCACATTTGAATTTTCTGGCTTCTATTTTGTAAACTATTTTTTACGCAGTAGAATATTAAGTATATTCTTACACCACATGAATAGATAGACATTTTTTTTATCTTAAATTAGTATATAAGAAATAATCTGATTTTCTTAGTATACAAATTAGCATTAAAATTTATGTTATAAAAGGGATACTTTTAAAAATGAATTAGAATATAGAGGGAAATTATATAATTATATTATTTATTAGAATATAAAAGTAGTCAATATCATAAATCGCACAGTAACTATGCGCTACAATATTAGTAATTTCTTATTCTATTTATAATTATTATGTTATTATCCTATTAATAAACTTCAGAATTGTTATATACATCAATCAATAGTAGACTTATTGCTTTAATCTCTGAAAAAGAATTATATAGAAATAAATATAAATCTAATAGTGAATAGTGCTTATGATTTATAAAAAATAATGTAATAAATAATATTAAAATTTTGAACTTTACTTTGTGGAAATAAGGAAAATCATTGTCATTTTATGTAATACTCATTTTAAGATATTACATTCTTATACAAATTTCTGACATATAAAGTGTGTAATAACATACTTTTGTTTGGCAATATATTGGATGAATACAATTGCTTCATGAAATAAAAAAAAAATTCCTTTAAATATGTTAATATGAAAGAATCATTGGTCTTATATACAAAAAATACCATTTCAAAGTAATTTCTATGTAAGTGATCATTTTATTCAAACGCTGAACGTTTGCTTATAAATAACTGTAAATACAATTTAATAAAATTAAAAATTACAGGGGCTCCAGAAAGCATGATGGAAAATAAACGATCATAGTGAAAAAAGGACATTAGATGAGAATAGGATACGTATATATATTTTTTAATAAAGATATGAGTGACATTTCATATATAAGATGCTGGATGCCTACGGTTCTCGAATGCAATGTTATAATGCCAAAAATTATCACGAGTTGTAATCGGAATTTTTAATATTAAAAGTAGGTACTTTAATCTCTTTATCATAAATATTCATCAGATATTTCACTAAGGTACAACTTTAAAGGAATATTTCTTCAAGATTATATGTGCTCCCACTAATACTTTTTGACATCTTGGCTACACCTTATGAATCTATGACACTGCATAAACTTAATTTCTAATTCTATAAAAGTCAGTGTGTGCAAGAGTGTATAAAGCAGTAAATGCGATACTCATAAGCTTTATAGACATGAATTAAAAACAAATGAATTCTTAATATTCAAAACATCTTGAATATTTCACAAAGAAATATTTTGCCCTTGTTATGGTATAATAACTAAAGGGGCGTGGCAGAGCATACTAGCAAGTTTTCTACAAGTGTATTGTGTTTTTAAATTATGAAACACTATCAAAATTAATTTATAAAATCTCGGATATAACGAACAAAATTTAAAATTTTGAACTAGTTTCTTCAACATTCTCTAATAGAATTATCTTCTATTGATAGGATAATAATTAAATTCTCTAATACCTACAAACATAATTTTTGACTTAGAACTGTAAAATTTCCAGTTACATTTGTATAATAAAATATGCTTGGCAAACAGGAATATTATAAATGTTTACACATTCATTCCACTACAGATATTTTTGAATAATTTTAAAACAATCATAATAAAATATTGTCTCGTGAGAAGTCCTATAATAATATTAGCAATGATTGATAGTTTGCTGAAATTGTAACAAATATAAATATTAAAAAATAACATAAAATGCATAGTCTTCTAACAGAACAGTTATGATAAATAATGATTTTACATCAAAGTTACTTTGACTTTATATTTAAAGCTAAAATCATGTATCATAATTTTGGTTGCATTAAGGATAATTTTTTATCATTTGTTTTGAAGTGATGGACAGTTAATAACAGGTAATAAAAAACCTTCTGAATAAGTAAATAGAAATATCAATAATTTATTCTGTAATGATATTGACCGTTAAATAAACGATCTTCATACTTACATCATCATAGTAATCCTTGATTAGGTTGTATGTTGCTTTATGAGATAGAGAATAATCTGAGAAATCCGCCAATTAAAAATATTTAGTAAATAAAAATTAGTTAAAAGCTTACCTTGTTCAAAGAGCTACTGTACATTATAAGTTTAAATTTTAAATATAAGGTAATAAAATGTAAAATGCAAAGATTTCTTGCACTTTACATTTTATTACTATTCACTGTGAGGAATAGTAATAAAATGTATTGTATTTAAATTCACTGTGAGGGTCTTAAATTAATGTAATAAATATTATTAAACTTTTTTAAAATTTAAAATCACAGTGTTTTGTAAAATTAATCTCGAATGATAATAAATAAAAACAAATTAAAATGATTTTCTGATTAAACTGAAATTATTAAAAAGTAACAAAATTAATAAACTGCGAGAAAAAATTTGAGCACGAAAATTTATGACACCAAGTCTTAAAGCATATAAATGTTTTGAATTTAAGGTATTTATTTCTCTTTTGTTTCACAGACAATTAATAAGAATTAATTTTAAAGAAATTTAGATTGTATTAAGTCGCTTTTTTTAAACTAAATTATATTGTCTGAAAACATGTTAGTTCAAGTGTAAAATTTCAGAGAATTTGATATTTAAAAAGTATAATTATGATATTATACAACATGAACAATTTCTGTGGTTAATGGTTTGTAAGCAATTTCATTAGATTTATAGTGTTATTTTGATTTGAAATCAATAAAAAATTATTACGATTTATTTTATTAACCAAGTGTATAATGTTTTTATTTATTTTACAGGTTTTGATGCTCATCACGTTAATTTAAAAGACTACATTATAATGTTTTTGAGATAAATAGTTTCTCCACTCATTTATTTTTTACTTAATCTTATATAGGATTTTATTGAATCTTTGATGTATTACATATAATTTCTAATTTATTACTTCATTAATTTTTTCCTACCTAATCTAAGAAGCTTTCATAGAAACATACAGAAAAGTAATTGGAAAACATTATTAAAAAACTTAGATAAATAATCATTTCATGCGGATGCATGCTTGAAAACATTAAAAGAAAAAATATTCAAAAATCTCACAAAGTGTCAAATATTACATGATTTATAATTTAATTAAAGTTTTGAATAACAGATGAGTTTATGAAAGTTTTCTATTATGATGAGAAATTTTCTATCAGAGAAATAGTATTAATTCTTTATTTTTGCAGAAATGTTAGCTAGCAAAGAGTTTAAAAATATTCAATCTGTTTCTTCAATCTGTCTGCACATCGACAGAACTTACCAGGAAATTATAGCTTAGATTATAACTATTTACTTTCAAGTAAACATGTAGAGATAGTATTTCAAATCCTCTTAAACTAAATGGTAAAATTTATTTTCGCTTTAGTTTGCTATGGTCTAGTCAGAGTTCTTTATATAAAAACATTTTTCCTGCGTAGAATACGGATTTATGAGATGCTTATTGTATAAATATTTACACAAGTTTATTTTCGTTAAATTGTTTGCTAAATTTTTAGTTTTTTATTGTCTGGGTCTTACACCTTATTATCTAAGTAATAAGGTGTTCTCAGAGTGAATGTCACTTGTTTATTTAAAGTTTATTTTCTAACTTATATATGAATTTTGTTCAAGAATAATTCAAGGGAATTTCTTATTGTATCAATGAATTTTAATCTTCCAACGGTTGAAGTCACAGTTTACTTGTTTATCAAATTCGGTTATTCTGTTTTTTTAATCATAAATCTTATGAGTTGATATTTTAACAGGAATTTTACTATCAATTGACACTAAGATGCTCATTTAGATGCTTTTAGCTTTTTGTAATAATAGACAGATATTATTATACTTAAAAATATCATTTCTGTGTATATTTAGATGACAGCTGTTCAATGTTTGTATTGAAATCAAATTACATTAAGAAAATTATATTCAAATTTGCAATTACTTCATAAAATTTTATTCTAGATTTTAATAATATCATATCTCATTACGTTCTTTTGTACAAAATGATATTTACTGGATAAATATATTATACTGTAAAAAATTTATTAACAAACAAACAAATTAAATTTTCGATAAATTTGAAAGAATAAATCCTGAAAGAATAGGACAAAAAACAATCAACTCTGCCAACAATTGCAACCCTTTAGCGCCTAAGAATTGAGTTGCATAGAACTTGAATATCTACGAATTATGCACACATAACTATCAATAAAATTTTAATTCGATGCCACCGCAGTGATTAATTCAGTAACGAGCTTATCGCTCAGTCACCATTGACCAGTTTCTTAAAATTGAGAGATCTTGAGAATATACTAATCAAGAAAGTAACCGCGCGAAAATATTCTATTATACAAAAAGGTTATATTATATCAATAATCAGTGATAATGTATTAATAATTATCAAATTAATGTAATGAAATCTAATGTTTCGAAATGGTTAAATTAAACACACAACAACTGGAGTAAACTCAGTAGAAATATTACCGTCAAAATTCATATCACCATTAGTTCGCACAAGATATGACTGGTAAGTGTATCCTCGTAACATCATTCTAGCTAATGGGCTAATATGACAATGTAAAATGGATGCAGGCAATATACATTCTCTATGATACCGTAAAACCTGTATGTGATCAACGTGGTTGTATAAACAAAGCCAAGTTTGAGCAAAAAAAATGTCAAGATTTTTGCGCTGAGGTTGATTAATGATCAAGAGATTAGAAGCTCTCGTGTCTGTTATACGACATTAAAGACAAATTATGATCGAACAGCTGACAGTTTATGCTGTTAGAACTATTGTCTAACATTTTGTACTGGCACTATTTTACAAAAAACTCATGTAACACAACACTTTTCATTAATGAAGCATAGATTACTGTCTACTTTTTCCGCCATTAGTACTAGTTTGTTGTTTATTCAAGCCCAGCACATTATATGTATAATGCACTAATTCCATTAATTTAATTTTCTTTCAAAAGTTATAAAATCTTTACTGATGTACAGTTGTGATACTATAAACTGCAATCTCAGTTAACTACATTTCGACTTCTTTGAAAGTTAGTAACATGCCAATAATTTCTTTTACTTATGTGAAATATCACAATGTCTTTTAGCAATCAACGGCGTTCAAATTTGCTGTATAAATGACAAAACTATAGTACGATTTCTCCCTTCAAATTCATTGCAGATACCATAGCCACAACTTGATTTATATAAATGTATTAAAAAGCTAATTATTATTAAAAAAGCAACACTAATTCTGTTAAGATAAACAAATGAATTTCGTTATAAAAGGTGTTACTATTTTATTTGCCAAATTACGATTACAATAGCCAAACGTTATTTTTACAATAGTTAAGTGAAATGCTATCAATGGAACTGATACACTTCTCTCTCAAAATTTTCCATCACAATGTTCAACGAAAGCGAAACTGTACAGAATATATGCCCTCATAAGTTCCGTAGAAAGCGGTTTATAGAAATGTTTAATATCAAACTAACTGACACAAAATTGGAAGTTTTTCCCTTTCTCCTCTACACTTTAATATATAAAATGGAAACACATGAATTTCATTATTTAAAATGTGTTATAATACAAGAGTTTCAAGTCATTCTGAAATTCTTTCAATATTTTTGTAACTTGCTGTGTTAAAAAAATGTATCTTATCTAAATTTATAGTATATCTTTAATTTGAATTTTGTTTTAGAAAAATTAGGTCAAATCATATTTTTCAATAATTGTTTTGCCTTTTGGATTTCATACATGCTTAAAGGTTTTATTCAAATCAACAAAACCATACTTATAAAAAAATTAATTGTTTATGCAATCAATAATAAAAACAATTAAAAATTTTAATGTAAATTTAATCAGAAAGTTCTCTTGGATATCAGAGATTAAGTATTACCTCATTCCTCATATATCGAAAATATTTATTATACATTTTCAGAAAATGCAATTAAGTGTGAATGAGTGATAGATAACTAAATGGTTTACCTGCTACATTGAAATTATTATCTTAAATAAATTTAGTTTATAATGATCTAACATGAGATCTATTAATGTAAGCAATTTAAATCCAGGAAAATATTTTCAATTAAAATATACATTAAATATAGTTTTAACTAAATATATTTAGCCAAAATAATATTCATGTAATGCTTTATTCATCCCTTTTAATTTCATATTAGTTTAGAATTAGAAATTCTGACAGTATAAATAAAAAGTTACCTTTGAAATATTCTTTATACTTTATTAATTTAAAATACAATATTTTAAATTGTTATTAATGTGCTAAATGTAAAAATTGTACATTAATCAATAAAGATGCCCTCTGGGTTTTAATTAATTCCCCTGGATGGTATAAATGTTGAGCTGACTTAATGATCTTTAAGCTTGAATAATTTGCATTATATGAGTTTGTAAGTATTATTCCAAAAAATATGATTACTTTTAATTGAGTGTAAAAGAAAATGAAAAGGAGAATCTTATATTTTCTGTATATAACGTCAAAACTAACTGAAAGTTTCTCAATGATTTTATTACAAGGATTAATTTCATATTTTTTTAAAAGTAAAGAAATTATTATTTAAGATATTATATAATTTTTCATACAATACAAACCAAACACATACAGTATGAATTCATTGAATAAACTCTCTTGATTATGTTGCCATGGTTGTTCTTAAGATATATTTAGATAGAAAATCATTAAAAATATGGATTTTGTTAAACCTTAATGATAAGCCTTAATATTATTTAAAATATAAAGTTTTACTTCGTTTTAGAAATAAAACTGTACATTTTAATTTATCCAATTTATAAACAATAAAATGCTTTAATTTTAACAAAATTCTTATAGAAAAATGCAAAAGCTGTTACAAATCTTTACTACCTTTGAAAATAATAAAAAAAATCATTCTTTAAAATAATAAAAACTTCAAAATCATTTATTTTTTCGAAATGGAATTTACTAAAAATAAATAAATTTAAATTATTGTTTGGGTAAAATAGTAAAGATTGGGAATTTATTTTTCATACTGAATATTTTTCCATTATATATTTCATACGCAAATAAAAAATAAATAGGAAGTAAATTAAATGTTTGAAGTGCATAGTTATTTTAATAATTTAGATTTCTGTGTGTACCATCAACATTACGCAACTAAAATTTCCATTAAATTTTTTTTATCTAAAAGACAAATAAAAATTTTTACATACAAGAGAGCCTGCTTCCAATTATAACAAGTGAAACCAATTTAAATATATATGTTATTTTCTTGCTGAAACAGTTTAACTGTACAAGCTTTGCGTGGATGTGAAAAGAAAATACCGATTGAAATTGCTTTCCTTCACAATAAAATGAGATTGAAAAAACGTAAATCACAAGCAAAGAGTTATTTTCTTGTTCGTTCTTATTACATTTTCATTAAAATATTTTTACAAGAAACATTCTATAGGATTTTATGAGCTTTTCAACCAGCATGTTATTATTAAAGACCGAAAACCAGGGAAAACTATTTTACAGAAATAAAGATTTAGAAGAACATATTAAATGAAATTTGAAATATCCATGCAAATGTATTTTGAATGTTTCTCTTGAAAAATGTTTAAAAATATTTGCCAGAATATCTTGATTATTAATATTATTAACGAAAAAGAATATTAATAATTTATATTTTAATTAATTATAATTTTAATCAAATTGTTTAATAATGTTAATATTTTATAGTTAATATTTTTATAGATATATATATTTTTGAAATAGTTTGTATAATTCTTATTTTTCATCTATATAATCGAAATATTCATTAAGAAATGTATCACAGATTACTTACTTTTGTTCAAAATTCTTTTAATAGAATCCCAGATTGTAGATTTTCATCAAATTTTTTTATCAATGAATGTACATTATATATGGAAAGTTTCTATTAAAATTAATGTGCAAAATTGATGAAGCTATATACCTTTTTTAGTTTTGGATTTTTATTTCAGGTTTAATTCAATTTTAAACATGAATAAAGTTTCCCTTTCATTAAAAATACATTGCAAATATAGTGTTGAGTTGGGCTGTTATAAATTTAAGGTGATTTTTACTATCACATATTTATAATCCATCTAATTTGTAATTCACAAATTTTAGAATCATTAAATTATTTTAAGGTAAATATACTTTTTAAAAGAAAATAATAGGATTGAATTCTAAGAGTCAGCCGGCCATTGAGAAAACATCTTTAGTTTGTTTATTATTCAAGAATGAAATTTTTAAAAAGAAATAAATTCACACACACAACAAATTGTTTTATTAACTACAGTTACAATGGAATGAAATTTGATAGAACGAAAAATACTGCTTCAGTAGAAAGAATCAGATAAAATTAAATTTTATTACAAGTTAAATAAAGTCACATTCACCAGTCTAATCACACCGCATGATTTTTATTTAAATAAATATTTGAAAATGCAATTAAAGATTTAATAAGAAAGCATTTCTTAAACTTATATATTAATTACAGTCAGCAATTATGAGTAGTTTGGAATCTATTTAGCTTTAAATATATTTAAACGTATTCAATATATTAATCTTATATATAGACCATCATTAAATTTGGTCACCATAAAAGCAGTATGCATTACATGTCAAATTACAGAATAAATAATTACATTTTAAAATATGGAAATACGCATGATTTCAATTCTAGCACACAAATGAATGATGTTTAACACTTTATACTAAAATTGAGCATAAAAAATTGTGCTGAGTTTTAATTTAAAAAAAGACATTCGATATATTTGTTAACCAAATGTTTGATATATATATATGGTATAAGCATGAGATATTTCAGGAAATCACAGCAATAATACGGGTTATCGGGAAAGGAATTTATTATTTTGTGAAATGTATTGTTTTTCTAAAAAAAGACTTTGAGATTTATTATTTTTATTCCTTTGTATTGATGCTTGTATTTCTTGAAATTTTTCTAGGCAAATGCGAATTAAAACATTAAAGAGATATATGGTAAATATTATGGAATATTCCGGCCATTCAGTAAACAATGAGTTTGGATTTTTGATAGACTATGCATTTTTGTTTTAACGTCAGCTATTTTGAGTTAGGAGTTAGTTTTTCGCTGAGAAAAATTCATTTTTGCATGGAAAATCTGAATGAGGATGACAATACGCGGAACTCTTAAAATTGTGATTGGTATTGAAACTTTTGTACCTTCAATTGACACCTTATTAAGGTTAAGTGGTATTATGATATTCAGTAAACAACGAAGCCGCTTACAGTAATGATTTCAGGTTATCTTTATAAACATCACAATTACACACGTGTCAAAAAAAATAAAAATCAGGGGCTTTCTCCCAGAAATACCATTTGGGATTCTTATGCTTACAAAAAAGCATCTTTTCAAATCATCTTTTAAAAAATTCTAAATTTATTACCAGAAGAAGTTGGTAACATCAAAACATCAGCAAGTTAATACATAATATATATATATTCTAGTGTCTGAGAATTAATTCCAATCAATGACTATAATGTGTTTAAATTTTAACACAATAATAGACATATGAAGTGACTTAGCATGAAGAGTTTATATTACAAATAGATGACATTTTATGCTAACAACTAAGTAAACACCTGCTATTGAAGAAGAATAGTATAGAACAGAACCCAAAATTTGCCCAAAACTAGTTTACTCTATTAGAATAAATCTAAAATAGAATATTTGAATAAATTTTCACAACACAATCTTCTGAATATTTAAATTTTTTGGCAGTTATTTTGAACGTTTTTACTGTGGTTTAAATAATGATGAACATGTTCTATAATATTTTATACTAACAGTACTTAAAATCAGAGTTTTTCACTTGCATTTCAGGCTTATAATTATAAATAAATGATATTTTGTAAAAGTTTAAAAATTTTTCTTTTTTTAAATAATTTACTGCATACAATTTTTTAACCAGACTGCATTCTATTAAATGCTCTTTTAGAAATCTCATCAATCATTTATTAGGAAATACTGCAGTAATACGTTGTGATTGTCAATGCAATTCTCATTTTTATTTTATTAACTATGTTTAAGCATATGTATACATATATATATATATATATATATATATATATATATATATATATATATATATATATATTTATATATATAGAATGTTCTTTCATTTATTATAGTTAATTCTATATTGAATTATTGTCAAGAAATGATTAATATGAAAACAGCAGAAAAATTTTGTAAAACTTTTTAAACGTTAAATTATAAAACGTCATTTAATGTAAATGAAGTGAATATGAATGATGTTATTATGAATATGTATGAGTAAATAATTATGATTTAAAAATTATTTACAACATTGAAACAAAAACAATTTACTCTGAAATTTGAGAAAAATAATAAGAGTTTTTATGAAATTTTTTGCAGAAAATGCTTAATAAAGAAAGCTTATATATACTTAAAACATATTGCAAATCACAACAAATTAAACAAAACAATATTCTCAAACATATTTTGTTACACGTTTTCACTAATTTAAAAGATGCATGTGACTTTTTAAACTTCGTGTAGATAGTTAATGAATTCATTTCCAATTCCTTCTAATTTATAGTATAAATGTATATCAAAATACATCGATTTAGACAACACACACTTGATAAAATACCTCTGTTTTGTCAATTTTAATTAATGAAAAAGTGTCAAAATGCATAAAAATTTTTAAATCATAATTTTTTTTTATTTTTGATTTTTATGACTAATTATTATTTGACATGAGAAAAGTTGCCATCCAAACAATTTAAGACTAATTTAAAATAAGAACCTTAAAAAATATATCAAATCTTGCATAACAAGCTTGACGATTTTTTTGAAGCATTGCGGAAATATTGTAGAGGAATTTTGGAATTTAAATTAGTTCAAACATTTAAGACATTTTTAAACTGAATTTCGTTCAACTTCTACAAAGAATATTACTGATCTTCAAATGCAGAGTTTAATACTAATGTAATGCAGAGTTTAATAATTTTATGTAAAAAATTTAACAGTGATAAAAAATTTCAAATAACATTTTTAAATTATTTATTTATAATTTTCATTAATATTTATAAATTATAAATCTCAATCCCAGTAATTTAGAAGAGAAAATGATATATAAGTATTAAAATCGTTAGCAAATATATCTTTGAATTATATATTACGATACATTTTTAAATATTTAATATTTAATGCTGCATTTACTCTATTACATATTTTTATTTTCTATTCATTAATTGAAGCAATCATTTCAAAACTGAAATTAAGTAACTTATAAATTTATTTACTACATTCGACTCCACAAAATTAAAATTCATTCGTTAATTGAATGAACTTATTGCGTCCATTCAAACAATTTGACGATATTCATTTTCTCCAGAGGAATGTAGTTGAAATTCCCACACTGAATGTAAAACTCTTCATTTTGGAGGATATTAAAATTCATCTGATTATGTCAAAAGATATTATACACGTTTATGAGTCTAACCAGTGAGCACGTTATTAGAGAAATATTTCAATGAAATGGTTTTAGAGAAATGAGTTGTATTCCTTATGTATTATGCAATGCTATTCATTCCAGTAAAATCATATTACGCATGATTCTGTAAATTCATGAAATATTCATTCTTAATTTAGCAAGCGTGTTATTGTTTTACTAAACTCAAGTTTTCGTAAAATAAACATCTGTAATATTTACTGTAGAACCGATTTTAATGGATCCATTTAAATTCATGGTTAGGAAAATAAATCTCAATTGTTAAAATGGACACAAATGTTCTAAATTCAAATAGAGAGAATTTTCATAATGCATTTGATTTGGTATTATTCGTAGTGTATAATAAATAATAAATAGGAGTTTATTATTAACTTAATCTCGTGAAGAACAATTGAAGATAATTATAAAAATAAGTTTCATGATAAATGCTTATGACTTCAATGAATTTGATTAAAAAATGTGAATATCATTGATTGATTTGTTAGAGAGCATAACGATTGAATAAGGTAAAAAGTAATAATTGATATATTTCATAGTTTCATTTCGGAAGATAATTCAGATTCATCATTCTAACATGTTGAATGAAATACAAGTTTAAATTCTATTTCTTAAAGAGAAAATATCACTCTGGATATAATATCACACACATTTAACTATTTTATTTACTCACAAAAAATTTAAAATTTTAGTACAATTTAAAATTTAAATTTTCTTTTTTAAAACAATTGATTTTTTAGTGTCTCTGATCATTAGTAGGAAATACAAATCGACATATTCTCATAAAACTTCAAAAGTTAAATTAGTTTAAAGATTAAATGATTAAGTAAATTATTTTAACCTGCAAAACGCACTATCATTTGATTTTTTGTTTGAGGACATATTAAAATATGGATGATAAAATTTCATAAAATATGCCATTTATCAATAATTTTAAATTTAGGAATTTTATTTTGAAGTCATCGTAATGTACTTTTCTGTTAAAGTATTTTTGTTAAGTACTTTTCTGTATTTTAAATTTTTTTGATTATTTTAAACAAGGAATTCTATTTAAGATGAAATATTTTGTAATGTTTTAAAGGTGAAGCGAAAAAATAAAAAAATAATAATTGCTATAAATAAACGAATTTTGAAGGAAAAAAGAAACTTTTTTTGTAAATAATTGATATAGTAAATTCAAGTAAATAAATAAATTTTGAAAAAAAATTATTTACAATTTAGGTAGTGAATTCAAGTTTATATAAGTGTTTCTTCACAAATTAAGTACTTGAATATGTACTTAAAATCAATTTATTAAAATTAAAATGTTCATTTGATGCTTTTCTCAAATATGATACCAGAATTTTTAAGATATCATTAAATTTACTAGAAAACTTTCAAATTTATGAAATGTTTTTAATTTGTCACAATATCCAACTAAGTGAACAAAATTATACTTAATTTCTTTTTGTACAATCAGCAATTAAAATCTGAGACGAAATATCTAATAGTTAACTTAATTTGAATTGCTAAATTGAATTAAATTTAAACTCGAATTTTTCTTTTTTGCTTATAACTAAAATTTTTAAATATTTGTATTCAGCTTGGTTCGGCTGAAGCAAAGGATAGGCTTGACCAGTAAATAAAGAGGCTCACTTAATTGCAAGAGAAATTGATTAAACATCTAATCACAATCTATAAATTTTTTTGATGATTATTTACAATGAACTATGAATCGTGATGATTATCTGCAACGTCGATGGAGGTTGTTCATAAGAATTTTCGATTGACTTGCAGGGCTCATAAGAAATGAGTTTTACTGCTCTAGGAGTGTCCGTGGAAATCACTGAACCCTTGATGAGTCATCAGAAGGGGGCTGCTTGCATTTAGAATATTCGGAATCATTCTGTATAAGCTGTAGTCTTCGTCATGAAATTCGGTCAGGAACTCAGGGTGACTCACCTGCAGACTTCTCAGGATCAGCAGATAAGGCGGTAATCACAGGCAGAACTTCTAGTCTCTAGTAGATCCTCTCTTTAATTACCTTTCTGTTCTCGTCATCAGGCACACCACATATTTCTCGAACATTCCTCGTAGGTCATTTCCGGACCACCTGATCTGGATCAAACATGCAATTTTCAGCCATATGTGATAGGTAGAAAAGAGTTGCCCTTGGAATCATTAAAAACTCATTAAGATGTGACACAATAGGTAATTCCGATTTCTCGTAGGTGAATCACATTTTCCGGGAAGGACTTAATGCCCTTTTTTGATTTATTTTCTACAACTTCCATGGTGCCACGAGCCACTTTTCATGATTTTACTCTGGTACACATTAGTTACGGGCTACCATCTTAGAAATCACTCTTTTTTTGGCAAAATAAATATTCATCGGGCGCTGGGAAATGCTGGAGTATAAGAATGAACTAACGGGGAAGATATAATATCTTAAACTCTGCGTAGGTGCCACATATCAATATTGCCTTTTAAAAATTCATATTATTTTCTTTGAATTTTTACTAAAATACTCAGATGTACATTGACTTTTAGGGATACATAAACATAAAAACTATCTTGAAAAATGGGCATGCAAAAGAAAATTCTTTTTAAAATTCAAAGTACGTCTTACGTTTATATTACATGTTAGAAATTTAATTTTATTAAATTGTTTCCAAAGTTATATTTAAGATAATTTCAGTATTTACCTAATATGAGAAAGATTTAAAAATGTATCCCTAATGAATAATCGAGATGAGAAAAATTAAAAGAATACCTCAGTATCAGTTGCTCTTTCACATAATGATGAGAACCTAATTTTGCTCACAAAACTTGTCTTCCAACATAATAAAATTTTATGTGGTTTGTAAAGTCCTACGATCATAAAAAATAGTTATACTTTTGTAAAAAATTCATTTTTTATGCTATATAATTGTAATATTTATTATAATAAAAATCTCTAAATATGGGACACAAAATAGCTATAATTTTAAAATTAATAACGAAATAAATCAACGAACAACTTTCTTACAGTTTTAATTATTGCCCTTACGTTAATTTGGTGTATAATGTATAAATTAATTTTCTAAATATGGCAAAGTATTTTACAATCAGCCTGCAGATTTTTTTCTAAAACGCATTTATTCAATTCTAGCCAGTTGATTGAGTAACATAAATTATAGTGAAACTTATCTTACTTGCTAAAATAAAATGTAGAAGGAAGTATTGAAAAAAATAATTTTGTATTTAAAAGTAAAACGTAAATTTTATTTCTAGAATTGAGATCTTTTAAAATAATAGTTAACATTTCAATGTTTATTTGATAGAATTAAAGAATAAAAACAAATATTATTCTTATAAATATGTTAGTGAATATTTATAAAACTAATTAACAAAATAATTCTTTCAAATGAAAAATAAATCACTAAATGCGATGAATCTTTTTCCTTTAACTCAATTCATTGACTAAATGAGTTCCATTTAGAATAATACGTCTTATTTGGTCTCAGTAGGTCATAAATTAAGTGCATATGAATTTAACTCTAACACTTTATTAAATATTCATTCAGCTCTGTGAATGAAAACTGTTTCCTATTTCACTATAGCTATCTATGAAATAGAAAATATTGCTGCAAAAGTATTTTAATAATCTTTAATCTTCATGTAGTACATGCATGCACATCATGTCACAAAAGATTTTCTAGACATATTTACAATCTAATCAAGAAAGATTTTATTACGAAAATATGCTTGAAAGGTCTTTCGGGAAACGAATTAACTTTACAAGTATATTTATGTGCATTAAATTCAATCAGGAAATATTAATTTATGAAACATGGTTAAAATTACTAATGTTTATCGACGAGAAAATTTTAATGACTTTTCAAACAACAGAATATTGCATCCATAAAATGCAACTTTTAAATTTGCTCATTAAAGCAAATATATGTGGACCAAAGGAAGATTATCTCTGCACTGTCTCATTAAAATTTTATGGTACGTGTACTTTGTCTGACTCCGCATTTGTCTCATGATAAAGTTATGTACTTACAATCACATAACTTCTATGTATCTCTGAAGGAGGTAATAATTCTTAACGCATAAAACAATAATGATTCTTGAACTTCTTTTAAATCCATATATTCTAAAACATAGTCGAAAGAAAAAAATTAAGATTGCATGTTTGTTATGTTCTTTCCATTAATATGTGATACAAATATGATGACTAATATAACACGTGAAGATGAAGAATAAAATATTAACATTATTCGTTTTATGAATTAAATAAGTTAATTTGATTATCGCTGTTTATGTAGCATTTTGATATTTCACTTTAGAAATAATACTTATATTGTATATTAACAAAAATGTACAAAAATAAAGATATCTTGAGTCAACAAAAACAAAGATATCTTGAAAAATGCCTTTTCCTTCTTTTTACTCTGAAATATTACTTTGGTAAATTAAACAACTGGAAAAGTTAAGTTTTGGAAAACTTGTATAGTTTATTATCAAGAGAAATTTTCCCCCCACAAATAAAATTCAAATTATTTTGAGAGAGTTTTTGAATTTTGCATTCATGAGGATAAATTTTGTTATCAATGATTTAAAGATTATGAATGATGAATAGAAGTTAAGATGCAGGAAAAAGCAAAATTCCTATATCTATTGAAACTGAAATATAGCAAAGCAGAATTTCAGAATTAATATTAGAGTTTTCATTCTTCAACCTTTCTCGTCTGATTTTCATACTTTTTTCTTTGTGATGGGATTTAATGTACTGATTTTTTTTTATCAATTATGTTGTGAAGATATATTGGTAAATTCAGAGTTAAAAGTATCTGTAAAATATGCTATGGAAAGATACTTACAGATTACGTTAAATTATCCTTTTAAGAAACATTTCTTATCTAAATTCCATGGAATTTGCACTTCTAATTGATTAAGTTATTTAAAATGTTTTGAAATTAAAAAAATGCAAATTTTTTTTAGATTCAAATTGTTGCCAAACTAGGTGTTTATCTCATTATAATTTTTATAAATACATCAAAATTTAAAATATACCCTGTATTTTGCATCTCAATAATCAGCACGAAGGAGAAAAGCAAAGTATCCTAAAATGTTAAATCTAACACGAAGCTCAAAAGATTAACATCACGGAATGTATGAACCAGTCAAAAATCTAACAAGAAAACTGAAGTAACTTAAGCAAGAAACTTCATTAAGTTCATACAGCATACAGGTGTATATTAATGATGTGCTACAAAGGAAGAATTGCAAATTTTTGAAACTTTATTAGTGTTCGCCTTGAAATGAATGAAAACTCAAAAGGGTTTTAGGAGGAAATCAAATTTTAACTATATAAATTTACATATTTAACTAAATTACATATCTGCAAACAGGTGTAATCGAATTTAGAATGATACAAGGGAGAGATATTGAACATTAATATGAATTGTTTTTAAAAATTCAAAATAAATTTTTAATCGCAAAAGATGTAATATTCCGAAAAATATTTTTAGGAATTAAATCAGCTTTTAGTTAAGAAAATTTTACATATTAAACTACATGTCTAGAAACTGGCACAAAATAAAATTTATAATATCAGAGATAGTTGATGAAATTAAACATTTATCTTATGTGCATTTTTTAATTGCAAAAGGAACTTTTTAAGGGATGAAGTTAAGCCATACAACGTTATAATAGAAACTATGATTCAAAAATTAAAAAAAAGTATACTTCATTTTAGAATATAAATAATAATTTAAAAATAAAAATGTGTTAAAATCTGTAAAATTATAATGCTATATATATTTTAAGTAATTTTGCTTAAAGATTTCAAAGGAAAAATAAAATTTTATTTTTTGTATTTAATATTATAAAATTTTCATAAACAACTGAAAAGTGAATTGGAGAAATAGATTGAAAGATAGATGGAGAGAGATAGAGAGAGTAAAAAAAAGAGAGAGAAAGAGAGAGAGAAAAAAAGAGAGAGGGAAAGAGATAAACAGAGAGAGAGAAAAATAGAGAGAGAAAGAGAGAGAGAGAAAAGAGAGAGAAGAGAAGAGAGAAAGAGAAGAGAAGAGAGAGAGGAAAGAGAGAGGGAAGAGAAGAGAAGAGAGAGAGAGAAGAGAAGAGAGAGAGAAGAGAAGAGAAGAGAGAGAGAAGAGAAGAGAGAGAGAGAGAGAAGAGAGAGAGAGAAGAGAAGAGAGAGAGAAGAGAAGAGAAGAGAGAGAGAAGAGAAGAGAGAGAGAGAAGAGAAGAGAGAGAGAGAAGAGAAGAGAGAGAGAGAGAAGAGAAGAGAGAGAGCGAAATAAATAAATATACAAAATTACACTATATTGAAAATGCAACAGCAGGAAGGAGTTGCCAGAAAATGACGAAACTCGGCAAAGAGAGAGAGAGAGAGAGACAGCAGGGAACAATAAGTGATCATTATTTCAAAATGCTATGCATAATATAGAGCGAGAACAAGGTTGGATCAGTAGGTTGTATGACCACTATTGACGGCGATACATGAAGCGAAGCATTTAGTCACAGAATTAATGAAAGTACATATAATATCCTGAGGAATGATTCACTATTCCCTGTCAACCCATTTATCGCAGTGCTCCTAATGAGGGAGGCAGTTGTAGGGTCTGTCAAAAAAGCATTGTGCATCCCCTGAAGGTAGGGGAGTGCCACCGGGCTAAGTACATCATCCGCGTCCTCCATGTTGGGCTGCCATTGTGTCGTGAATACAAACTAGAGGTGATCTGGAATCGTAAGCAATGAGACCCCAATCCATGATGCCGCGTTGTCATGTAGAGGGGTGTTACACATTTTCTGCAGGATTGGATCTGTCTCCACGTCAATGTCTCACTCGTACGTGGTTACTATCACTGAAGAAATATAAACGTGATCCACCTAAGAAGATGATACTGTGCCATTCCTTCGTCCACGTCGCTCTAATCCGTCACTATTCCAGACGTTGTCGTCTATGCTATGGTGTCAATAGCAGTCTTCTTAATGGGCGCCATGAGCACTGACCACTAGCAACCAATTGACTTTAAATGTTTCTACTCGATATGGGAGCCTCCATGGGGTCTTGGACATGCTGCAGAATTTCGGCAAACCAGGTTTGCGTGACCACAATCACCTCCTGTCGCAATTGTCGACACTTGCGTGTTGACGTCACTCCTCAAATGTTCTTCATTTTCTTGTTCCAAACATTTTCGCCACAGCCGATGCACTATGGATGCGTACAGGTGTCTATCGGCTACGATTTGCCATAAGGTCTAATCTGCTCTTCTCAGTCCAACCACCACGCCCCTCGTAAACTCGGCTGTCTGCTGTATGGTCTGGCATTCTCTGCAGTTACACGCATCCTTCGCGACAAGAACAAACTTTCACCGATTTTTTTCAAAGCAGTATTATTGCGCACTTTGCTAGTACCTCACATGTGCTCTTTATCCGAGATGCGCTCGAAAGGTGCGCATTTCACATCAATTGCATAACTCAGTAAGGTGCATCTACTTAAATTTGAATACTTTTCAGGCCACTCCATGTTGTTGTATTTTCAAGGCCAAGCAGAGTATTTTTGAAATATATTTTCCAATTTTATACTCATTTTTTCATTAATCTAATTGTACAAAATATAAAAAACAAACTTCCTGTCAAGTAATAACGAGTAAATTAATTTAAAATGAACGAATTTGATTAAAAATTTTTTTTAAAGTGAATGGTTTGATTACTTTAAATGAAGAACTTGAAGTGTATTTCTTATTAAATACTTTTATTAAACATATCGCAGATATTTAACTCTAGAGTTTAAGTGTTTTAGGATAATTAACAACATTTTCGATTGAACATAAGCTTAAACGATACAATAATTGCTTAGAACTATCGAAGAAAACGTTTATTTTTTTAAAATTTACACAAAAGTATATAATTTATATTTTTATGTTATTTTTTTTTACATATATTAATTGATACTTATGAGTTGGTGGTCCCTGCTTTATTATCAAAATTTAAAGATTTTGGATTATATTTGTTTAAAATATTGCAATATAAATATTTTAATGCATAAAAATATCTTGTAGTTTGATGTAAAAAATAAGTAACTGTATACACACAACAAAAATTATTATTTGCATTTTATGCATAGAAGCAAATTTTCGTCTAAAAATTATCAATAAAACGCAGTAGTTGCCTAAAACTATCAAGCTGAATTTTTTCCCTAAAGTAGTTTTTAATAAATTTTTAAACTTAGAATAATTTCTTTATGCATATTATAATAAATCAGTAGATTTAGATTTTTTTTAGATTTAGATTTAAGATAGGGGGTTCCAAAAGAACCTTGCACCGCAACCATAATTCTATTGTACTATACCCTTCAGAAAGCCTTATTTGAAGAAACCAATGGCTGAAGCAAAATTCGGCAGACATTTTACAGGAATTTCCTGCAACATTCAATGTTCAATCAAGTGCTGACCCAGGTGTTCAAATCTATGTGCAGAAAAAGTTTCACATTCACATAAGATTTGTATTGAAGTTTCTTCCATATAATGACAACCTCTACAAGTGGGATCATATGAAACTCCCATTATTGTGAGATTTCTTTTAAGGTGACAGTGTCCTGTAAGTACTCCCACTGCGTTCCTTAGACTGCTTCTATTGAGCTTTAATAATTCTTTTTGCCAATTACTAGGACATGTGCTATTTAATAGCCTTGCTTGTCTTTTATTATTGGCATTGTACTATTACATAAACTGTTGTTTTCTGAAGAGATCAAAGACATTCTTTCTGATCAATTCTGTAGAAATACCTAGCACTGGTTCAGGACCAAAAAAGTCGGTGCTTGATCCAGTCCTTGCCAGCTCTTCAGCTAATTTATTGCCAGGAACACCAGAGTGCCCAGGTACCCACATTAAAGTGATGGGGTTATTATTAGCTAATTTACACAGAGTGATATAACATTCTCATAAAAGAACAGAAGTTACAGTAGATTTCTGTAGACCTAGTAATGCAGCTTGACTCTGTCAGAGCAGGCAATTATTCTTTTACGAGAATAGTTTCTGTCCAAGCATATTCTACTGCATATGAGAATGTCAAAGACTTCTGCTTGGAATGCAGTTGTATATTTACTTAAAAGGAATGATAACTTTGTGCCATCAATAGGACAACAAATATCAGCCTCAGTGTTGGAATTCATTTTTGAGACATCAGTATACCAGTAAATACAGCTTTCACTGATGGCAACATTATTCCAGTCTTCTCTCAAGGGAAATTTAATTGTATAAGCCTTATCAAAAGCATACTTAACAATCGTGTAACCAGTAGGCATACTTATAAAACGATAACTAGTTACGTCAACATTGAGGTTTCTCCAGGATAAAAATCTGGAGTAGTCCTTCCACTGACCTGTATTTTTAAGCCTCTTCATGCTAAGTATTGCTTCTACTTCAATACTCATATAAAGAAGATGCATACCAAGCAGAAGCTCCAGTGTAGACGTGGGAGTTTTTCGAATACACAGAGAGATAGATACATAAACATCCTTTGTAATTTTGTTAATTCTGATTTAGCAGTTTCATTTTTGATTTTAGGCCACCAGACCAATGAGCCATAGGTAATAATGGGACAAATGATCATCCATTGAATAACTTTAGGATTTAAGCCCTAAGTTCTTCCAAATGCATTTCTACATGACCAGAAAGCTTTTTTAGCTCTTTCAATACAAAAGTTGAAGTGCTTGTTCAACTTAAGTTCATGTCAAAAAATACTCCTAAGAATTTTTGGAGCAAGTTATCTCTTGACCAAAAAAGGATACCTTTTTCAGATTAAGATTCCTTTTCTTTGTGAAGGCTACCATAGTGGTTTTTTGAGGATTTACAGAAAGGCCTTCTTTTTTACACTAAGTCTCAACTTACATTACATAAAGTAAAATTGAGATTTTGGTTTGCAATATTTTTACTTTATGTTTTCAAGAATTGATAAGAAAAATACAGTTTTCTTATTTTGCATCTATAAAAAACTAATATAAAATATTGCCTTACTTATTTTAAATAATTTGTCCTCAAGTTTAAAGAGAAAGGTTTCGAATGTTATATTTGCAATTGTGTAACGCTACCACTGAGTTAAAAATGATGGTTATGCCTGTTATTTTAACACCTCTAAAAGAGAGTCTACAACACAGCACCATAAGATTGGTGAAAAAACCCCTCCCTGTGGACAGCCAGCTTTGGCTTGGATCATCATGTTTTCACCTAAAAAGGAGGCACTGACAAATCTGTTATTGAGCAGATTTTCTATCCAATAACAGATTGTGTCATTAACTCCTTTTCTAGCAAGAGATTGCATTTTCAATGGGTACCTTATCAAAGGCACCTTCAATATCTAAGAAAATAGCTAAAGCAAGTTCCTTAAAGTTTTTCTCCAAAATGAAGGATAGTTTGTAGATGGCACTATCAGTGGATGTACTAGGTTGATATGCATATTGAGAGTCAGAAAGTAGTTTTTCCTCTTAATAAATCAGTATTTTATTATTAAAAATCTAGCTTTTAAAGATCTTGAGATACATTTATGATTTAAGACACTGGAAATTGAATATTTTAAAAATGTAAATATACTATCGTTATTTGATTCAAAAGGAAAACTGTGTGAGTAAATTGAATAATAAACATATCTATACCCATAAAAAATTTAATCTATAGTAAAATTGTAATTTAAAATAATCGATAAAACTCAACATTTAATATGACATATTAAGAATTCAGTTTTATGAAATTCATAAGAAAAACTTCGTAGTGATATAAGTTATTAGGTTATTAGTTTATTATCATTCTTAAAGTAAGAAAATCTCGATGAAAATAATTACTAAAGTTCTTAAGGAAATTTAAATTTTTAAAATGAATAAAATTTAAATTTTAAATTGACTTGATTTAACTTAAAAGTCCGCGTAATTAAATATTACTGACGTACCATTCATATACCTCTTACATTAGATATTGCAGTAAAGTAATTGAAGTTTCATAAATTATTTGTCTAAAAAATTTTGACTACTATAAATTTTTATTGCATTCAACACTTTTACGTGGACAAAGCATATACAGAAAAAAGCCATATTTTTGCAACTACACAAGTTTTACTAATAAAAGTTTAGTAAATGTATCACGTTTTCGAAAACTATTGCTTTTGAATGAATTCTAGGGAAATAATAAAAGATTGCTGTGTTACTATGGCAACGAAATGTTCCATATCCATTACATAAAGTAAAAGTGAGATTTCCTGTTGCAATATTTTCACTTTATGTTTTCAAGAATTGATAAGAAAAATGCAGTTTTCTTATTTTGCATCTGTAAAATACTAATATAAAATATTGCCTTACTTATTTTAAATAATTTGTCCTCAAGTTTAAAGGGAAAGGTTTCGAATGTTATATTTGCAACTGTGTAACGTTACCACTAAATTAAAAATGAAAACATCGTTGAAATTTTACACTACTGTTTTGTAACTGGCATTTATTGTAATTTTAAATTATAAGAAATGCTATTTTATAATGAACAGTAGTCTAAAGAATAATATATTACAATTGACAAAAAACAATTTAAGTATCAAAGAGTAATATAGTTCGTATAAACGCTAAACAATATTAAAATTAAAAAAAATTATATATTATTTACTAATTTGTTACTTAAATAGTGCTATATACATTATAAAATAGTTAACAGAAAAATTGTTATTAATTTTATTTTTAGGTTTATACATTATTTGAACAATTTTGAAAATCTAATGTAACAAATAAATATTCTGTATATCATGTATATCAATATTGTTCATTCATTCTGTGAAATAATATTTATTACTTTATTTTTGATTTATTTTAAAACATAAATTTCTTAATAGTTTTCATTATTTAATATAAATGAATACTTTTTACAAGTTTCTTTTTTTGTCATGTGTCCCCATCTGGTGGGCGTGAGAAAGGATAAACAAGCTGAATTAGGGAATATTTCTAGACTAGGGCAATGACTCCAGACTGGTACAAGAGGACGCGCTACATTCGTTTTTTAAATGGGGTTCCATTACATGCAGAAATAATGACTTTTTCCTATTTTACATCCAAGTCTTAGTCTGGATTCGAACCCGAGCCAATTGAGTGAATGTCGAATGTCATAACTACCATACAGAGAAGGCAGTTTTCCATCTATTAACATGCAAACATACGTGAAATATGTTTAAAAACATAAATATAAATTAATGCATTAAACCACTTAAAATATTCCTTTTATTTTTTTGTTATATAAATTTATATTTTTATTTTTGTGCTAATTTAGGATATAAAATTTAGTAAGAGTAATATTGATGCTATTCTTTATACGATTCATGTTTTTTTAATACAATTTTTTCATTTATTTACAGTTAAGTTTATGATGTGTTTCAAAATTATAAACTTTTTTTTGTGGTTTTCGATTTAATTGCTTGAAATTTGGATAGAAGAAACTTTATATTGTTGATTATTTAATCAATGATATGAAATTTTTAAAATCAGATTTTGAGAAATTTTTAATTATTGCTAAACATTTTTTTACCATTAAGCTCCCCCTTTATTACATATATTGAGCATAATAATACACACATAGATTATTTAAAAAATGAATTTGATAATACTTAAACTGCTGAATTTTAGGTGATCAATATTGAAGAAAATTGAATTCAAGTAACTTTTCTCTGAGTTAGAAAAATTTATAAATATTATAGTTATTTTCATATTTTCTTCTTTTCGAATATGATGAAATTTTATTAAAAATATATTTTCATTATTGTTATATACTTATAATTATTTTCAATGCATAATATACATCAAAAATTGAAAATATATACGTTATGTCACTTTTTATGAATAACTATTATTTTTCCCAAGTTACTCTGTTAATAGAGATGCAAACAACAACATAAAGATAGGCATTGCTGAACAATCAGTATTGACATATAAAATGAAGGGCGAGCGTATAATAACAACACAACACTTAAAAAAAAACATTTGATAGAAAATTTAACGCTGGTGTGAACAGTTGGTAATACATCATATAATACGAGGACAATAATTTCATCTTAAGTAAATAATAAAAGCATTGTTCGGAAATAATATGAAAATTTCATGATGGCATATTATTTTCTCAATCCATAAAATATTATTGCATACTTGATTTGCATGCATGCGTTTATGCGTTGATTAAGTGTTTCAGAAATAATGCCACACCGCTGAAGCATTCTAATTTTTCGAATAAAAATATGTGTGGAATCAAAACATCAATATTAATTCTAGTGTTAACACATCAACAATCATGCATCAGCAACAATTGACTAATGCGTTGCTGTAATTTCAAACAATCGGATTTAGCTCATGGGAACATTTTAAACACTCCTTGAATTATATTCCTAAAAAGTTTTGTGATTTCGAATGATGTCTTTTACTATTATATAATAAAAAGAAGGAAACATTGGTTTTTTTTTTTACATCCTTTGGATACCAAATTAACTATCCGAATAAGGCAAATGCCAAAATATCTTTCGATATCATATTGCGCTGGTTTCGGCTCATTTGGTCTCTATAAAAAAGATTTTAATAAAAAAAAGTTGAATACGAAATACATTTTTTTATGAAAAAATTGTTTTTAACAAAATATTTTGTGAATTCAAAAGAAATTTAATGAAATAATTGCTTGCTGTAAGAATCTTTACCGTAAAATTTGATTTACTATTTTCACTGTACAAAACATCTCGTTTTTTTTTTGCCTTTGAATATACATATATATGTATGTATAATACATATATATATATATATATATATATATATATATATATATATATACACGGATTAAATAATTATATTAAATTTTTAATGTTTATGAAAGCTTAATATTTGTAACAAGAATAAATTATTAAAAAATTAAACATGGTAAATTATAACCAATTCAAAACTCTCTAATGTAATTTTTTGTCTTCTATATTATTATTGATTTTATTTTTAATCAAATTCTTATTTAAGACTTGTGAGAAAACAGAAATAGTATGCTATAGTTCATATACTAATATATTTGATGTGTGATGGGATTTTTATTGCTAAAGAGACGAAATGAGATTTTTTTATACTGTCTCCATCCTTTGGATACATGAAATTCTTTGTTCAAGTGGATGATATTGTGTCATGAAGAATTTTGAAATATATTTCAATATTAAAAAAGCCATGTTAAATAATAAGGTCACTTTGTGTTATTATATTTGTCATTCATATTCTTTGATGTATTCAGCTAATACTGAAAACAAATCATTAAAATTTGCTTGTGATTCATCCGGTATGGATTTAAAATGAAGAAACACACAAATTATATCAAATACCCAAGACAATAAATAACAAAAAGCTGATTAGATACACTTAAATAGCTAAACATAATGAACGTATAAAATGTTCAAAGCTATACGAAATTATATCAATTAATTAGAAACATTTGAAAAACAATATTATTTTATTTTCAAACTATAGTGGTCCGAAATTTTCTAATTTAATAAGATAAAGAAATTATTCTGGTTTCCAATTTCAATACATTATATGAAAATCCTCTGAAGAGTATGTTAAGACATTGTGAATAGAAATGGTACAGTAATTGATTTATTAATACATAATTTAAAAATATTAAAATAACAAAAAAATTAAAATTATTATGTTAGAATTAGTTAAGCAAATGATTTTTGGAAATCCATTTATTTTCAAATTAATTGCTTTTGTAAAAAGTGTTTTGAGTGAAATCTCAAAAGAAATTCTTTTTCAAGCAATTATATGAGTCCTGTACATATAGTGTTAATATTTCAACACTTTATAAATCAGAAACAATGAGAAAACTATTCATAAGTACGTTTAAAATATGTAGTTTTTGGTTTAAAGTAATTAAACTTGTTCGTGCATACTCGTTAATTAATAAATATCAAAATAATATGTAAACTGAAGGAAAAAATATACAGACTTTCGAAAGTATTTTCAAGTCTGAAAATAACTATTTTTAAAAGATCTTTTATTTTTTATTCTGGATTCATATATTAGAATATATTCAAGACTTCATGTTTTAGATTTTGGAAAATTTATTGAAAAATACTTTAAGGAAAATGTTCTTGGAAAAATTTTTGCAATGATCTGCAACATGAATTCATGAATATTTTCTAATTTATGAACCCAGAAGAAACTAGCATATAATGTATAAAATCACAAGTTTAATAGCATATAAATTCAGATGTGTATAAATACAAAAGTATATGACATAAATCCAGAGTGAATGAAAGAATATATGCAGAATTTTCAAGGTATTTTCAAGTCTGAAAATGACTATTTTCAAAAAATATTTCATTTTTGATTTTGGGTTCATATATTAGAATATATTCAGGAATTCATGTTTTAGATTTTGGAAAATTTATTGCAATGATCGGAAACATGAGTTCATGAATATATTCTAACTTATGAATCCACAAGTAAAATAGTATATAATATATAAAAACACAACTTTAATAGTATATAATATTTAAATATAGAAGTAATAATTTGGAAAATAATTTTAATTTACGAGCTCTTATATGAAATAATTTTACATTTTTTTAATTACCATGTGAGCAGCAATAACTTTTCCATTTACTCTCGATTTCAATTTTTCGCATGAAATAAAAACAACTCTAATGTTATTTTCTGGGCTTAGAAATATTTAGCTTATAAATTACTATAAACATTTATTCTAATAATAATTTCAGCATAAAAGTAATGCCTAGATGTAAGAACGTTGGGATAATTTCTATATTAGATAGCAAATGTTGAGGAAATTGCTGTATCTCTTCTACTAGTATGGTCTGCTATATTCGTAATAATATTTAATTCATCAAGAATGTAAGCTCTCATTTCTAATGACGCGTAAAAGTAAATCAAAATTCTTTCTAGCATTCCATATTATCAAGATTGCTAGTATAGAAGAAAAATATTTTATCGTACATACTCCATTTCTGTGCTTCCTTTCCAATGCCGCTTCAGTATATTGAAGGAGTCAAAATCTAACAATTATATTAAATATTTTCACGAAACTTGGCATATTAAGCATTTTATTCTTCATATCGCTTTTTTGTATGGTTATAAAAATATTGTGTCATGTAAATTGTTTTGCAAAAAATAATTAATATGTTTATTTAAAAATTCCAATTCTTAATAACCAAAAATATTAATAAATTTATTAATTTTATAGAAATAACATAAAATATAGAGATACATATTAATATCATTAAAAACGTCCAGTTATGTATTTTGCTCAAGTCATATACATCAAAACCATTTTAGTTTTTATAATGACCTTTAAATGTTTTTATTATGATAATGATTCTTCTAATATAATAGTTATTATTTTTGTTTTTACATGACTTTTGTTTACAAATGCATTTTAAGAAGAATGATTTTCCTGTACAGTGTTTTTTTATAAAAAAGTGTAAGATAAGCTAGAAAATTAGTTCAACAACTTAAAAAAGAAGGGAAAATTAATGAATACATTAATTTAAAAAATCTTTTCAATTTTTTTACCCACAAGTAATGCAGTTTTTCCGATGATAGTTTTTTTTCAGCTTGCTTTTAATATAATAAATTTATGTTTTTATTTTCCGATTTATTTAAATGAAATAATTAGTTACGAAATTCTAAAGATTGTATTTATTTAATATGAAATATCCATTTAAGAAGTTACTGCACACTATTTTTCAGACAAAGAGCAGCAGTAGGAGGCAAAGTGTCTACCAAAGTCTTATTGTATTCTCAAATTAAATGTATTGATTTAAGCTGAGGTCTCTTTAGAAAATATTGAACAAAATATGGATAATTTTATTTAAATATAGCAATTTTAATAAATTGTCTTGATTATAAGTCGTTATAATACGCATTTGATCAAATATTAATATTCCATTTTAATTATTCGTAAATCTTATTGTATTTAACGCATTACATAAATTTTACTATAAAACTATTTCTTGACAAATAAGACAAATTCTTATTTTAGGATTGCTTCAGGATTGAATATAAAACACATTTTGATTCATATATGCATTATAATTGAAAGTATAGTTATTGCTTAAAATATATCCTTTGAGTTGTGGATTATTTATTTATAAATTACATAAAATGTTTTAATTTTTTAATTCATATATATTGGGTTTAAAAATATTTCACGTAAGAAACTAACTTATCGAGAGAGCAAAAAGAAAGATTGATATAAAATTTGATTCCTTAAAATATTAAATCCTTAAAAAATCCAATCCTTAAAGTATAAAGAAAAATCCACTAAAAATTCGTTTGACATTCTAGTGAACTGAATAATTACTACAACAGATAATGAATTATAGTTAATATTAAGATTTTTAAAGTATAACAGTTTACTTTTATACTGATTTTGCGTTTGCTTTTTCAATTCCAAACATATTTTTTTTAAACAAAAATGTTCGATTTTATTCAGAATGCTATAGATTTGCTTAAAAATATTTTCCATGCATTGAATCATTAATTGAAAGAGTTATCAGAATTTTTAATCAAATTATCACTGCAAATATAAATACTTTCTGGTAATTTCTGGTGTGGTTGAAATATTGTTTTAACCCAGTTCTTCCTTAGACAGTAAAAGCGACTTTTTAGTGTATGAATAAATTATTTTTACATAAATTGTTTACTAATTTATGAAATCAGGTTAGTTAACTTTCAGATTAGTCAGGTTACAAAAAGAACATTTTTTCTACAAATTTCATTGTTTTAAATTTAATTCGAAATTATATTATAAATTATTTTCCTTCCAGAATAGAATATTATAAATATTAAGCAATCAGACATGTATATTTCATCGATTAATAACCTGTTTCATGATTTCGTAATTATATTTAAGAATATAAATATAATTGAAAATTTACAGAAATGGACGTATAAATTAGTATCAATGGAATAAAACGGTTCCATTTTCCATAGCTTTTTTCTGATTAAAACATTAATTTTTAATCTACTCTAGCAAAGTGCTGGTATTCATTAATTATTTTTAAGAGCAAAATTGTATTTTTGTTTCCTAAACATTAATTACGCTGCTGTATGAAAAAGTAAAATGCACAGCTGGCCACCCAAATTGCAACACCAAGAAAGGCAAGAGATATCATAAAATATTTATTTTGTAGATAACATGTTATCCAAGAATCAAATGATTAAATTTATAGACTTCTGTGAAGTGTGGTTACTGCCAAAATCAGTATTCAGAGTAGTCGCCTTTGTCGCTGATCACCGCTGCCTCACACCTCGGCATTGATTCAAAGAAACTTTAGATGTGTGTTTGGGGTACAGCCGACAAGGAAGCATCCACACGCTGCCAAATTTGATCTGGTGTGATTGCTGGGGATATAATATGGATGACTCGTTGAGCAACTATGGACCCCATGTTTTCTATCGGTGAAAAATCCGAAGAGAAATCCTTCCAGGGAAGCAATTGAATCTGGCGATTGACGAAGAACCCTTGCCACGTGTAGTCACGTATTATCCTGTTGACACAGCTGCCCACAGGATAATACGTGACTACACGTAGCATAAAGTAGCTGTTCAGCACATTCTCTTCCCCGTGTCTCCAGACTTGAATGCTACTATAGTGGTATTACATACAGAAGCATGACTCGTCAATAAAGACAATGGAATCCATTTTGCCATCCAAATCCTTTAATCGCACCATTGGTGGTGGAGACATCTGAGGTTCTGCGTTAAATGTAGTCCAAGCAATGGATGCCTTACAGACTGACCACTCTGGTTGAAACAGTGTCGAATGGTACGTGCAGACACTGGATGATCCGTTTCATACTGAATGTGCCGTAATAGGGTTTGTGATGTGGCTGAGCGATTCGTCACTGCCATGCGCGCAACCTCCTGCTATCACGTGAAGTTTTGCACTGAGGTGGATACAATGGAATACGTCAATCGACCGTACCCTAATGAATCCTACGATCACATATTCGCATTACAGTTGCTTAGTTTCGTCCAACACGACTGCCAATTGCCTATTTCCCTGAAAGATAATCCACAATCACGGTACGCCCCTATTCTTCCTCTTGGATACTTGATTAAAAATACGGATACAGACTCAGATACTTGATAAAAAATAATTGTTTTTTCTACAAGATATAATTGTTGATTTTTTTTTGGAAAAAAAACACAATTGTCAATCTAGAAATCGTCAAAATCTCCAAGTCTTAACTAGTGCTTTGGAGTGGCGCCACAGGCGTGCGTGAAGTGCATCTGCGCTGAAATTCCAATCATTTGCATATTTCATCTCCACTATTGCATGATGTAATTTTTTTCATGTTATTTACATTCTTCTTTAAAGATGTTGCATTTACAGTGGCCATCAGTGTATGTAATACATATTTTATGTAAATAAAAATATAGTATACAGCACGTCGATTTCTTTTGGACGAGAAATGAAAAGTAATATCTGACACATATACTTAATAATAATTTGAATTAAATTTCATATAAGCTGATTAATATTTTCTTTTACATACCACCTTCAAATGATTACAAAAATTCTCCTCAAAGTATATCTTACAGTATCTTAAAAACTAATGCTGAAGTCTTTAGAAGAAATATTAACCCACCACCCAGTTTTTAGTTTGAGTGGAAGTCTATGAGATGAAAAAACAATCCATGCACTACTGTTTCATAATGGATGGAGTTTTTGTTTTCCATTTTATTATGAGGTTCTTATTTTTTGGCATTTTCTCACATTATTTACTTCAGTTAAGCTAAGAAATTTCCATACAAGAAATTTATTTCCCATTTTATGATTTTTGATAGCAGAAGCTGAAATGTAGTGATGCAGATCAAAAGACAGTTTACCATGCTATTATTTCTTATTTCTATTTAATATAAACTTAAGAATGATACAGTAATAAGCATAGAATTCGAACTACTTTAGTTTATTGATATGTATTTGCTTATAAGATATTGCGATAATAAGATAATGTTAGTTTTATCAAATAATTTATATTGAGTTTTAGTTATTGAAGAAATTTTTTACTAAGAAATTATGCGCATTGCAGATGATATATCATATAAGTAATCAGTAAGGTTTTGTTGAAACATTTTCATATGTTAATAATACCATACATCTAACAAATAATACCATACATCTAACAAAAAGTAAATAATTTCTTATGATATTTATAATCATAAATATCATTAAGTAAAATATTGGGTTTAAAGTATTTCTTTACATTGAAAAGGCATTGGCAAAATAAAATTGGTGTTTTACTAGCTCTAAAAATATTTTTCATATTAAATGTTTGGAAAAAGATGGATCGGTTTTTATGAAATAAATTGTCAATTTAATGTATATAGTTTAGATATTGATGGGATAGTTAAATATAATATAATCATAATAGAAACAAAGAAAGAATACTATCTATGGAAACAGCTTATTTTCCATATGTATATGAAATTCTTTACATTATTAAAGTAGGATTAGTTCCCTGAAAAGAAAATATCCTTTTAAGTGAATTAAAATTATTTGTCATTTAAGTTAAAATATACTAATGTTTGTAGGAACGCAATTTCTAATTTTAAAGGAATTATTAAGCTTTTTTATTTGAATAGTGGAATCTAACTATCATAATCAATATATAATTAAAAGGTTTTGATGAAAATATAGTATGTTTACAATTGCTTTCTGTGAGAAGATTTGTACAACTGCATAAGAATCATCAGTGATATAAAAATTTCGTTTAACTTTCTGTTATATTGTGGTGATTTTTAAAAGAATAATGTTATATCAAATTGTAAATTCCAAATGTGTTTCTGAATTATCTCTTAAGTTATTATGGTAAATTTCTCATATGTGTTCTTGTATACGTCATGTAAAATGTTCTCTTATATGTTGTGTAAAATGTTTCATATAATGTTTCATAAAATGCTCTTTATTTTCTTAATTTTTACTTTTTCCTTTTAAATATAGCAAATAAAATGGAAATAATATTTCGAATACACAATAATTTTTTAAGAAATGTGTATAAGTAAAGATATTGTTTGCTTAATAATGATTTTGCACAAATAAAATTGTTCAAACTAAATTTAGACACTTGCAGTACATAATTTAGCAACACTTACTTTATAAATATATTTGGGAATAAGATAAATATAATTGAAAATTGTACTAGCTTATCAACTAAGGATTAAACAGGCAAAATTTCACAACTGATTTATTTTCCCCAGAATTACTTGCCATGATATAAGTAATTTGTTTTTAAATTAGTTAATAGTAGCAATCAATCATGCTTGAGATAATTAAATTGTTGAAATCAGAATGTTGACCCACCAACAACATTGCAATACTGTTCCTCCAATAATTTCTAAATTTTATTTTCTTCATATATATCAATGAAAAAATTACCAGCTGCATAATTTTGAATTCTTTTAATACAAAGGAAAATAATTTTAAAATTAAACTATTTAAATCATTGAATCGCGTAATCTTATACTTTTTATTCAAGGATTGTTATGGTTTTATAGCATTTTTAAAGGATAAACAAAAGTTTTTAAAATATTAACTGCTTATTTGGAATTAAAATATACATTTATTGAACAAAATAATTCACTGGAAAAATTAATTTGTAATTTTATTAATTAAATTATGGAAAAATTAATTTTAGTATAAATAAAAACTTTCTAATCATTAGCTATATGACTTGTATTTGATGTATTTACGAGGAAATTGGTCATTTGATAGTATTTAAAATAATTCATTTTTGATTCAGGAATTTTAAAGTATGAAAACTTTAAAATAGACTTGAGAACCCAAACGTAAAAGGCTATTAATGTGAGTTTGGTACATATTGAACAAAAAAGGACAAATATATCATCGTACACAATTATCATGGCTTTGAAAATCAAAGTTAAAACAGTTAATCGATAAGAAATAAACAATTTATTCAAGAATTGACATTATTATGTATTTGATTATTATTATATATCATTTACTTAGTGGCATGCAACAGAGTGTGGTAGAATAGACTATTCGTAGCTGATTTTTGATGATTCTAGATTCATGTCTTCATATCGTTAAAACAGGTATCATGAGTAATCAATCTAGGCAGTGTTCAGATTTTTGTTGACTTCAGCCAAGTTGAGTGTTATTTTTTGAAGCGATGTAGTTTTCAATAACAAAACCCACTTTTCTTTAAATTTTTGATGGCAGCTAAGAACAGCTTACGAATTGAGTAATTTCTGCAATATAAGCTGCCATACTGTAAGAACATTTTTTATCCGTGTTTAAAAAGTGACGTGCAAAAGCAGAAATTTAACATTTAGTAGATAGATATTTATGATAATATTTAGATAATCTATTGACTCGAAGATACGTTACGTAATCTGTGCGAATGCTTGGACCGTCAAACGCCTAAAATTCAAATTATTAATGAAGTATGCTGGGACACAAATTATACTCCGCACAGAACAATGCTTACAGAGACTTAAAGTGTTTTCTTAATCTTTCTGTTCACCAGATGTTTCTAAAAGTCAAATAACATTCGAGTTACTTTGAAAAGGCACTCTAAACTAATTCAAAATGCTAAAAATCGTGGTCGTGAAAATATATTACATGTCACAATCAAGAATATTGTATTGGCCTTTTGAAGGATTGTTTTTCTTACTGAAAATCTGCTTTTATAACTCAGTGATAGGACTGTTAACATCCTTTTTTTTGCTGACACTTAAAAAATATATTTAGTTCTGTATTTTTAATCATAGATGCATACTTATATGAATGCTATATGCATCACTGATCACAGAGAATTACATTTTAAATACGATTATTTTCCAGCTTCAAATAAAATCATCAAATTTGTTTAATTGTTATGAATTTTCCATTAATTTTTAGATAGGCGGTTTTATGAATTTCATTTTATAAAACATTTATTTTTTTGTAATTTTATTCCTATCTTATTTTAAAAAGTGCTTATGAAATATTTATTTAATTTTCATTTTAAATATCATAATTAAATTAAAATAATAAAAGTTTTTATTTAATTAAGGAATCATATCAGTTATTGTAATTATTTGGTTGAAATTTGTTAACAAAATTTGCTTAAAATATTTAAAAATTTTCACAAAAATATTATTTTTTCACCTTTAATTTATATAATCCTTACATTATCATCAAGTAATAAATCTAACACCAACTTTCCTCCAACTTAGCGTTCTGGCTAATCCTACAGAGATTATTAGAGGAAGGTTTGATCCGCCTTTTATTCCTTCTTTTAGTGATATGATATTTTATTTCTTTTGCTTTCCTCTTATTTGCTTATATTCACACTATATTCAGATGAATTACTTATTTTTCATTACTTTATTGTAGATGTTTTTCTGAAATAAAATCTAACATTATAGCAATTAAGATATATATTAATGAATAAAAACATACATTCTTTTATAAATTTCAACTCTAGAACGATATATAGTAAAAACATATTATTTTCTTTTATATGAAAAAAATTATATGCTTATTAAATTTCCTAAAATTAAGCAATCAACTACAAATTAAAGATTAAAAATATCTAACTGGTTTACTCAAAACACTTTGCACAAAAATTTCATTACATATTTATTTAGTGAACTAAGCAGAGATTATCAAGAAAAAATAAAGCATTAAATCATGTATTTCTTAAGGGACATCGTAATTGCTTCATCAACAACTATTTAAAATATAAAAGATCTTATTAAAATAATATATAATACCTTCAATTTCCAAATGTTCACAGAAATGAAGCGAGGATGTGACATATATTGGAAAAAATTAATACAAACTATAAATGTGAAAAAACCATGCAGTTTGAATTACGATTTCCAATTTTTTAAAATATGTTAGAAATTAAATTCCAAAAAAGCTCTTTATGTGTTTCAATAAATTCATTAATGTGGTGACAGTACATGTGTTATTTGTTCCTTATCATAATAAATTTTCTCTTCCAGTGTTTCCTAGCAACAATTTATTTAAGGAATTATGTATTAGCAAACCTTGATATAGAAATCAGTAACACTATTACGAAGTTCCAATATAAAAGAAAACTTTCACTTCACTTAGGATAATAAAAAACATTGTTACATTAAAATTTATCTTTAGAATTCTATTCTTCCATACGCTATGTTGTGTGTGTGATAATTATTATGGATGCATAAATTTCTCTTTCTTGATTGCACACATTTCGACTGACTTGGGAAAACATGTAAATTATATATTGGCGAGCAATATATAATTGTTTCATTGTATTGACTATATAATTAATATAACGCAGTTCTATTAATTATAGATCCAAATAACTTGACTGTGAGAATGAACAACGTTAAATTTACAGTGAATTGAAATTTCAGAAATACAAAATATTCCATTTCTTACGTTCTAAGTAAACTTATTGAGTGGTCATTGATCATCTCTTGAAAAGTTATAGTGAATACAGGTATAAAAGTTAGGCAATTATTTTTATTGTAAAGTTGTTGATTGTTTTCTACTGATGTATTTTAAAGACAATTAATACTACTATAATAATAAGTGCTGAAAATGCGTAGTTTTTTTTTTATAAAACAATGATAATTATTTGAGTAAAGATATTACTTTCGTTTTTTATTTATTTTGGAAGGTTTCTATTTCAATAATATATTGATTTCCAATTCACTGTTATTATATAATTCATTGTCACTACTGTTATAGTTTAGAATTAATTGTGCTAATAAAAAACTTACCGCATGATAAAGCCCTCAGATGCTCCTACCATCTTTAATAAATTATGTGTCACTTAAAAAGTTGGGTTCTCCCAGGTTTACATTAAATTAGATTTAATTTTTTTTGTTGGCAACGCGTAATGGGTAGCCTAACAGCGGAAGGCTATTGTAAAATATGAATATTCTCTATAGTGCAACTATAAGAACTTTTCATATTTATAAAAAACAAAATAAATTACAAATTCGATAAAATTTTAATAATTAATATATATATATATATGATAATATATGTATATATATATATAAAATATATATATATATATATAATGTAAATATATATATATATATATATAACTATATATATATATATATATATATATATATAACTATATATATATATATATATATATATATATATATATAATGCTGCCAAGAAATTACTTTAAAAAAATTGAGTTAATGAAAAAAGGTAACAATGCTAAAAAAATTATAAAAAAATAAGAAACAAGAAAATGAAATAATATTAAGGCCTTTATATATATATATATATATATATATATATATATATATATATATATATATATATATATATATATCTCAATTTTTTTAAAGTAATTTCTTGGCAGCATTATATTTTATAAATATACATGTTTATTATAATTTTTATTTGAAAATATTAGAATGCAAGTTAGATTATTATAATATAATTTAAACACAAAATATGCTAGAAGCGTGAGTTAGTTTCATTTAGTGATCGTATTGCTTAAAAAAATTCTCATAAAATAATTGCAGTTTATTTTAAAATTAAAAAAAAATCTTTAATTATAATTTATAATGCAAAATAAAGTTCTGACTAATAAATTTTGTCTTTAAATTTGACTTATATAAACCCCAAATCAAAATTAGTTAATTATATGTTTTAAAAGTTAATAATTTATTTTAGACTTTGTAATATATATATATATATATATATATATATATATATATATATATATATATATATATATATATATATATATATATATATATATATATATATATTAATAAAACGTCTCTTTAAGGTTTTGAGGCAACCTAGCGTATCATTAAGTAGTAAGAAATTGATTAGAGAATAAAAATTCAATTACTATAGAAATATCATATTGTTTTTAAAAACTATTAGATTTGTCTATATATCTGACCATATATGGTAAGCATTAAAATTGATTTGCTAGCAGTTTTTTTGACAATACTTATATTTAGAAATTATATATTTATAAATTAAGGAATCCGGCATATCAGAATCACACTGAGATAATGATCTGAAATGACAATTTTGACCAGATTACTAATATTGTACACATCATTAGAAATAACATGGTATGCTAAAAGTAATAAGAACCCACCAGATGCCATAAATAATTAATCACAACAAAAAAGAAAATAAGTGTATAGGTTATGTTGGCAGTGTGAAGCAGTATATATTCAATACTTCCTGTAAGCCGTACAATCCTCTAACTAATTAGCTAATACTCGGGAAAATATGTAAGCGATTTCTTATTAAGTGAAATCATACAACATATAATCGGGTTTCTACCGAGTTCCTAAGCCGATCTCTGTCACCGGATTGTAACAAGAGCAACGCCGAGTGAGGAAAAAATGCGTTTTTGTTTAGGGGCAGAATTTATATTGGCAAACAATTTGTTTTTATGGATGATAAGGTTTTCACATTATTTTCAAATGCATTCAATAATACGGTTGGCATACCTTTGGAAATAATAATATTCTTACTTAATTTGAATATGATAGGACATGAAGAAAATATAAACAGTTTACTTGACACAATCCATCAACCACATTCTAAATACAGGCTCTAATTTCAAAATTCTGAATGCATATTGGGATTTCAGAATATTTCACAAGGCTAGATTGATAGTTTGATATTCAAGATAGATTGATGTTTTGTAGAATGTGCTATAATACAACGATAAAGTAAACCTTATTAAACATCACACAAACCATATTATCTCAAGTGTTTTTTCTATTATTCTAAGAAGTATATGCTGTAATTTTAAAAATAATATCATTTAAATCACCTAAATATTTATCTTTTTTTTGTTTAATAGACGGGATCTATGGGCATATCACGCCTGTTTTACTTTTGAACCTTTAATTGTGATAAGCAGAATTATTTTTAAAATTTATATACACATGTGTCATCTGAAATGCAATATTTGAAAAGGTAAAAAAAGTGTGACTTATAATGTATAAAAATTTGAAGAAACTTTAAATTATTAATAAGTTAACACAAGCCTAATAATAAGAAAATCATTACAATGGAAAATATATTTGAGAAATCAAATCTAAAAATAAATTTTCTTATTAATAATTGAAATTATATTTTAATTATTGAAAAAATACAATTTTTGAAATTATTATCAGAAATTTTTTCTTAAATGCTATTTTTACAAATACAAATAACTAAATAAATACAATTTTTTTATAAATAAATTTGATTAAAAAAAGAATTAAAATATTTAAACGCATGCAACATATTAATGAGACATAAAAGTATTTCTAAGCGTTAAATTTTATTTAAATAATTTATGAATAACATTTTGCGTTAATGTTTTTTTATTCTGAAATCAGTGAGTTATCTATATGAAAAACAAGTATTTCCTGAAAAATAAATTTAAATTACTTATCTATTTTTTACTAATTTTAAAATTCCTTTTAATCAATACAAACTGCTTCATCTGCTGTATATTCTGTCCGCATCACCTATTTGTGTAGTGAAATATTATACTTTGAGAATTTTATTTTTCAGTTTTTAAAGGAGATATTATTTTATAAATTTTTGCTTTTTAGAATTTTAAAATTGCTCCATCTGACAGAACTAATTTTCTTACTTTTAATATCATCATTTTGTATAAAATTTTCTACAGTCAAACAATTTATGAATACAATTCATAAGTTTTACATATGAAATGCATACTAATACCATAATATTTTGTTTTTCTTATCATGACGCTCACAAAGAATGAAAAATTTATTTTTTTTATAATGTTTATATTTTGTTTTCAGGCATATTTAGTTTTGAAAAAGATTTAATTCTATTCCTTAGAATAATCTGTGAAGTTAATTGTTTGAGAGACATAACATTTTTTTATTACTTTAATATTTTAATTTTTTTTAAGAGATAAGATATTAGTAAATTCCAAAAAATTATCATTTTAATAAATCCAGCAAAAATTATAATATTTTCATAGCAACAAAATGTAACAATACTTTTTATTTTAAATTAATAACTTTCTGGAAATTTTTTCATTGAAATATCAAGTAAGTAAAATATAAAACGAAATTTATTGTTGTAATAAAAAAATATTTAATCTAAGTTTTAACATATATTTTGCATAATAGCTTGCAAATTAAGAACTTTTATTAAAATTACAAATTTTCAAAACATTTATCGTTACTAATTTACAAAATAAAACATTTTCTTTAATAGAGAAGAAAGTTTTTTTATAGGATACACATTTGAAATAAACTTTTGATTCACATTTATTTATTCTTTTAAACACTTCAAAATTTTGGGACTGTAATCAGTAACATGAAACCATTTCTAGACGAATACTATTAATGTTAAAAATTAAAACTGACGTGTTAAAAATTAAAACTGAACTTGTTGTCATATTTTTTTCTGAAATTTATTTAAAAATAAATAATGAACATAAATATGAACAATTAAATAATTATTTTAAGAAAATTGAAGAGTAACGTCCGATAAGCACTGAGTGAAGATAGGACAAAAATGTATGTTTAGGAAATTATTTAACATTTCTAATTAATATTGATATGTATACCATCATACTGGACCACAGAACAAACATAAAATGTAGAAAAAGAAGAGTTTTTCTTAATAGTTAGAAATGTTGCTTCTTAACTACACGCAGTTATGGCTTTTTCAGAAAGGTGTATAGGCAATGGTTATGTACTAGCTATATATTGCTAATTATGGGATTTACGTTCGGCAATAATACATGATAATCATTTACCTAATGTTTTTTAAATTATAGAATTTAAATGGGAGTTTGCATTGGAATCCATCAAGATAATATCCCAACAAAATATTTCATGGGCACATTAAAAAATTTATATAAAATGCTGCAAATTTTCTTTACCAAATATATCGAAAGCATATCCATCTTACAAGGATTTTCTTTCTTTCTCAATAACGTTCACTAAAATGGTCTTCTAAATTACTATTGATATCTCTTCCTTTTCTTATTGTCGCTAAGAATTGTTCAGAATCACTGGCAATGGTGAAACAGGATTCAGTTCAGTACCTTGATGAAAACCATATCTTTTTATCATGATTGATGACATGAATTAAAAGGTTATTTACAATAAAATTTGGCGATTGTGTGCTTGTAATGGAATGTATCTGATAAACTTTGGTGCAAATACGTCAACAAAATTAAACTTAAAAATTTAAATCGTCAAAATCTTTCTGGCCATTATGCAAATGCTAATAATATGTGGACTATATATAATCTAACCAGGAAAATGGTTTCTGTTTTTACTATCACTTTTCACACCACAGTAAATAACTTTAATTTATGGTGCAGCTTTATGTTTTTACACAGAAATTCAACTTTAAAAAGCCTTATCATAATGCGAGATCTAACTATTCAAAATTTATATCTCTCGTTTGATAAGTATTAGCTAAAAATGTATTGAAATATGGTTTGTTGTGTTTTCTAATGTTCAAAATAACCGACATAGTCAACTGATGTCGCTAAGAAATTTTACACTTAAATTTGGCATAAGAAAATAAATATTATAGATGTGTTTGCAAAAATAAAATTTTGCCAATCTTTGAATTTTGATATGTAGTTTCTTAGATTAAATAACTTACTCATTTTTCCGTTCTATTTTATGGATACTGCAACCTCACCTCATTATAAGTGAATGTAAGTATTGAATATTGTTGCATGAATTATTCATTCAATAACTGTAGTCAAGTAGTACAATATTAACAACAAACCAATTAAAGTGCTTTTCTATTTTAATCACGTCACTAACATGACTCATTTTAGGCAAACTGAGTATGTTGTTTTATACTCTTAATTCATTTTACTAGTTTCATACTTATTTAATAATAGCATTTAACAAATTATATATTTTAAAATTGATAAATATGTTTTTCGTGACATATGGAGACAGAGATCAATTTTATAGCAAAGTAAAAAAGCAAAAATCCTAAAATAATAAAACAAAAATAATTTAATAGAACCTCATTATAAAATCAATCAAAACTAATTACTATAAAATAATTACTTAAGTAACGAAAATAATTGAACATTAATTATCACGCATAAAATTTTTAAATTCAGAAATATCAAGGACAAATTTATCCTTGATTATTTTTTTCATTATTAATTATACACTGAGAGCACACAAATCATCATTATTATTTTATTCTTTTGTCCGCATTTTTTTACTCAGTCCGCAATGGACTTTTCATTGAGATATTAAGCTGAAAATTATAATATATGGAATGATTTAAAAAAGTAATAGGAGAATAGAGAGAGAAAGAAGCTATAAGATGCACTGAATGACACCAAGTTGAATGCAGCAAAACTGATGATATACAGGGTTGAACGGCATTTGGTCTACATACGGTGAGTTTACTTCACATTGTTTTGTTGTCAAACAGAGAATTAAAGCTCTTAGAATCACTATTTTTGAACATGAACATGTATGTTTACATTATTCAGATTTTCAGGCTTTATATATGCGAACATTCATTCAAAAGAAGATAATAAAGTCAGTACGAAAAATTCAAAAGGCTATCAAAAATTTTATAATTCGCTTAAATTACCGCGAGTTTCTACTTGTATCTTAAAATAAACTCTCCAAGAACAATTCTTGCATTTTTATGAATCAAAGTTTAAAGTTTTTAAGAGTTCACTTTTTCCCAAGAATTCTTTTAAGGGAATATATTCTTCATTCCCCAAAAGTTGAATTTTTAATAAATAAGTTTTTCAGCAGTTTATTTGTCAATCCTTTGAAGTAATAATAAATTAAATTAATTTTCAAATATTTTTTCAATTAAATATAGATAAAAATACTTACTTGTAATTAATTACAATCATTTTACTTAAATGGGATTTAAAGTAAATAAATACCAAATTATTATTATCATTTTCCTATATTTAGTGAATATATATAAACTTATAGAACAAATACGTTTAAATTTCACAGCATAAATTCAGATTAAATTTCTTTATTTTTATGTTCTAATAAAAATGAATGTATTTTTTGTCATTATCAACCTATTTTAACAAAATCACTCTAAACTTTTTACGTCAGGAGCTATTTCATTACTCATTACACACTCTGTATAAATATATATATAAATATAATATAATATAATATAATATAATATATATATATATATATATATATATATATATATATATATATATATATATATATATATATATATATATATATATATATATATATATATTTGTTGCAAATTATAAAAGTCAAATTGGAGATATTTCAGGAGGATAGTTTATCTTTTTATGATAGTTTATCTTTTGAATAACTCTAATAAGTGAATATCATATAATCTTATATTCTCAAATATTTTCTTCATCATCTAATGATGTCAATAAGGCTTATATATTTGATATCCATACTAAAAGTTAAATTGCGTATGAAATATTATTTTGAGAGAAATGCTTGGCAAAAGTTTGTTGTTTAGTTAAAATTAAATTATATAAAAGAGCTTAGAATTTTATTATGGAAAGTTCTAGAATGAGATGTATGTTACGCAATACTTGATCTTAAATCTCAAATTAATTGCATTATTCTTTTTTAAAACTTCAGGCTGATAAAATCTAATCTATGAAATATTTGTTGAAATGATGTACTTTTTAATAATTTCTATTAATATCAAATATAACTTTATTTTATATAAAATTTTTTTATACATTCTTAATAATTTGGTTTCGATATATAAATACATTTACTATCTCTCCAGATTTATAACTAAAATAGTTTGACATATATAAAGCAATTAAATATCTTGCTTTATAAACTGTGTATTTTATGCTTGATTATACTTTGTCATATGTTTTTTTTAACTGATGAGATATTAGATTATAATAATTTTCTTGTTTTATTCACAATACCTAAATTAATCAGATGAAAAGAACTTTTTGAATATTTTTCTGTTTTATTTAGTAAAAATATTATTTCTAAATTTAAATGAGATATTAAATGATAAACTTGGAAAAATAAACGGTTAACTTTTATTAATGAAATGTTAGAGTTAACATTAGGTTCTTTAGATGTTTTGCTTCAATAGAATGATATTATTTGTTCTATAATAGCCCAAGAAAATAAATATTTTTATTATTTAAATTTTGTATGAGCAGTTATATTTATAAGTATATATTAATAACTTATAAAGACTTAAAGTTTGTATAAATTTTTATTCCATAATATTGCATAATATACTAGTTTTGAAATTTAATTAGTTCAAAACTAAATAATTCAAATTTTAACTCAATTTCAATATATTTTAAAATCAAAATGTATATTATTCAATCTAATTTCTTATATTTCCTAAACTTAAAAATAGTAAATGATTACTTATATTCTCTAAAATGGTAATTTTGAATTTTGGGGTTTTCTTCCTTGGACCTGTTACTTAATGTTTTCTAAATTTATATAGAATTGGTTTAATAACTTTTTTATTAAAAGAAAAAATTGCATATTAAAGATATGTATTCATATCAGATTTACAGAAAATTTTTTTTAAAACTTACAATTTTAAAATAAATTATTGTAAATCATATGAAAATCAATCGTTTCTTGTGCTTTCATGAGTTAAAATGTATTATTTGTGTAGTAATTTTCCAATTTTAACTATAGTTTTATGATTTTAATTCATATAATTAATAATTTAAGTTATTATTTTGAGTTATTGTACATTATTTTTTTTATGCCCTTAAGGTTTGCGGGAAATTTAGTTTGAGAAATAGGCACATTATTCATGATGTGTTAGACATACCTTAATTAAATAAATAAACATCTTTGCTGGAATCAATAATCAAAAGCTATTATTTAAAACTTTAAATTATTTGAATAGTTTATAGAAAAATATTATAATGTGGTTAAACAGATTGCAGAAAAAAATTTACCGCAATTTTTTTAAATATCTCTATTTTACAGAAGTTGAAAATATTTAAAATTTTACAGATTTACAAATTGGATATATATATATTTATATATATATATATATATATATATATATATATATATATATATATATATATATATGTATGTATGTATGTATATATATATAATATATATAAATTTATTTTAAATATGTATATTTTTAAATTTATTTTAATAAACAGCATGTCATTGACAAAGAAAAGGTAAAAATATTTAGCAAATATGTATGTATATATGAAATTCAAAGTAAAAATACTGACGAAAAATAATTTTCTTTCAAGTAAACTTAGAAAAAAGACAAGAAAGCAGTGAAAACATGATTTTAATTACGAAACAAATATATAATTGACTTTCAAGAAGCATGCTAATTTAAATAATTGCTTTCTCGGTTACGGTATTCTCATGTTTTCATTTTTTTGCTAATTATTTTGAAAGAAAGCATTTTCAAATGCATTCCCATTTTAAAAATTATATTTTATTTTTTCTGTTGCAGAGTATTACCAATTTAACAAATAATAACTTTCAGATATTCCATTTCAATTTGTCAATTTTTTCATGTTATTTATGGGGATTCAGCTTTGTTATTTATTTTAATGTCCTACTTTGCGTTGTAGATTTTTTCAGCATGAAATATTTCTATATAATCATCAATGCTTGCAAATTATATTATTTATGATATCATCTCATATTTTTCTAAAATTTATTTTTGGTAATATGTTATTAAAAGTTCATATTTTTTAAAAATACCATTTCGTTTTGAAAGAAAGAATAGCAGATTTAAAATTGTAATTTAAACACACACAACTTTCTACTATCATTTCATTGTTAGTAATTTACATTTGTTTCCTTCCTAAGTTTTCTTTGACGAATCATAATATGTACATATATATATATATATATATATATATATATATATATATATATATATATATATATATATATATATATATATATATATATATATATATATATATATATATATAAATACACACACACACACACGCATATATATATATATATATGTGTGTGTGTTCTACTGCTGAATTTTCTTTATTGGCATACTTCAAATTATTGATAATTTTCTATTATAAAGGAAAAAAAAAACATAATTTCCTTAAATTATTATAGTTTAGTTTAATTTTATATTGAAGATAATAAGTTTCTCTATGCATAACGCATTTAAACTTTATACTTAAAGTTAATAGTAATATCGAAACTAAATGTGTTCTCATATTTCTCAAATGATTTAAAGACATCGGTAGAGCAGAAATGTATGTACTTCATGTTGAAATATCACAGAATCAAATGTTAGGTTCAGCTTACTTCAGTGAACAACTTAGGCAAATTTATTATGCCCTGCTTGCTACTTGTGGAGAATATCAGCTGTATAAATCATTTTTGAATACATTTTCTATCAATTCTGTGTAATACAGCTATTTATTTACTGAACAATATACTTACTTGAAATGAACATATGCATGTTATATATATATGGTTGTTACTATATATCAAAGACAGCACACACTAAGGATCCAAGGGGAATGGTAATGTGAATGATATTTCATGTATAAGATTGCAAAGTTTGTCCTGTTTGAGAATAGATCTAAGAATATTCAACAACTTACTGTTTTACATTTGAATTATAAGGTAATATATATATTGTGTGAGTTATCACCAATCAATTTATTATGTAAAGAGTGAGTAGATATATGAAATACGTCATGGCATAAATTATGAATTATAGCGGTTTAATATCTTTAGTCCAAAGATAAAGAAGTTTTCATGAAAAAAATTAAATATACAAATTATCCCTTGAATAGTAGATAAGATTGAAATTTTGATTTATATATTTAAGAAAAAATGTTACAAAATTGCTATAAATATAATATATTTAAGTAATGAAGTTAAATTTATGTATTATTTTAATAAATTTGTTACTCGCTTATTTTTTAACATTAAAATTTCATTTTTTCTTTGTTATTTTGTTGAATTTATACATTTTACATTATATTTTCAAATTTCATGACAAAAACTGAAGTCTATTCTTTAACAAATAAACTTTAACTGAACTAAGAACTTATATTTCAATGCTGACGGGGTATAGTTTAAAATAAATTTACACTTTGTATTATTAAGCATAGAAAATGATTTTTAAAGATGACAAAGGTTGGATTGCCAATATTTTGTCCACATTTTAGTTTAAAACTAACATTAGGAATTAACCAAACATTTGTTTTTACCAAAAATTGCTTTTTTTGTCGAATAAATATCGTTTTAATTTACATTTTAATTTATGATATGCATGCAAATATTTTTTCCTATATTGCAACTAGGATTAGTGGATTTTAACAAGGTGTTTGATTATCAAAAATAAAAATACATACTAACTAAAAATATTAACTAAATTGGACTAGAATATCTATTACATTCTGTTTTCAAGAGAATGAAGAAATTTGCAATGACAAAATCATGATTTTAATACTTCAATTCGCATTCACAATTAAACTGTATATTATAATCAGTTGCTTTGAATATTTAAGAGAACTACAGTAGTAGCTTTAAGTCTGAAAATTCAAAATAATTTATAAACTCACTGTTTTGATGTATTTTTTCTAAAAATGGATAATTTAGAATTTTTTAAAGATTACGATATTAATAGTATTATGAGAGAGAAATAAAACAATTATATGTTCAAATAAAAATTTATTTCACTAAAGTTTTATACTAAATTTCTAATATATAAATAGATATTTGAATTATTTATATTCTAAACTTTATTTCAGTTGAGCTATTCATCTATATTTTAATACTTTTATTAATGAAAACTTAATATTCTATTTGCATATTAATACAGATATTAAACTTGTATTTACAAATATTCAGTCTGTAGTCAATAATTCCGCAATGATGTTAAAATTTTGCAACCAATAAATAAGAAAATATTATTTTAAAAATGCATTTATGATGGATTTTATGGAAACTGATTTTAAATTTTACATAATAATTGATTATATCACTTAATATTGTACGTTCATCTCATGAAAAAAAAGAAATTTGATAAGTTCATGTAAATAGTTTTTGCGATGAAATAATTTGTAAGCATAACAGTGCGTGAAGGGAAAATCAATGTTGCTGTACAAAATGAATTTTGAGAGTGATATTTTCTAGGCGGGATTTTTTTGTTTTATGTGAAAGTAAATTAAGAAAATAATAAAGGTAATATTAAGATGCAAATGATTTATGTTGAATAAAACTCTTTATTGTTTATTTAAGAGAAGTGGGTTAGATTTATTGATGTATTGCTCACGAGCTTCGTCTTTCTGATTATTCTGTAAGAAGAGTTTAGTTGCATTGGGTGCGTGAAAGCAGATACATGAGATATTTAAGCTCTAGGTGACCTATTTCAGCTTGCAGAAGAAAGGATCTTTTAGCTTGTGTGTTAGGTTAAAATAGCCTCAACGATGAGTAAACCTATGATAAAATCTAAAGCACTGTCTTCGCAAAGAAACACTTCATACTAAATAATTTGAAAACAGTTTGTTCTTGTGAGTCTGATATCAAATATTACTTTTGACTCTTTGATATTCTTGCATTCTTCTTCTTCTGTAAAGAAATTTATGCGGATATGATGATACGAGGAAATATTATATAATGTTTATGATGGAGAAACACTTTCAGTAATATCCAAATAGTAAAATTCAGGATTCTTCCAAACCAACTTCACAAATGAAGATTTTATGTATGATAGCCAAATATCACCGAGTGAATACAGGAAACATTTAGGGGGTAAATGATAGAATCAAGAAATCTTGCTGTATTGCCATTAACATAGAGTATTCAACAATTATAATTCAGCAATATAATAAACTGTTACAAACGGCAAGAATTTCTACAAATTATTTGAAACAATTTGTTACTATTTCTTGGGTGACATATTTATCAGATTTAGTTTTAATTGAGTAATTTAGGAAAAACTGAAACTATTTTTTCAGAATCCTACAAGTTTTTCGGAAGTGGCCTCACGCTAGCTTAATGATAGGACAACGCTCTTTTCAGCATAAGCTTCAGGGATCATTCCTTGTCACTGTTGAACAACTTGAATAATGTTGAACGTTGGACATCGCATTTCTGACCTTTGCATGCACGTCTATCAGAAGTGCTTTCGAATTTAATCGGTATTATTCCATCAGCACGTGAATACGGCCAACTATACATGGAAAGTTCCACAGAAGGCAATTTACACTGCACATATTGAAATGCATTATAATGGTTTTCTAACTATTGCTTACGTGGAGTCAGAAACATGTAAGAGCTTAAGGCTCAACTGCAAAAAATGTACAAATCTATATCAGGAGTATACTTTTATTCTTCCTTTCCAGATTATATAGCTTTTTACCACAATTTAAGAGATGTACTAACTGAATGATAGGTTATTAATTTATTTCTATTTTTAAAAAAATGCTTTTCATTTTGATTTTATAATTTTTAAGTCATACATTATATTGTGAATTTGAATTCCTATCGAAGATCTGTTATGTTAGCTAATGGTGTTTGGGGAAAGTAAAATATGTCCTGATCGCAATGCCCTCTTTGTTAAATGATACCTTTTGTGTGGTAAGCCAAGTCTGGTGGTTTTCTGCTTGATGTAGCTTCTAAATTACAAAGACCCTTCTACTTCTGGGTTTACTATGACTTTAGTAAACAAACTGCTAACATTTCAAACTCTTGTGGTGATGCAGAGATGGTAAATGAATCCTAGAAACTGGATATAATAATAATAATCATACATTACAATGCCATGCATGAAGTTTCAATATATTCCAACGTATCTTTCATGGTATGCTATTTTTTGAAAAGGAGTGAAAGATAGGATCCTTGTTTCTTATTAATTCACACAACAATATTTTATTTAAACATTTTATGTATTATATTAAGAGCATTGCAAGTAAGTAGTTTTTTTAAATTTACTAATTTTATTATGAACTACTATAAAACCGCATGAAAATTTACTTTTCATTATCACTTCGAGATCACGTTCTTAAACAGCAGGGTTAAACTTACTGAATTTTTTAGTTTAAAATAAATTTTGAGCCACTTCAAACATCCATTCTTAAAGTATAATTTGAATTCTAGAACTTTTTTTTTGAAATCATAGCACAATATCACTAACCATTGAGAAGTGAATTCAGAAAAATTGTACATATTTCAACCTCCCTTAATTTAGATTCCTAAATAAGTAATAAATAAAAATGCAACTTTAAATCTATGTATTATGTTACTTGAGATTTTTTTAATTTTCATGTGGGGATGATCAATGTAAATTTTTGATAGAAATTTGCTTTTGTTTTTGACATATAATAATAAATTATTTGATAAAAAATATATCTGATACTGATAAAAATTTTTCAAAATTAATGCTGTCTACAGTCTATTGTTACCATTATAAAAATAGATTGTGGAGTTGGAAAACATTTTCATTCTTCATGCATCAGTTAAGCGATAACAATTTCATGATTCAATTCATTTGAAAATAAACTTTTTATAATCTGTGTAATTAAAAAATGTTTTTTCTCGTTATAATTTCAACTGGCTGGATTTTTAGATTGTAAAAATATAAAGGAATTGCAAAAAAAATACAAAGCAATAAGTTTTGTTTTTAGTTGCTAGATGACTATTGAAAACAATTTTTAATTGAAAAAAAAATCAAATATTTTTAGATAAAATTATTTTGAGCATGCTGCACTTAAATAAATTTAAATGTATTAACAAATGCAACAATTTTATAAAACGGAATGTTTGATTAAGCACAAATTTTAAATTCTTATTAAACTATAACTTTAATTTATGCTTTCATAAAATTTTATTTAAATGTAAATTATAAAAGTGAAATTACAAAAAACTCTATACCTAATAGAAAAATTATGGAATTGCTAAAAATGAAATCATTTAAAATTTGACTGTGAATATTAATAAACTTTTCTTTATTTTCAAACGACATAAAATTTTTCTTTTTTTAATTAAGAGGTTTTACCAGTTTAAAGACTAACTTATTTTAATATACAAATCTGCTTTACATAGAAGAAAAATTTTTCATAACTCACTTAGTTTAATAATTTAATATTTTCTTATTCAACGGTATTCGGATTTTATTGAGTACTTAATTATTACGGTGAATATGAGTTTGAAGAGAGAAAAAAGATGCTATTTTCTCCACCTGATAAAAAATACTTTAGATAATGTTAAAAAACATTTTAGATAAGGAAGGTATACAAAGTAGGATGGAAAGGATAGAAAACTTTGTATAAGACTAGGATTTATCCAACAGTTTTATGAAATGTTTTATCAAACAGTTTTATGAAGCTTTGAGAAATATCAACATTATAAATTTGCAAGATTGTTTATTTTTATATTGAACAATCATAGATAAGTACGGTAAATTTTAAGAATGGAATGAATACGTAGGAAAAAAGACGCAGCATTATAAGACCTACAAGAAAATACCAAATGCAATTAATTCCATAATTTTAGGAAAGAAGCAATAAAATATGAAATATTTACTAAACGTAATTTTCAGACATAAGAAATTGATGACAAAACAAAAGTACGTTTGCACATGAATTAAAACACTTCAAAACCAACACAATATGAAAATATATTAAGTTAAATTTTTTTTGTCATAATATTTGAGGCATTTAATCACATTGATAAACATTTTAAGTTGAACAATAATAAGATATTTTAGAAATCGTATATATCCTATTATTGTTATTATTATTATATATTATCAAAATTCAAAATTTATTTTGATTTAGCATGTTTTTTTGATGTTTACCAGATAGTTAATACGTTACTATTACTTCTTAAGGTAGGTTTCAAATTGAGTGAAAGTGATGGTGAGGAGAAATTAGCACACAGGCAACCTAATTAAGAAAGGAGCGTTAAAGATTTTCAGTAGTATTGTGATTGACATTGACAGTGTTCATAAGTCCCCCTTGATATATTATTTAGAGTAACTTAAATGTTAATAGAGCCTCCTTATATAGTGTTGGAGATGTGTGTAAAGGGTAGAGTGTACTGCTCAACAAAAGTAGTAGATTTATCAGTTTCCTGTCGGTATCTATTGAAGTTTCTTCCGTTTACTTACTGGATTTGACTATATGCAAAAGCATGTACGCCTTATTGAAGTAAAGGATTTGGCTTGTTACCGTCTGTGCTGTAAGGGAAATCTGGATGGTGATCACTTCCGACAATCACTCTTTATTCTAAATTTTCTTGAAGAACACTTTATTAATTTTAACTCTTAATAATACTTTTATTAGAATGATCATAAACTAATGGCAGAAATGACGATAAATTATAAAGTCACAGAAAAATATTTTCTTGATTCAGACAGACTATTATTAATATTCGGCAAACTAAATGCTTTTCTTCTTGCTAAATGCAAGACGTACATTTTAACATAACTTTATACCAATAAAATTCAATTCAACTAATGTATTGATGACATCGGTTTAATCATTCTTCTTTGGATTAATAAAACAGAGAAATATAAAAATACAGTGTGCAATTTTTACATGTAGTCTTTTATTCACTATAGTAAAATATAACTTAACAATTCCCGTTGCAAACACAGATTCAGTATACATTTACTTAGGTTTAATAATTTCAGCAATGTATTCATTTTCTTTAAAATGTAATCATTGAATGATGAAACAGGATCTTGAACAACAAATTTGATAAAATTGTCATATTTTTTATGGAACCAATGAATAATTACCAAAAACCCAAGATTTGAATACATTTATTCAGTATTTCTGACTACATGCAAGCGATCATAAGCTAGAAATTGTTTTCAGGAACTAAAAAAACCATTTATTGCAAACAAAATAGCAAAAAGTTTTATTTTAGTTTAATTTCTTATCATAATTTTTTTATTTAATTTCACGCAATAATTATTTCACTTTACAAAAGAACGGAACTTAATGCAATAAAATGTTTCCCCTAAATATTTCCCTACTTAACTGCAATTAATACATAATTTTTTTTAATATTAATACATATTTCGATTTCCCTTATTTCCTTTAACATATTATTTTAACATATCCTTTATTTCCTAGTAAAAAAACAAGTTCTACTTTTGTTCTTTAATACCAGCCTTTAAAATTTGATTAAATAGTTTTAATTATTAAAATTCATACCAAAATTTACTCAAAAGGAGCTGTTTTTACTTAATTTCCTTTAATAAAATTTAATAATATATTAAATTCTTCTCATTTAATGAAATAAATTCCAAGATGCAGATAAGGATTTTGATTGTCTCTAACTTCTGTAGCTTTAATTAACATATTGACATAGTTTATTAATAAAGATATTTTTTACATCAAAAATTATTAAATGTAAGTTCAAAATTAAAAAAAATATTATTTAAGATTATACATTCAACTTTTGTACAGTTATTTTAGAAATGAAATATTACAGGATGTTTCTTAAAGCATTCTCATTAAATAGTTAATATAATTGTATTAAGTTTTATATCTAGATTTTAATAGTGCATTTCTTATCAGAGAAGAGAAGACAAGATAAAGCGTTAACAAAATGATCAAAAAATATTGCGTTAAATTTATGATCAGGGTAAACTGCAATTCAAAAGTAACGTTTCGGATAAAATGAGGAATAACAATCAAATAAAATTTTAATCATTTTCCTTAAAACATTTTCTAGAAGGAATAAAAGAAGATTTTTTTAGAAATAAACACAAAAGTCCATAAACACACATATACTTAAATGTTAAACAACTTTTTAAATTTATTAAATACCATTTAAGTGTAAAGAAGCAAAAACTATAGTTAACTAAATTAATCCAATAAATAATGTATAATGTTAAATTTAATATTCAATTTATGATACTTTAGAAGAGACAGCAGCTTACTTGCAAGTTTTTTCCAATAAATGTTTTTCTTAACGTTGCTATTTTACAAAATAGTTTGAGTATTAAAACTAATTGTTTCAAAGAATAAAATAATGAATTATTATATGCTTAAATATTTAAATTATTGAAAAAATAATTTATGATGAGAGTCCACAAATATTAGGTACAGTGTCTGAGAAACAAATTTAGAACTCTATTTGACTATCTATATAGTTTTATATTTCTTCAGATTTTCTTTTAAATTGTTGTTTGGTTATTTAGATATTTAAAAATTATAAAGAATTCATTTTAACACAAGAAGAAAACTTAGATATTTAAATCCTAAATTATATTTAAATTGAGAGTCACATTTTGGATTAAAGTCTGTGAATTTAAAATTCAAAATTATTAACTTCATTAATTTTTAATGTATTTAAATCAGTTGACTAAATAAAATGAAGTAAAAATATACATAAGCAAATTTAGGAAGTCAAAAAAAGTATTTTCATGAGTAATTTTTATTGTAAATACGTTGGAATTGTTACAGTGACCAATATAAATTTTTATAAATCTTTTTTGTTCCATGTCAAATTTGATTAATTTGGTATATTTACACTAGCTCTTTAAATCTCTTTTAAAAACCACACTACTGAATTGGATTGGAATTTTTGACTGGAGAGGAACCATTTATGAATTATTTAGGAAAATATTTTATTAAAGTATAGTTTTCATATTTAGAATACTTATTTGGATGCATAATTTATATCTTATTTACAGATATGCATATTTATGTACATATTTATACATTTATCTATGTATGTATATCATAATGAAGTATCACATATTGGATCACATTTGATAGTTAATTTTGTGCAAAAAATAACTTATAAAGTTGAATATTCCAAAACCTAAGTTAAAAATTTAAGAATTTAAACTATATAAATTTAATATAACAACATCATTACAAAAATACATAGCTACATTCTCACTTTCTTCAAAGGTAGTGATTTAGAGGTGTGTAAAAATATTTATGGTTTTTTTCCTATAAAATAAAACGCATGACAAAAATATTAAACAATTACACATAATAGAGCTTGACACAGAAAGACACGAACAGAATATTTGTTTTCCAAATAACAATTTTAAAGTACCGTTTTAAAGTATTTAAGAAGTCATAAATGTGCTAGTAATAATAAAGTATAAATGAATAAGGTTTTTCAGTATATTTAAATTATTTTCAAGAATAGTTGATAAAAGGAAATGTTTGTATGCAGATATGTCAACAAAATGTAATCATTGAATAAAAATATATTAACAATTTTTTCATCATTATTAAGTAACAGCAAAAATATGAATTAAAACACCGAGTGTTTTTTTAACAGCAAAATAGTTTTGATTATGTGAAACTTTAAGGCTTGCCTGACAGAAATATCATTTTTCATTTATTAATGAAGATATAATTGCTCGCTGTGTGTAACAGATTGGAAAAAATATTTCAGTGAACGTTAAGTATACTTTGATGGAAGAAAAATTACTTTTTAACAGTTACTTCAATAATGATGCTTCTAGTTATAATATAAAAGATTATTTTAAGAAAAATTTTAATATACTTGATAACAGTTTTAATATATGCTTGATAATACATTAATAAATATTTCTTTACAATTTTCTTATTTTATTTACTTTTTTGGTAATTTGGGAATAATTATTTAAAATATCAATATTACAGTTTATAATATGGACTAATACCTTCAAAAATATTTCAAAATTGGCATATAAATAAGTTTTAACAGCTGTGCTTTTAGAAATTTCCGAGTTTATTTGCAACTCAACTGAAGGATATAAAATGATTTTAATAAACGACATTAGTAAAAATACATTTATAAATGATAGACATATAATTAAATATTCAAACAGGATAAACAGAAACTAAAATTTAAAAATGGCAAAATGTCTAATATTAACTAAACTTATTTCATTGATACTTTTTCATAATTTTATAATTAAATTCAAAATAAAAGAAACCATTATTAAGAAAAATATAATTAAATCAGTTTATAAAAAAATTAGGGATCTTAATTTTAAAAAATATTCACATGAATCCGTTAAACTAATTATATTTGTTTAAGAAAGAGCCATCCACTCTTACATAAATCGTTGTATATAAAAGAAAAAAATTAAAAATAATTTAAATTGTATTTAATGTAAACTGTTTAAAATAAGAAACTTAACCTATGAAAATTCCTAAGTATGTAAATTTTAAATTGAATTTTTAATTTTAATAGTATAAAATTTATAAATTCAGAAAAGTTAACTGCTCTAATGTAGCTGGTGTAAAAAACGTTTCAGTAAAAAATAATAACAAAAGAAATATTTGCAAAATGCTTAGAGCAGAAGCCAAACTCTATGGATATTAATTTTTTCATGTATTTTTATGTGTACACGAATCAGTTGTAATTTTTTTTTATCAAAAATTATAAATTAACGGAAAAGATCCTGTTCCGAGACAAGTAAGATTATCAAATGGCCAATTTAAATTAATTTAGCAAAACAGTATTTTGTATTCCGTAAGATTGTTAAAGTAGGAAAATTAATTCATAACATAAACAAGGGAATTATTAACCTCTTTAAGCCAAAAAAATCAAGAAATAATAATTAATATTTTCATAGTTGTTAGTGTCTGTTTTTATTATTGTTGTTTTTATTTTTGGAATGCTCTCTGAGTTAATGTTTGCTATGTCAAAATATGTATAAGGAAATTATACTTTTTTCTGCGTATATCAGATATATCCATTTTTTAAAGCATGATAAAAAAGCTGAGTATCAAATAGATAAATTTTTAACTTCATGAGAATTGAATAATATTTACTTAATTTACATTTTATTTAAAATATTTTTATGAAGGAAATATATAAAACCAGTTAATTTTACCTTTTACTGTGATTTAAATAGATTTAGCCTACGAATAAAATTTGAAACTTTTTAGTTTTGATAAAATTTTTTATCTTTTCTTCTAATTAAAGTGTCATCTCATCCATCACAGGTAAAATTACACAGGTCTTTTAAAATGGTGAATTACATAAATTGTGAAACTGTGATTAACATTTAAAGGATAATATAATGCTTAATTAAATAAACTATGAATTAAAAGATATAAAATTTTGTTTGTAGTCACTTATTTAAACATGTAACTTTAAAATATGATTTGAATAATATATACGAATGTTATGATTCACACACACGCACAAGTATCTGATTAAATTTTGAATTATGGATCCTTCACGTTTTCTTTTCTATATCAAATGTGCGTATGTAAAAGGATTTGAAAACTTGCAATACCTCTTCAAAATTATAATTTGCATTTGTATTTATCAATATATTCTTTTACATGTATACTTGATAAATCTAATTTCTCTAGGTTTAGGATGTAGCTTAGTTGAAAATAAAATGATTTATTTTTAAAATGATCATAGATTATTAAAAAAAATACTTTTGAGGCATGGCTGATTGTTGTGTGGTACGAAATTGTTCACTATGAGTACAATTTCTCTAATTATCAACATATATTATCCAGTTATTACGATATCTTTTATCATTCAAACTTCTTTTGCTTTTTATTGTTAAACGTTTGATTAAAACTGATTGATTTGACAGATTTGGGTAAACGTGTCAGTTTCCATGCTTTTCGCATCTTGTAGAATTATCAAGCCTTGTTTTAATCTGTGTTTTCAGCTTTTATCATTTTTTATCTATCATGAATTAGTAAAATAAATTAGTTTCATCTGAATTTTATTTATTGTTAAGAAATACATTTCTTCCAATTTTTCTTTTTCTTCTGTCTCTTGGACATCATTATATCAATAAAAGATGCATTTTTCTGCACCTGAAATTATCACGAAATTGTTCGTGACATTTATGAAGACATTCACCTTTTAAATTACTTCCATCACAGAAATAAAATTCTGTCCATCACAGAAATAAATTTCTTTGATTAGTTTTAATTATTGGTTCCATAATTGATTCAGTTTGTGATCTCACTTCAAGGACTCATCCTAGACTCCTGTCCTATCAATATTTTCATTTACTAAGATTTTAAATAGTATCCATTTTATTTATTCAGTTAATTTTTTCTACATCATCTTTAATATTCTTCCGTTTCTCAAAACTGCACCGATGGTTGATTGCATGATTTGATCTTTATCAAATATTCTTTGAAACAGATGTGATTTGTGGAATTTCAGTTTCTAACTGAGGAATAAGAGTTAAATATGTTCATTTTTAAACATATTACACGACTAAACATTTGTTTATGCTTAGCTAGATATAGAAAAATTATTAAAAAATGCTTAAAATTATCTAATATCTATAGCATGCTAGGGTTAGTCAGATATCATATATAAAGATTATCTCAAAGATTACACAATAGACCTTTACGAATAGATTTTTTTTCAACTATCATCTACGCTTTAATTAATTACTTTTATCAACTCCTATTTTTAATGACCTTAACCATCCTTTTTCACTTAAAAATTCCCTTTTTAATTTAAAGAACGAGGAAATTTTAATTGAATAATTTTGAATGAAATTTTCATTTCCTCATAAAATTTTTAGTTGAAAAAATTTATTTTTTAACGCACATGTCACTTACAGATTCATTGGTTTTTACAAAAAATTCTTTTAAACAATGATTTTCTGTATTGTGGATGTTTTAATTAAATTATCAAACTTTGATTTCGATGTATATACACTACATTTTTTTACCTTAAAATGAGCAAATGTGGTAAATGTTTCAAATATAACACTCCAAAAACAAAGCTTTTACTGACATTAGGGCATATATTTTCAAAATATGGTTTTCATTCAATTTGAAAAAGAATTTCACGTATGTCAATTTTAATGATATTTTTATAGACTATGGATTCTAGAAAAGCACCTTACCTCTACATGTAATAATAAGCTTTTTTATTCAAAATTCATGTCCTTAGAAAGACACTAATACTGAATGCAAAAGCTGTGATATTGATGTAGCTTGTTTTCATATATCATATCAGGAACAGGAATATACAGTTTCAAAAACAAACCACTGTTCAGAGTCTGACTCGTAATAAAGTTCACCGTTTTAACCACATTTGGAAGCACTGCTGATGTATGTTTTTTGGGTACCATGGTTTCTAGATGTATGATGCAATGAATAATTGTTGTACGCTCGTTACCGCTTTTTTTAAAATAATTTTTAGAAATAGAAACATTAGAAAACTATCCACATATAATTGTTGAACTTATGTTAACTTGTATTAATGAGGCAGCTGAACGTGATTTTTGAAGGCAAACGTCCAGAAAACTTATGTTATCAAATCTCACTCTTTGCCACAATTTGTATTAGGCATAGTGTACATCTTGTGTAAACTGTGACTAATACAAACTCACTGCAACATGTGCAATTCAAGCCACATAAATGTTTCTAATATAATCTATTATTGGATACATTGTGAAAAATATTTGAATATTGTAAACTTAGAATAAAATGATTAAGAAATATCAAAATGTCTAAAAGGCAGGAGACTTCAACAGCAGATTACGTTATTAGTCTCTGTTTTAGATAAGACTTCTTTCTGTAACAAATTTCATAATGAACGAGTGAACTATGCATACCATGTGAGAAGAATAAGATAAACAGTCATTATATTTTTATATTTTTTTGCATTTAATATTTTTTAAAATTTTCACGTAATATAAATAAAAGCATATGAAACTTTCATTAAACTACTTAACAAGAAATTAAAAGCTATTAAAATCATATTTTTTTATTTCATTATATAGTTATGAGGGAACTTTATTTTAGTTGTTTACAAATTAATTAGATGAATACATTTCTTAAGAAAGATGATATTGTAAATTGAAAGAATTTAATTAAAAATTTTACTCAGAATGTGCATGGTATAAAAAATATTAATTAAAAAATTTTCCTTTAATAGAAGATAATGTAAATCAAATGACGACAGTAAAAGTTTTTTTAAATGTATCATATCAAAACTTATATACATTATGATATCATTATTCCCTTAGTAGATGTTTACATTTTTGTAGAATACTTTCATATTTATTATAGAGACTTACTAAAATGAAATAAAATCCCTTGTGGTTGCTTTAAAGATATGTTAAGAAACTAATCTTTATTATCTTTGTTAAAATGGTTTCATTTCTTTTAACACTGCCAAACATAGTATTGTACGTAGGGCAAAATCCAATTTTTATCGCTATTTATCAATCACATATTTTACAATATTTTAAATGCTGCAGTAGATATAATATATAAAAATTAAATTTAATTAAAAATGTTTCATGTGATTTTGATTGCACAGTGTGTACCCATCTCTTTATCATCACAGAATTAAACACTGCTCTATGTGAGAAATGACAGTTATTTTAATCTAAATGGATTTTTTAAATCTATTTTTAGAAAGTATATTGAAACATTCTTTACATTTTTGAGTTCTTGGGATTGAAGGGTATTAATAGAATACTTTTGCTTTAATATCTGCTTGAATTTAACGAAATTTTTAATTTTTACAATCATTGAATTGTTTATTTATTCTTATAAGTATCCTTGTTTTGTTTAATTAATTAAAGTATTTAGTACTGCATCTGCATTTTTGACCGCACAAATCAGTAATTTTATATATTTAAGTTTTCGTAAGTTTAATACTTAATATCTGGAAGTGAATGAAAAATTAGAATACAGTTATTAAAGAAAACATTTAAGAATATAAAATTTAGAATAAGTTGACAAAAATGGAATTTTTATTTTCAACATATGGTGGCAGATTTGAAATAAAGTTGAGAATAATTTTAGGATTTAAATAAAGCCATACTTTATCAACTCAAATTTATATCAAGGTAAAATTTCCCAATTAACAATCAGAATAAACTACAAGATCAAACTTTTTGAGGTTAAAGAATTATCAGGAATACATATTTTCTAAATAAATATGAAGTTTATCACAATTAGTTTAATTAGAACATTTATTCATATCTAAACATTGACTATATATTTTCAATATTATTGTTCTTGTTTCATAGAAAATCATTAGTAATCTGTTCAAAAAATAAATCTCATTTCTATTTACCTCAACTAGGTAATTTGCATACTTTTGGAATGATAAAATTCATTTCACTTATCTTAATATCATGTTAGTCTTATTAACAAAGTGAAATTATTTTTAAAATCTTTTCTTATTTTTAAATAATGTATATAATTTATTTCTTTTCTATAATTTACTATACTTATATGAAAGATTTTAAGAGCATTTTGGACTGTTTAAAACCAAAAATAAAGCATCAAATAGCAAATCAAAAATAAGTGTACATAGACAGCTTAAGGCAGATGCTTAAATAAGTTTAAAATTTGAAAATTAACAAATTTAATAAGATGATGTACACATGAATAAATTATTTGAATATACAAAATATTTGGCTACAAAATATTTCAATACATAACTGAAATGCATATGAATGTATAAAACACACATTTAAGGAATTTCAGCTTGGAGAAGCATTTAATAAAATTTTAATCTTAAGTAATGAATGATCATGAATATTTAATTTTAAATTTTATGAACATTTTAAAACGTTAAAGAAATTTAGCAATTGCTATTATTTACATTAAAATTGCCAAATCATTTGAAAATCATTTGTTAATGAATATTTTTAATAGAAATTATCTTAAGAAATACATTCAATGATTTAAATTGGAGAAATATTAATTAATATTCTTTTTTTCAATCGCAAAAAAATTTTTTTTAATTTCGAATAATTTTTTGAAAGTGCATATTTCTTGTGAATTTAAATTCATCTCTAGAGAGATTGTTTGTAAAATAATTATTTCTATTCGAAAAACATAGATTCATTAGCCTCAAAATTTTAAGTTAATTGCATAGGGGGAATTGGATGGCGTGTAATAAAGAAGTAACGATGTATACAAATAATGAGTAATTATCTGTAACAATAATAGTTTTCCTGTCTAATATTTTATGTTTTTTTTTGAATAAAACTTAAAATAATGGATTTTTTCTTTTATGTTTTTGAAATTCTTATGTTCTCAATTAGATTTTTTTCTTTTTGTATCTTTAAAAAATTTATTCAATTATTTTATGTAAGATATGCGTACAATTGTTTTTAAAACAGAATAAAAACTTAACAATACAGTCAAACAATGTTTTCAATTACTTTTAATAAAAAAGTTATATTTTATAAATTTGCACTACAATGTTTTATGGAAAAATAAAGCTCATTATTTTTTTAATCAATAAAAAATCGTAATTTAAGTTTTGCTTAGCAATTATTTTTTAATTTGAAGATTGTTTTGCTTTTATATTTATTTTTATAAGTATTGCATAAAAATTAATATTTTCTTTTCAATAGAATATTGCTTTTAATTGTACTGAGATTGCATTCAGGTTTAAATTGTGTGTACAATGATTCTTATCTACAAAAAAAAGAAAAATTTAAATGATAAGAATCACTTTAGATAAATTGTAGTTCATGAATTTGTATTAAAATCAACATTTGTCTCTTGGGTTCTATACGTCTAATGATGTTAAAATTTCATCAGTTTCTTTCCTAAAACAGAGTTTAGTGAACTATAATTCCCGTATTTACAATTAATATAAAAATGAATAGAAATCGCATTTATTTATTTGATACCATAATATTCAAATTTTTTAACCGGATGGATTTTGGAGTTCTATCATTATCAACAATACCTTTAATACATACATTAGGAGCTGTAAAATATTGTAGTAAGATGCAATAGCCTTTAATAGAAGATGCAGGTTTAGATATTTTGCAAACTTCGCCATTTATAAGACTATTCCGGAAACATTTTTTATAACAGCTGAATAGTTATCATTCATAAAAAAATGTGAAGATTTTCCATGAAAAGGAAACGGCAATATCCTGTGAAAAATGCTAAGCATAAATAAGTATTTATTCCTTTAAAAATGATACATACTAAACATTTTTTTCTAAAAATAAAGTTTGGCATGCATCCCATTGTATAATTTTCTCTTAAAATGTATTAGGTGGAATTATTTTAATGTATTCTTTTGAATTTAATCTATGCAAATATTTTCCATAACTGCTATCTTTTTAATTTTTCCTTTTGGATAAGGTAACTTTTTATTTTCTGAATCTTTTAAAGAGTAGTGTATCTATTTTAGATGTAAAGATAAAAATTTAAAAACTTCATACATAGGTGAAAATTTTGCGATTTTATTTACATAGACTAATAAAAATACATTATTTCTAAAGTTTATTAATTGTTTACATTTCCCTAACAATTAATATATTTTTGAGTGAACAAATATGTTTTCTAGTTCTATAATAAATATAATTAATATACATCAATGCCATAGAAATGTGAGACATTATAGATAAGAGGAAAGAATATGAAAATGGAGATACATGAAAATAAAATGCAAGAATATCAAGATTACTTATTTAAGAAAATCTAAGAATTAGTGATTAACCATATACAAGAGCATGAATATAAGTCAATAAAAGTAAAAAATAATTGAAATATTTAAAGAAGAGAAAAACATTTGCATTATATAGACGCTATATTGCTTTTTATAATAAAAATAAAATCATAATTTGCGAGAGGAATTTATTTTCATAGAACATTTTTTAGACATTGAAATAAGAGGTAATACTTAACAACACGAACTTTTGTCAGATATTTATTTTTAAGAAAGTATAATATTGTTTTTGTAAATAGTCAGTTGAACAGTCTAAACAAAAATACTTGATGATTTGGAATTGAATATGTGCTTGAGTGTGTGTGTGGAAAATAATTTCACCCCTAACAACAATTGTGTTAAAAACTAATGAGCATTTTTGTAATTTTTATTAGTAACTGTGTTGCAAAATTATAGGAAAACAATTATTAAGCTTATTATTAATAATATATCTAGAGATAAAAACATTAAAGAAAAAAACTGATTTTCCAAGTTATCGCAATGCAACAATGGTCACCCATATCGTTTGATTTTAGTATATTACGTTAGTATTTAGTTAAATTCGAGAGAAAAGTTTTGTCAAACAAAATGTTAGCACTTGCTTAAACAAAAAGATAGCATTGTTGAAATGTTATCTTTTTGTGTATATATATTAATGACTATGATAGAACATTTATTTCGTTTCATTTTTTTCTTAAATTGCCAGAAGTGTTAAGTCTTAATTTTCTTAAATTGCCAGAAGTTCTTAAATTGCCAGAAGTGTTATCTCTCATTCGAAATATATTATAGTAACAATATAACTTTCTATATCCATCCATTAAACTCATCCATTCGTTTAAATCTTAACTTCAATTTAGATCAATTTTTGCTGTACTCATATTTTATATTGAATTTAAAACTTTAGTTCCAATAATATTCAAAAAATGTTTTTTTTTAAAATTTTTTTAATGTAAATTTATTGAATTAGGATAATTTTATTCTATATAATCTAGAAAATAATTTTCACAAAATTTTATGTACCAATAGTTAACATATTCCTGCTTACAAAAATATAGCTTCATTTTTTATAAGGAAAATATCCAAATTAAAATTGTTTATGTATAAAAATAATATTCTTATCATTTATTAAAAATAATTTTAAAAATTTGCTTATTAAACTGTTTAATAAACAAATATATGTACATACAATACATATATTTGAAATAAATTTGATTTTAATAAAATATTAACATAATTGAAGATATATCTTAGAAAATTAGGTAAGTGTCAAATGTGCATACATATAATTTGATGAAAAAGTTTTAATCTGAAGTTAAAGAATATCCTAAATAATTTTTTATTCTGTAGAAGCTATATCTTCAAAAATTCTATACGGAAATAACTATAAATTTGGTAAGTTTATGCACCCTTTATGAAGGTTCATTTTACGACCCTTTGGGGGATGATAAATTTAAATGGTAATCAAATTCATTCCATATACATTTTGTAACAAGTTCTTAACATGATACGAAATATATTGGACTTGTTCTACCACTAGGGATACACAATAGAAACTTGATAAGATTTTAGCTCTAATCACACACACACATATACACAAACACAACACACACATATATACAAAAACACAACACACACATATATACAAAAACACAACACACACATATATACACAAACACAACACACACACATATGCACAAACACAGCACATACACATATACACAAAAATAACACACATAGATATACACAAAAATAACACACATAGATATACACAATATACACAAACACAACACACACATATACACAAACACAACACACACATATACACAAACACAACACACACATATACACAAACACAACACACACATATACACAAACACAACACACACATATACACAAACACAACACACACATATACACAAACACAACACACACATATACACAAACACAACACACACATATACACAAACACAACACACACATATACACAAACACAACACACACATATACACAAACACAACACACACATATACACAAACACAACACACAACGCATACACACGGACGCACGCACACATACACACACGGACGCACGCACACATACACAACACACACATATACACAAACACAACACACACATATACACAAACACAACACACGCACGCACACACACATACACACACGCACGCACACACACATACACACACGCACGCACACACACATACACACACGCACGCACACACACATACACACACGCACGCACACACACATACACACACGGACGCACGCACATATACACACACTCAAGCGCGCACACATACACACACACTGAATGAAGAAATATTTCTCATAACAACATAATTTTATATAATTTCTTAAACATAAATTAAAAAAATAAATTTCAAAATAATTTTATTGGATAGAGAATAAAAAGACTTGAAGAAATATTTCATTGAAATAGATTTGAAAAAATGTAAAATTTTTAAAATTAAATTAACATTTTTTTCCTGAGAAATAATGATTTTTATTTCTTCGTAGAAAATCTCTTTCAACTTCACTATTTATTTTCATACTTTAGAAAGACTATATACTGCTGCATAAAGGATTTCTTTCAAATTAATTGTATGGCTTGATTTTTAATGTCATTATCAAGCTGTGTTTACCAATTTCGTCAATTATTTACATAAAAGGCAGATTTTTATTGAAGAAAATTAACAAATATAAAAGAATATCTTGAAATTTATTGCGTAAACTAAGTAAATATTGTCTGAGAGTTTCATTTTCATATTATTAAAAATCAATATCAGCAAATTAAAAATATTTTTTTTATAAAAGTATTTAAATTATTTTTATAAAGCCATCATAAGAAGTTTCTAAAATATTGATTTTATTATAAAAGGAAATTTGCACATTTTATTTTATTCCCTTGTATTTCAAGAAATATGTCTTATCAATTTTGGAATTACTTTTCTCATTACCATAAAGATCAATGATTCTTTCATGGTGTGTTTTGTGTTGTCAAAAATAATTTATAAGCAAATATGTATTCAAGCATAATCAAGTGAGTTCAGAAACTATTTACTATCAAAGTTAAGCAATTAAATGCTAAATACAACGAGTTTTCTCATGCTTAATACTGAATATTTTAAAAGTTATGTATGATAATAATTTTTATTACTATGTCATTTATAACGAATAGTTTTGCATGAATTTTACTGCTAATAAAACATTTTGTGTGATATAATAAAATATGATTTTTAGTATTAATTTCCATGAATGCAATAAGACATTTTATTGATTATAGGAATAATTAATATTTCCATTTTAAAATTGCTTACATTTTGTTATAAGAATTATAAATTAAGAAACCTAATGAAGTTTAGACGATTTTAAAAATATCTATATTGATAGTGATAATTTGCTGGAAAATAAAGCCAATTATTTAGAAATATCAACGAAAATATTAAATGATATTACTAAATTTCGGTTTTTTTAACAATCGTAAAAAAATTTTTAAATTTATAAAATCGTTAAGAACATCAAAAAATGGTAAATTTTATCTTAAATTTGACTCTTTGACTTGTAATGTATTTAAGCACATTAAGTATTCAATTTGACACTTCTTCGATATAATTTAACTTCATCAAACTTGTTCTCTGAAGATGGAATAAAAAAATGAGCTTTTATATATTTCCTTAATTTAGCCATTGAATTCTAACTTTTCAAATAATTATATATTTAATTCTCAATAGTTTTAATAGCTCTATTTGTTGCTTTAACACATTCTTTGGTATAGAGGAAGTTATTTTAGCTAGAAGACAAGGGACAAAATTTATGTTTTGGTTACCAAATACAACAGGTTTCCTTGTAACTAATCAAAGAAATTGTTTATTTATTATTATCTAAAGGCTTAGTTTTATAATATCCAAACGGGTAATCCGTTTTCCATTACAATGAATTCATCTCCAGAATATGATAAATGTGATGTGATAATCAAAAAAGGGATTATATTTCGCAGGCTTACAATTCTGTGTACTTTTTCTGCTCTTTTAAGGACAACAGAACATTATACAGGTGATTTTCTTGAAGAAAATATTTACCTATGTTTGTTTTCTGGAAGTTCAATTATTTTTTTATGAAAAAAAAAATGCTCGAATACATACTATGAATTTTTTTGACTGTTAATTTTAAAATAAGAGAATCAATCATTGGGATTAACTATCAAGATCTTCACACCTGAATGGAACACTTGTGGTATAAGCTAGTATAAATCACTGCATGATGACCTTTTCTCCTTAGGACTTTCTATACTTTAAGAAAGAATCTTTTGAAGGGATAGGAATTACTGTCTTGATTTCTGATCAAACTACTGAGAAGAAAGCTCACTGTGATACTTGTATAGTTATTTTAGGTGGCCTTAAATTTTACAGAGAGAAACATTAAAATATAAGGACCTATGATACAAAAGTTTGAACATGAATGATTTATGTTTCATATTATTGTATGTTAAACTAATATGAATCTTTTTGTTAACACTGCATGTCTTAGAGCGTAAAATTATTAATATACATTAATTCTATGCATATTTTTGCCAAAAAATCAACTTTATAGTTGTAATCTTAATTTTGAAGGTATGTCCAACACAAATGCCATAAATTTTTATAAAAAGCGAGTGTTATTAAATAGACATGCAATATACAAATAACTTATTTTTACATCCATTAAATACAGGGTAGCAATAAAAGTTTTGTGATGCAGAAATATTAATAGTGGTTATAATGTACAAAAATACAGGAAAATCACACACACACACACACACACACACACACACACACACACACACACACACACACACACACACACACACACACACACACACACACACACACACACACACACACACACACACACACACACACACACACACACACACACACTCACACACACACACACACACTCACACGCACACACACACACACGCACACGCACACACACACACACACACACACACACACTATTAATTAAATATATTTTTTTAACTAATGTTGCATTGCTACGTACCAGTTAAAGGATAACGATATCGTAAAAATCCGGCCAACGAAAAGATATTTAAAGTTAAAAATTTGGGAATAAATAAGGAAGGAAAAATATTTAAGTAGCTTTTGACTATTTTTATCACGTACTACTTCTATATTAAGTTTTTTATTACTTTTTTTATTTTTTCCTTTTTCTTTTATTCTTATTTATTACTTTCCTGTTGGATTCACCGGAATTTTATACTTTTTTCAATGAAGTCAAATGGGTCATTTAAACTATTATTTTAAAGTAAAATAAAATGTTTAAGAACACACAATAGACGATTCAATAGAGAGTATCTCGGGAAAGTTTACTGTAATTGCGAATAAAAATATATCTTCTGAATTCTTCAATTTCCTAAATGGGTGTGATTTAACCAGTTTAGAGCTTCAACGGCGTCTTAAATTCAATCTTTAATAATACCTTCTTGGAATAGATCCAGCTCTAGAGATTATATATAGTGGCATTTACGATATATGTTCAGAAATGTGTAATATTTCTTAAGAATTTGGAGAAAAATACTGTCATTATAATTTGTAACAAAAGATTATAAGTATTTCGTATTCAAATGTTGATTGTCAATGATATTAGCACACACATATTATATTCCAATTTAGTTTTTCTTATAACTAGTTACATTTTCTCTTATAATGTTTAGCATTAACTTATTATTACATTCTGATGTCATCTTTATTGAAGATAAATGCTTTTGTATACATAACTGTGATTAATGAGGTTCATATGAAGCACTATAGAAATTATTTTAATTGAATTAATGTTATTTAGGAACTAAATAGAATATTTTTTCATCTATTACTGTTCTTATTAATGTCTTTAAAATAAAGTATTTGCCGTTATTTAAGATAGAAGTTTCACATAAATAAAAATTGGCACTTGATATATTTTAAATATGAAATACACATTTTAAAACTATATATACTGTTGGAAAAAAATAGAAGGACGTTAAATTCTGATCAAATAAGTGAAGAACTTTGAAATTTTATAAAATAATTTCATTACAGCACTTTTAAAAACTTATTTACAATCAGAATATTATATATGTAAAATGAAATAAAAAATACTTGCTTATCATAATTGAAAATTAATTTCAATCGCATCATACTGTATGAAAAAAGTAGAAGGGCAGCTCTAAATAATGAAAGTAAATATCTTGTTAATAAGGAATTCTTTTGTTATTTGATTTAACTTCTACAAAGACTTTATTTGACATTGAATAATATAAGTCTTGAATTTTGGTTTGACAAAAGTTGTCCTAATCGCACAATTGAAAGCTTATCGAAGTTCAATCAAGGATTCATATTACTTGCCCCCTTGTGTAAACACACCGAATAGTTATTAACTATATATTGAGGTCTGTACTTTTAGCAAGCTATGGCAAAATCCGAATATTATTTGTTTCAAACCAATTTTTAACGCCACTGGAAGAGTGAATTGATACTCCACATTGCTGAAATATCCACTTTTCTTATTCTAACTCAGCCCCATAGGAAAGAAACTCTGAATATAAAATTTGAATGCTATATCTATATTTCTGTTTCTCATCCAGAAGCACTAGATTAGTTTTACCAAAGTAGACAACTGATATCTGACTCTCCTACATGTCAATTAAAATAAGTTTCTTCTTGTGTTTCTAAACAATGCAATAATATTGACAACCATTTGAGCCATCTAAATTGAATTTTTTACATCAGAAAAAATAACTGAAGTCCAAGACATGTCTTCTTTGACCCACTGTAGCCCAGTGTCAGTGTGCCTTTCATTCTACTTCACATAATGGTTTCGTTTCCTGAATATAAAAGTATCCGAATTTTTTATGTAGTTATAAAGTGTTCTTATGGTTGTATGTGTGATTCCAGATGGGTCTTGTACTTTTCCAGTGCTTCTAAGCTTTTTTAAGCTCTTTAGGGATTTTTCTTTGATTACGTAGTGTCAATTTCTAATGTCTACCAATCTTTGATTTCCTAGTCAATAGATTTTTCAAGAATTTATAAATAGCGTTTGGACTGGTGTGTAGGGGTTTTGAAATTTCTCTTACACATTTGCCCATATCTTTACATGTCACAATTTGGCCTTTTTGAAATTCATTTAAAGGTTTTACCCTAGGCATTTTAACTGTACAAAAATTTCAACAAAATATATTTTTTGAAATAATGAAAGCTTAAAAGAATAATGTTTTAAACATATTAAACAGCTACAGATTTTAAAATGAAAATATTTTTGCAAGTATCATTCTACTTTTTTCACAAACCAAAAATCTATAAGTATTATTTTATAATATTTTCTTAGTGGTTTAAAAAAATCCATTCACTGAAATTAAAAGAAAAATTAGTTTAATAAAAGGAAAAATAAAAATTACATTAATTTCTCTGAAGTTTAAAGCTAGTATATGACTATGATGACTATCCTACTTTTCCTACAGTGTAGAAACTTATTTAGTGAATCTCAACCTGGATTAGTCTAAGGAGAATATAAAGTTCAAAGCAAATAACTATTTGGGATAATTTATATTAAAATCTAAATTATAGATTTCATCAAAAGTAATATATTTTCGTTTTTAAAAGATATTTCCTAATATTTGAAAGAAATTATAAAACATTATTTTAGTAAAGGTGTATTTTATATATTTAGTAATTAAAATTTGATTAATTATTTTTATTTCCTAAGTGTGAAATCTCGAATTAAAAATATCAGAAAATTAAATAAATTTTGCATATCATATATAAGGTTGTATATACGCTTATTTCATAATATTTTTAATTTCTTTCAAAATTATAATAAGCATTAAGTTCTTTATTTTAGGAATAATTGAATCATTGTAAGAGTCATAATGTGGAATCGGCTCATTTTTATTATAGGTTATATTACAAAATAATACACTCAAATTTTTACTGAAAAAAAGAAACTTAAGAAAATAATTTTTGAAAATACAAGCAAAATATACATTAACGAATTCAATAAAAATACATTAATCGTAGAATAAATAATTTAATACCTCAATGAAAAATTTTAAACTTAATTATAATGTGTATTCCCGTACAGATCATTGTTGTAAATGGCATCCAACAGGCTGCACGCAGAAGAAAATAATGGGAGCAAGATGTCTCAGTCTCTAAATTTCACGGGTTATTTAAACAGGAATGAAAGAAAAATAATGAAATAAAGCTTCCGTAGAGAACATTAAATAAAATTGCACCCATGAGCCCAAAATGGCTTAAAGGTACAAATTCCTTTGGGACTATTCTTTCCCCTTTTATACTCTTTTCTCTGATAAATTGTTTCTTTATTGTAATCAGCTTCTTACATTCACTAAGCTGCTGTTAATTTAAGAGTGATATATATTTTTTAAAAAAAGTAAATTTTAAATAAAATATTTATTCGAAAATATATGACAATTTCAGTTTGAATAGGTAACTAATGAAAATAGTTGCAATAGCAGCCAGTTTTTCAATATTTTTTATGTAATTTATTTTATAGTTAATGTTTTATTCCTTTCAGAAATCTATTATAAAAAGGAAACTCGAAACATTAGCAGAAAATACGTTATGGTAAAGCTAGCAGACAATATTTAGTGGTTTCGTGTTTCAATCATAAAAATGAGAAAAAGTGCTTTCTTTATTGCTGTATACTCCAGTATACCAATTACGATCATTTACACTATTTTACGATGTTAGAAAATGAATATTAATCTAAGGCTTTCCGATTCGTTATAGTGATAAAAAGCCAAGAGTATGTTTTTGGGTACTTAATAATCCACAATCTTAATTGCTTAGTTAGTTATAAAATTGGCATGACATGTCTTTGATAGACGAAATATAAAGCTTATCTGATAGCAAAGTTTTTCTGCATTATCTTTTTAAAGTTCCAAAATTTTTTTGGTAGTTGTAAATTTGAACATAATTAATATTCATTTTTCAACATTTTACGATAGTTGAAAATGAATATTAATGTAAGGGGGTTTCAGATTCGTTATAGTAATAAAAAGCCAAGAGTATGTTGTTGGGTACTTAATAATCCACAATCTTACTTGCCTAATTAGTTATAAAATAGGTATGGGATGTCTCTGATAGACGAAATGTCAAGCTTATCTGATAGCAAATTGTTTCTGCATTATCTTTTTAAAGTTCTTTTTAAAGTATCTTTTTAAAGTTTAAAGTAATTAGTTATAAAATTGGCATGACATGTCTTTGATAGACGGAATATAAAGATTATCTGATAGCAAAGTTTTTCTGCATTATCATTTTAAAGTTCCAAAAATTTTTTGGTAGTTGTAAATTTGAACAGAATTAATATTCATTTTCCAACATTCTACGATATTTGAAAATGAATATTAATATAAGGGGGTTTCAGATTTGTTATAGTGATAAAAAGCCAAGAGTATGTTTTTGGGTACTTAATAATCCACAATCTTAATTGCTTAATTAGTTATAAAATTGGCATGGAATGTCTTTGATAGACGAAATATAAAGCTTATCTGATACAAAGTTTTTCTGCATTATCTTTATAAAGTTCCAAAAATTTTTTGGTAGTTGTAAATTTGAACAGAATTAACATTCATTTTCCAACATTTTACGATAGTTGAAAATGAATATTAATGTAAGGGGGTTTCAGATTCGTTATAGTGATAAAAAGCCAAGATTATGTTGTTGGGTTCTTAATAATCCACAATCTTACTTGCCTAATTAGTTATAAAATAGACATGGAATGTCTTTGATAGGCAAAACGTCAAGCTTATCTGATAGCAAAGTGTTTCTGCATTATCTTTTTAAAGTTCCAAAATTTTTTTGGTAGTTGTAAATTTGAACAGAATTAATTTTCATTTTCCAACAATTTACGATATTTGAAAATGAATATTAATGTAAGGGGGTTTCAGATTCGTTATAGTGATAAAAAGCCAAGAGTATGTTTTTGGGTACTTAATAATCCACAATCTTAATTGCTTAATTAGTTATAAAATTGGCATGGAATGTCTTTGATAGACGAAATATAAAGCTTATTTGATAGCAAAGTTTTTCTGCATTATCTTTTTAAAGTTCCAAAATTTTTTTGGTAGTTGTAAATTTGAACAGAATTAATTTTTATTTTTCAACATTTTACGATATTTGAAAATGAATATTAATGTAAGGGGGTTTCAGATTCGTTATAGTGATAAAAAGCCAAGAGTATGTTGTTGGGTTCTTAATAATCCACAATCTTACTTGCCTAATTAGTTATAAAATAGACATGGCATGTCTTTGATAGACGAAATATAAAGTTTATCTGATAGCAAAATTTTTCTGCATTATCTTTTTAAAGTTCCAAAATGTTTTTGGTAGTTGTAAATTTGAACAGAATTAATATTCATTTTCCAACAATTTACGATATTTGAAAATGAATATTAATGTAAGGGGGTTTCAGATTCGTTATAGTGATAAAAAGCCAAGAGTATGTTTTTGGGTACTTAATAATCCACAATCTTAATTACTTAATTAGTTATAAAATTGGCATGGCATGTCTTTGATAGACGATATATAAAGCTTATCTGATAGCAAAGTGTTTGTGCATTATCTTTTTAAAGTTTCAAAATTTCTTTGGTGTTTGTATATTTCAACAGATTTAATATTAATTTTCCAACATTTTACGATGTTGGTAAATGAATATTAATGTAAGGGGATTTCAGATTCGTTATAGTGATAAAAAGCCAAGAATCTGTTTTTGGGTACTTAATAATCAGCAATCTTACTTGCCTAATTAGTTATAAAATAGGCATGGAATGTCTCTCATAGAAGAAATGTCAAGCTTATCTGATATCAAAGCTTTTCTGCATTATCTTTTTAAAGTTCTAAAATTTGTTTGATAGTTGTAAGTTTGAACAAACTTCCACACGAATGAAAAAATTTTAAATATTGGCGATGTAATAAATAGTAATTAAGAATTGTAAGATATTCTAATATTTTAAATTAAGAAAAGGTGAGGAAGCATCTAATGATATAAAAATTTATGCTTTATGATAACAAGTAACTATATATGGATAAGATTAACAGAAAATACATTTTATGTGAGTGATGCAATTGCTATAAGAAGAAGTTAATTTTAAAATAAGATAACATGTCTTGAAATTTAAAATTATCATGGTTTGTTTCTGGAAGAATGTTTTTTTAATTACATCACATGTAATGACTATTTTACAAAATTACACCTTTTAAAAAGGTTTATAATGAGCGTTATTTTGTATCTTTTAATAAATGAATGCGGAAATGTTATCAAAAGTAAATTTAACGAAGCACAAAAATAAAAATTCATTTTTTAAACAATGCATATTTTAAAATTTGACATCAGTTTAAAATAACGTTTAAGCAATGTGTTGGATTATAATTAACTTCCTATTAAAAGTAAGTATATTTAGATGAATTAATTATATTTAAATATTTCTTAGTTTATTTTACAATAAACTTTGTGATGTTTGAACACATAAATTTTTAGTATATGTAATATAATTATTGTGCATTTAGTTCGCTTTCGGTTTTTAATAAGCTAGGTTTACATTTGTACAAAATATTATATTTAGCAATTTAATTGATTAAAAAGATACATACATAAAAGTAGTTTATTTGGTATAAGGAATTCCCACACACAAACCTTTGATTCTTTATGAAAAACATCATTTTTATTGATTATAAAATTTTGTCACAGTTCTGAAATATATTTTTGAAATTGAGACCTGACTATGATATTACCATTAGAAAATGGGAATCAATAGCCCGAAATATCAATTTATATTTTCTTGATCCCCTAAATATGAGTCGAAAAGGAGCTTAATTCAATAAAATTTTAAATCAATAAATAAAATTTCATAAGTAAAACGTCCATTGCTTTGTTAATCAAACCAATAATATGCAAATTGAGTTTAAAGATTTATATTTATTGCTGGGCTTCTTTTATTTGTAGAACTTTGAAAGGAATTTATTTTTCTATAGCTGATGTCATTTTTTCATTGAATTTAGGGTAGTGGTTTTTTTTATAATAGCTTTGAAAACTATGTATATGAACTGAATTAAAATGTCAAACTATTCAATTTTATTGCTTTATTAACAGCTGCTTTATATAGAAATATTTCTTTATTTAAAGATGTGAACTTTTGTGATATTCTTTTAATATAAATTTTCATTTCTTATGAAAAATATAAATTTAAATATAAATTGTTTATTATACTTAAAACAGCTGCTTATTAGTTGTAGAAAAATATTTGGTATTAAAAAGCTTTATTTGTATAACCATTTTCTATTAATATTCTTTGGATTTCAAACATAATGTTTAAAGTCACAATACACGGATAAAATGATTACCATTGAATAATGAAGTTTTAATTCTGCACACACACACATAATTAATTTAATAAGATATTAAGCTTTAAAAGGTTTTTATAAATTTTACATTATTTTAGGTTATTTAGTATATTATTCTGTATAACCTAAAATAATATACTGATAAGAATTTAAGAGTAAGGAATAAGGATGGGTGAATAAGGATTTTAAAAACATTTATTACAAAAACATTTATTAACATTTATTACAAAAGGTGCAAAAATACTTAATCATACTCGAATCTGATTTTGCTTAAATTATACAGAGATTGAACAATTATTTTTTCAGTTTGACAAATATCAGGTTATTTAAAAATAATATAATGTGACAAAAATCAATTTGAATTTAATTTTATTTCTGAGTAAGGAATGGTTTATTTAATATATATATATATATATACATATATATATATAATTGGATTATAATTGGATATATATATTATATATAATTGGATTTCACGAGCTCACGCGCATTTTAAGATTTATAATTTTAAATAAATTTCCATTAAAATTAGTCACTTAGTTTACAATATAACGTCTCAAATTGAAATCATATTTACGTGCCTTAATATAGTATATAAAAAGATATAATAACTAAAGACTAATAAGCATCTTTTATTGCAAGTGTAATTTTAGTTTTATATTTGAAAGATTGTTGCCATGTTGTAACGAATTTGTTGTTGCCATGTTGTAACGGCTTTCTACATTTTTTTAATCGTCATTGTGATTTCATATGAAATGGGTAGAATTATTTGTTATCATCGTAGTTCATCGATATTCCTCAATTTTCATATTTATTATTATGTACACCTTTTTGATTCCTAAATGTAGGTCATATTGTTAATTTGTATTATAATTAACACAATGTATTCTCATTAGTAATATGGTCTCTGCTCTTCGTTTTACAACAATACAGTGCACATTGTATGTGAAGATAAAATATATTTTATTTTATGCGCCAATAAATGTAGAATCTAAGATTCATTAAATAGAATATAAAATAGTTATCTTTTTTATAAATCTAATAAAGCCATTCAAAAACCATCATGTGGGATAAAATATTTTTTTACATCCATTTGAAAGATTTTAAGTTAAAATATATTCTGATGATAATACTAAATAATTATTTTCTTTATGACTATGCAATGAAACTTCTTAAAGCTAATTTAAGACTTATAATTCATTTATAAATTATTTCTTCGGAGGCAAATGAGTTTAAAGGAAAATGTTTAGTAAAGAAATAACGTTATTTTTCGTAAAATTATAGCCTCTCTTTAGAGCTGATATGCTTTAAAAAAATTTCCCTCTCTCGTTTCATCAAATCTAAACTTCACTCATATATTTATAAAATTATTCAAATTCCTTGTGTGATATTGAATATAATCTCCATAATGTTATAGCTAATCCCTTTTGAAAAAGTGCTCCCATTTATGATCATTAATAAAAAATTCTATTTTCTGAGAAAGCTCAGTGCTTAGAAATCTTGTTACATCCTTAATTTGTTTATTTTTAATACTTCTTGTTATTATCTAAATTATTGATTATTTAAACCCTCTCCGTAGTATGGAAATTATTTTATTCAATAAAAAATAGCTCTTAATAAAATATAATTTTATTTTGAGATGTTAAAAAAATAATACTTGTATTTAAAAAAAGTGTTTGTGGTTAAAATATCTATTTAAACTATTATGCCAAAATTCTAAAAGGGTTTTATTAAATTAATGTGAAAAAAGTTTTTTTAATGGAATTTTTTCATTTGATTAATTAATATCTGTTCAAATTCTTGCTTGTATTATTGAATAAGTGTGTAACTTTTATTGTTGCCTATTAAAATGAACATCAAAGTTATAGGGAAGTGTTACAATACAAGATATTTGTAAATTGTCAACGCATTTTAGTGCTCAATAATTACTAAATTAACGAAGGCAGCTTAAAAGTATTAGCATTAACTGTCAGACTGATTCAAAAGGATTTATGATCCTCTTCAATGTATTTCAGACATGATTCTTTCGTCTAATGGAAAATGTAAAGATAATATATATTTTCTAGCCCAGATAAGGCATTGCTATATTGTATAAAATATTTTAACGTTGGGATTGTAATTCAAGAATTTCAAGGGTCAGGCTTGAAAATGTCTTCCTGTATGTAATGCTCATTATAAACCCACGAGAAAAACACAAATTTTACCAGGTGATCGATAATTGATGTGGAATTTTTAGGGTGGATTGAAGTTCTTCTAAAATGATTTTTCAAAGAATTATGAATGATGATGTTGCAAAGAGTTAGGTGTCATTATTTTCAATATACAATTCAAGAAAATCAAATAAGATTTTGAAAACATATTGAAAATAAAAGTGCTATTCATTCCAATTGCTATCAGAAGTATAGGAATGGTGTAAAGAGGAGGAGCTAAGATGAGAATTTAGAAACTGCATCTAAGAATGGCAGAGAGGCAGAGAAAGCCATCACACACTGAAGCCTCAGAGATGCTCGACAAAGAAAAGGAGTAAACGGAGTATGATTGCACTGGCCTGGAGAAGTCCTGCCTCGACTGCCCTGAATGGGAATGCAGATGTCCGACAAATAGATGAAGAAGTGGTGACAAAGTCTGAAAAGAGGTATACTGAATAGCAAGTCAAGTAAAATGCGGAGATATCCGCGAATGGAAATGCAAAGCGGAGATGCTGAGTAGAGGAAGGAAAGTGGATGAAAAAAGAGTATCATCGACACCGGAGAGCGGCGAAGTCTCAAACACCACAATACTACTTCTAAAAAGGGTGAGTCTGATCTCTCGTTCACAATCCCTCTGGTCACTTTGATTATTGTGTAAATATCATAAAAATAATAATAACGTTAGAATCTTCTCAATTATTTAATCAAGAATGTTTTAATTATAAATGTAAATACTTTTGTAATGAATTTGCTAAAATAAAATATTAAGTTTTATTGTATTTTTGTTTTGAATTTATCTCTGTCATTCAATTATTTAAATAACGAATCTGGGTTTTCCTCGGAGTTTTCTAAAATTACAGAGGTCACCACGACATTCACTGCTATTTTCTTCCTTGTAACAACTATGTCTGTTAAAATCCTCTAAGGAAGTGATAATATGCAAAGTATATTAAAAATTCTTACCACGATGTTCGGTTATTAGGTTGTAATTAACACGTCTTAAAGGAGAAGCCCAATTAGTAATTTGAAAACATTAGTAGAATATAATTTCAATGCACTAAATTTCTTTGTAATATATTTACATGATAAATGCTATAAAAACTGAAAAAATATTCAATTATGTTGAATTCATTTTTTTATAATATAGACTCAGAAATTTTAATAGAATTCTTTCTTCACACATGTGTTGAATATTTTCCTACAATAAAAATCAATATGTTAAATAGAAAATGATAAATAATAATAATACTATTTGCACAAACAAAATTAAGAATTATCGAAAATAGAATAAATCAAGTAAAAAAAAACACATTTTGCGAACTCTGAAATTAAAGTAAACGTGACAATGGTAACTGTGCAATCAAAGAGCTATTTTATCATGTTTAAATGGATAAAAATATTGATAAAGACGTATATATTACTGAAAAACTGTAAACGATAAAGAAAAATAGTTTGTGGATTTTCTGACGGGGAAAATTTAGTTACGGTGACTTTAAAAGAAAGTAAGCATTTGCAACTTGTTGTTTTAGTATAATAGCTTTTCCTTTTGCCCTGGTTTTACAACCATTTGAAACCACGGACTTGTTATCCAGGGTTGTTCTTTTTAACATTTCCGTAATCACTGTAAGACATTCTATGAGAAACCAGAAATTTAAGAAATATTTACAAGAAATATATAAGTAGTATATTAAAAATACTTAAAGTATTCATAATGCATCATCGTATGAATTTTGCTATGGTAACCATTCCTAATATAATAGCTCAATTGGCACAAAATACTCAGGTACATCAATGACTCATAAACTGAAATGTCTGAATTAGTTCAAAAAACAGATAATATCATGAAAATTATAGAAGTTGTTTTCTTAAATAGCGTTACAAATATTCTTGATGCAACAGAATATCATAGATGTAGAAGAGCTATTTGGTTGATTTAAACACTTTCTCGTCATAATAAAATTTTTATAAAACTTTAAAAAAAAAAGTACAAAACCATAGTATAAATAAAAACAGTAACCATAACAAATGCTTCCCAGACTCATTACAATTTCAATTCTGACCACTGGCATTAACTTACTAAAACACGCTAATATCTAACAAGTTTAAGCATGAATAGGTCTAAATGTTCTTAAAACATATATCGACATGAATATCAATCCACTTGTTGACAAATTATTCTGGATTAATTCATTCATAATTTGCAAGAATCAAAGAAAACTATAAATTAAATTCATAAAAATTGTATGATTAAGGAAAAGGGTGAATCTGATTATACATTTAGATTCGATACTTAAAATTATTTTAGAATATAACTATTTACTTTTCTTGTAAAAACAAAATAATATTGCCCAGTGCATATTTCTCAAATGTTTATTTCTCAAATGTCAATTTTATCTCTGTTTTATATCCAAAATTTCCTGGGAAATTAAATAAAAAAACTACTATTCAAATACGATTAATAAGTAATTTTATCTTTAAAATATTGTCCCGTGTATAATTTTATTTTCTATTTTTTGAATTAGTATTCAAATTGGATATTTACAATAAAATTATCGATATGTTAAATCATTCAGAAGTATATTTGACTTAAAAGGAACAACATTTATTTTTATAGCTAATAATTTAATAAAACTTGTGTGAAAAATTAAATTATTTCAATAATCATTCTTGCAAGTATAGTTAGTATATATGCAAGCGGGATTAGATAAATCAGCATATACATATTTTAATTTAACATCAAAATAAAATATATTTTCCAATAACGTAAGATTAGTTATTTAAATAAAATATGACGAAACTAAAATACGGCAAAATTAAAGTAAATTCTTCAAACTGTTATTAAATATAAAATTAAACAATTTGGATTATTTCTGCCCTTAAGCATATTGAAAAGTAAACCATAACTCCATAACATTTTTAAATTATTTTTAATATGCAAACAAACGTTTTACATAATATAGTACCTTTCAATCCAAAAAGTTTACTCAACATTTAATGTTAAATAAAATCTATATTACATTTCGCTAAAATTTAACATTTATTTCTAAAACATTCTAGTCCAATAATATTCTATTGAAAATTTTATATTTAAAAAGAATGCATTAAAATAAATCCGAACTTGGTAGAATTCTGTCGGTCTTATTATTCCTTGATATTGAATAAATATAACTCATGTTAGCATTTCGTTCTGCAAATTCAGTCTAAAACGTTTCAGCAAATTCTAAAACAGTATGAAGTTTTTGAAAATCTTCAAATTAAATGCAAATAAACAGATAAAATAAATTTTAATGATCAGATTATGAATTAGATTACGTAGTACGTAGTAGTTTTAATAAAACTGAAATATAGGAAAGATCAATGCACATGCGAAGTTATTGAATAACGAATCTAAAATTGTTATTTAATGTCTTTACACATTATATAGAATATTGTGTGTGTCCTGATTTTCTTTTAAATGAGCTACATAGTATCTTACATAAGTTTCCTTAACTATTTAATTCTCCACACAATCCAAACAATCATAAGTTTGTTGATCTCCGCATAACTCCAGTCCAATTTAGCATCCCATGTGCATAAAGAAGAAAAGTGATAATTGATTGCAAGGTTAATAGAGATCAACCAATTTTATTTGATTTGCCGAATAGTAGTTATTTGATTGATCCAGTATTTTACGATCCTAATAATTATCCTTGCTGTTTTATCTTTACAAAATATCCCGCAAGAGCTATGTTGCTGTATTATGACCTAAAAGGATTATTTTCGTGTACTGAAACTATTTTCTTGAATTATTTAAGAATTGCGTCTACACCATTTACTTTCAAGTCAGGTTTACTGGCACGAGGAAAAAATTTGATCAGCATTTTCCTAATGGAAATTCTTTCAAAAATATTTTACAAAATATGCAATAAATTATTTTTTCCTTAAAAAAGTATTATAACTAGAATCTAGTGTTAACAGAAATATATTGTTTCATTATCAGTCTAGAATTTAAATATTATTCTAAAGTTGTAATATTCACATTGAATAATTTAAGGCTCTTTTCTCTGCTGCGTATTTTATCAACTGTGTGTATTCAACTTTCAATAATAAATTATAAAGTCATACTTATTTAACTGAAAATAATAAATTAACATCAGATTACAAAAAAAGTTTTGTTAATCTTCAACGTTTATTTGTTAAATGTTTTTTTTTAATTGTTCAGTGTTGAAAGGTTAAAAGATAAATTCACAATTAATTTTTTGAGTGAAACATTGACACAACTACACTCGTTTTTCTAATACCCGGCCACATAAGCAATTTCATATCAAGTTTCATCAATAATGTTTGATATAACAAAAGGTAGAATTGATGAAAACATGTGGTATTTCGGGGTTGTGACAAAGTTAAGAGGGTTAGATCTTCGTAATTTTAGAAGCAAAAAACAAGCGGATGACTTCCAAGGCTTTGTCTGCTATCCGCAGAGACATCGTTTTCCATGAAAGTCACCTGACCAAAGGCTCCTGTCGCTATAACGACGGATTATATAATATGGAACTAAAATAATAAGGAATAAAAAACGGAACTGAATAATAAGGAATAACACGACGAATTAAATAATGAGGAACTGGATAAATTTGTTTCTTAATGCAAACTAAATGCAGAATATAATTCATAAAATAATGTCAGGTGTATTTTTGTGTCAGAGGAATTTCTTCGCATAATGCTCCCATATTTATAACAAAATTCTCTAGATTTTAGGATAACACAAATTATCATACCTAAGCATAATACATGATTTTATGAGAAAAAGATACAAAGACTTAGTGAATTAGAAAAAAACTTCCGTGATTGGTTCAAGGCAGAATGTTTCACGTACTATTTGGCATGATCTTAAGGAAATTAAGCTCCTTAATAGAATAAAACATTTTGTAGAATCTCGTTCATTGTTCACTTGGCTGAAAATATATCAAAAATCTTTCTCGAATAAAATGGCTATTGAATTAGAAGTTACTCCAATCTAAAGACCTGCAACGAGTATGGTGAATAGTAATATAAACCAAAACACAGGATAATTACAAAGATTTCCGACATCCGAAATCTGTTGTTGACAGAGTCCATTTGATAAAGTTAATGAGAAATGTTTACTGGTTGAGGCTTATGGCCTCTATCAGTATCGTTTCAAATTAATCAAACTGATCCCAGATTTTACTTGATGATGTTCAGCGTAAGATAACTTTCCATGCCCATAATGAAGTAAATAATCCGTTTCCAGTGGAAATGGAAACGACAAACTACTGAATTGAACTACAGTGCTGATCATTCGCTTGCTAGCTCGTTAGAACACTAATCATTTGGGTGCGAGACTCAAGTTGCATTCTAATAGAGTATTATTTATAATTAATGATAATTTTACTGCAAATCCATAAGTAGCTATTAAAATTTTTAACCATCCTAATAAATTATTCTTTATTCGCATATTGTTTGTCAATAAAGCAATTCGAAGTTCTTATTTTTGTAAAATTTTTCAAACCTAATAACTTGTTAGTAATATCAAGCTTTTTACCAAACGCGGTATAAATTTGACTAGAACTGAAGATTTCGACAATAGAACTAAATGATACCAACTCAAATAAAAAGCAAATCATTTTAAATTCTCTGTTTTTTTTTTTAAACATGCATTATTTATTGCAAGATAATATTTGTGAATAATATTAAAAAATATCATTCCTGTTTCTTAATAAAGTATTTTTACCAAAGGAGTAAAACAATGACTTTGGATTAATAAGTGAAAACACATTAACATGTTTTTTTAGAAATTCATTACAAATAGGAAACATATTTTCATAAATAAAATATAACTTATTCAAAAATAACATTTTAAAAAAATAAATAAGATTTTCAAAGGTATATAAGTAATAATAGAGTAAATTTAGCAATTCCTTCATTCATACGAATGCTTATTTAAATATTCCATTTAACTATGACCTAGATTTTTTAATCTTCACTTTTCAATTTTAAATTATTGTTACCGAAGAAGAGCTAAAACAACATGTGTGAGAGCAAGGCTGTAAAATTTAATTTGAGACTGCAGTAAGATATTTGGATAGACAATTCATAAAATTAACCTTTGTGCAACATTTTCCAGCCAAAAACCATGAAGAAGAGATGTTAAGATACTCAAGGCAGTACGAAATCAGACAAAAGTAGCCAAATGGCTGAATGTGAATCCTACTATGGTTTATAAATTTTAGTAATAACTTTTAACTACAGATTCAACAACCAAGGGTTTCAACCACCAATTCATATACGATGAATACCAACGACTAATATTTTTAGCAATGCGTAATTAAACATTGAACTGCATTTTTGCATGAACACTGATCCTCTCTTTCTTTCAATTGTTTTCAACATCTACCATGTGTAAAAAACTTCATGGAATGGTCTGTAAGCAAGGCAAATAGTCATTTGTTCCCACTTATATCAGCATGCCCATTGGAATCCTTATTAATGGCAAGTTGTAGCTAAATGATAAGTGTCGGTTAAGCCAAAAAGAGGTGTAAGGATTAATTGAAATGTAAAGATTCATTGAATGACAGCCATTATCATCCAGTATACATTGCTAAACAAGACTCAAGAGTATGTATCTGTGTTAAGAGAGGTATCACTTTGGATGTAAACAAGAATCTCCATGTCTTTCCACTTGTAACCATGAATACTCATGCTTACAGAGGATGCAGCTTTGATAGGTGGCCATGAAAAATATAATATTTTGGGCTAAAAGAACAGAGCGTGTTAACATACAATGCTCAAATCAAGGATGTTTATTTTTAACAGCAGGCAGTTCAGCGTATGGCATGGATAGCTGAACTTTTGAATTGGAATCCTATCAAAAGTGCTCTAAGAAAATACATAGTTGCTCTCAGTCTTCTTGGAAAAATATTGTTCCACTTAAAACATTTATGAAAATATACTAACTCTTAGGATTTCAAAAGGAATAGGAAGCATAATTTACAATATTAATGAAGAGCTTTATTGTTTCTATGGGACGATAGTACTCATATTAAAAATAAGTTCTCCATATCAAACAATATAAAATATATAGTATCCAGTTTATTCATAAGAAATATGTGTTAATTTTTATAATCGTCTGTTAAAATTTTGTATATTATTTTACATTTAATCCTCTACTGTACGCTATCGATATGTTTTACAAAATTCTATGTGTTATAATTGTTTAATTAATTCTTATTTTTGAGTATATGTATATATATATATATATATATATATATATATATATATATATATATATATATATATATATATATATATATATATATATAAATATATATGTATATATATATAACATTTTTTAATACATATATATAACATTTATTAAGGTAACACTGATATTTATGATATTTTTTTCCTGATATTTTTTTCCAATTTTTAAATGATTACTGAATTAAAAATAGAATAAATATTAATTTGAAAATGTAGGTATCTTTAAATAAATAATATTTCTTGATCATGAAAGGTGCATGCTTATTTCATTGGGATAGAATGTAATCGATTTCATTAAATACGTGAAATATTTAAAAGCATTAGATTATATATATCTAAGACTGTAACAAATTACTAGTGAAAAATTTACTTTTCCTGTGCTTCATTCATATCTTCAAGCATTTAATTCACTACAACATGGCTCCAAAAATGGACAGGATATGTATAAATATTAATATACTCATACAAAAACAAGAACAGGAAACCAGACAGTAAATGAAAATAATAACCAAATTCATGTTGTAAGAAATTAATTACTTTTTCAAATCAGTAAGCATTTTGTTTTACTTAAAAAAATACATTGTTTTAAACTATTTTAATAGAAATATAAACGTGTGTGTGTATTAGGTAGACACACAGATGTAGTATTTACTTGTAATTGTAACTTGAAAACGAATTTAAAATTTATTTATAGACATTGCAAGTAAAATTCATTTGTGTTGTCTGCACATTTTGATAGGAAAGTCCGAATGCTTAATATTAATAAATTAATACTGGTTAATTTTATGCATTGATTAACAAATTAAAGTTGTATTTATAATTTCCAAATATTTTCTTCCAAATATATCAATGAAAGCTTCCTTGCAACAAGCTTGAAAGAAATATGCACATTTTACCTTTCATATCTAATTTTTCATTTGCAATTTCCATACTCAATTTTCTTTCAAAATGGGAATCCGCAAACTCTTTATTTTAATAAATTTTAAATATTGTAAATGGTAATATATAAATTAATTTAAAGTTTGAATCATTTGTTTTTAAAAAAATATAAATTTGAAGACAAAATCTTGTTAGTCAAAATATATATCTTCATCAAAAAATTATTAATTTATTATATTTATATGCAATACTTATAAATAATATTTTTAAGGGGTAAATTATTTTATGTGATTAGAAGAAAGTAAGATGATTGTGTACTCAAATAAACATATAATTGAAAGATATTACTAACTGAAATGCGATTAACGCATGTAATATTGTCAATTCTTCATCATTAAAAGCTATCTGTTACAGGAATAAGTTCACATTCATATGAATTAGTAATTTACATTGTTCATTATGTTAATGAGTTTTGCTAATTAAACGCTTCTCCAAAGATAATTGTAAGCTTCATATGAGGTGATTGAAGAATTTTGGTAGTATGGAGTCAGTTTTCCTCTTCTGTTACCGAGCTAAGTATAATAAAATTCGATAATGTGATTGAAAAGTAATATATTTTTGGAGACAAATAAAAAAAAATAATAAAAATATACAATTCTTTAGAATATTAAACTTTTTAAATATGCTAATTTTTAAATTTCGAAGAGAGTTATAAAACTAAATAATATTCTCTGATCTAATATGCTTAACATTTTTCTGAATAGGAATATTTTTCAAAGTATTTAACGTATATTTAAATTTATTAACATTTTAACTACAATATATAATAATAATGAAAAATATAAAAATATGTCACAGGAAAAGCATTTTTTGTTGTGTAAATTTAAGTAATAACAAGTAAATTATCATAAAAATCCAAAAGGGTTAAGACATTAAGACAATTAATTTAAAATCAGCACTGAGTTATATATATATATATATATATATATGCATATATATCTATATATATATATTATATATATATATATATCACAATTTGATAAAATCTATAAGCATTTTTACTTTCGTAAATAGTACATTAGTTTAATCCATTGTTTAGAATTAAATTTTTTATTTAAGAGATAATTATAGAAAATACATATATGAAATACATAAAATGTAATCAAATTAAATATTCAATATGAAATTTTTCATGACAATAACTTATAATAATTGATATTTTTCGTCTTCCTGATTTTATAATTGAATAACCTGTATTATATGTATAAGCATCCTTTAATTTTAAAATTAAAGTAATGAAAAAAAGAAAAAAAGATTAGTGACATTAATGCATAAATAATTTGAAATAATGCATATTTTTTTTAGCATTTTGAATATTTAGTTTTATAGTTTTCTTTCTCTCTAAGCAATTTTCTTTGTATATTTTACTTGCTTGTATTTTTAGCAATAATAGACAATTTTCTTTTATAGCTTAAATATATATTCTTTGTCATTCGCATCTATTATTACTAACAAATTTACAACATAATCGATGTCATAGTTACAAATGACATAACCAAAACCTAAGAAAATAGATATGTGTATTTTTATTGCACTTTAAATTTAAGAGTTTCCTCAGCATCTAGTATCGAACTTAGGAATTCTCCTCTGAAATGGATTATCCTGCCTCTAATCTACATCAATCATTTGTGACTTCTTTTCATGAAATCGGAGAAATTTAATTTCAGTAGTTGTGTTCTGCAAATATTTTTCAAGCTATGAACCATCACTTCTATTATTCATAGAGTTGAAATTTGAAAATCTTTGTAACTAGGCATTGGAAAAAAAAACTTTCGAGATATGAAAAGGCATTAATATTAAACATTTTTTCATTGACTACATTGAGAAACAAATAATCTTTTTTTGTTTATTCTTAATGACATTCAGTAAAAGGACATTCAACCCTGTCAAATACAATTTTACTACAAACTGTAGTATACGTTTTGATAACCACTTATGAAAAATATTTTTTAAATTAAAATTACTTTTCTCATTAAAGAGAGTTTTAAATAGTCTTTTTGAATAGTTTTTCATGAAAATATTTTGAAACATACTGATTTGAATCCAATTTGAATAAAACGTATTATTATACAGCCCTATAAATTACTGTATCTGTGATCCTCATAAATACATTTCATTTACAAATCCTATTATTACTTATAAAATTTTAATTTACAGAAACAATACAGAAAAATTGTAGTATCAATAATTTTAGTATAAATTATCTCTATTACAATTTTTTGCTTATTAAAATTTGCTAAGCACCATCTGTTTAATACATAACTGAGAACAAATATGGAATTAATTGTTTTAAACTTTTCCTTATTTTAACTGATGATATATCTTGCATAATATCATTAATTAATTATATTTTGCATCAATTTCAGACCTTTTATCTCCTGCACATTGCTTAGAAAACAGAATTCAGAATTCCTAATTTTCAATTATGATTAATTTACTTAGCGTAAGCATTTTTTATGAATCTAAATTATTTAGAATTTTATAAGTAGAGATCCTTCTTTATTGGATAGAATCATTTAACGTTTCTCAATAGATTTTTTTATTTACATTAAAATCAAATAATTTTTTCCTTCTATAATGTATAGTTTATAATGATTTTTGTAATGATATAAGATAAAATAAAACTACAATGCACACACATAATTGTGCATTGTTAATATAAAGGATTTTATCATCGATTACCTTATAAAATTATAAGCTTAATAAAAGTAGCTATTTACACTTATTTTATTGGAGTGGCCCGATAGATATAGATAGTTTCTAGGCTGATGATATGGCATATAGTTAAAAGTATATGTTAGTTATAACTAGAAGAAATACTAATAACTGTATCATGTATTTTTATGTTTTATTTATATTCCAGCTGTATATTGGATCGAAAATCAAATTATCAAGACTGATGATTACAGTTCTGGATACGCGTTAATATAGTTTTCTGGATAATAAAACTTGTAATGATTGAATAATATTCGTGTACAACTAATAGTTTAAGTTGTGATATATAATTTGTTTTAAAAGGATAAAATAGATAAAAACTGTGAAATGGAAATTCATATTTTAACTATTGTGTAATTATATACTTCATTTTAATTTAACATCAGGTTGAATAGAAAAATCAAATTTTTCTAAACATTTTATCAATAAAATTTTTAAATTTAAAATTGTTTATCAATAAAAAATGAAATTAATAAAAATATGTACAAAAAGCCTTATATTCCACATAATGCTTTGTATTGATTCTTATTGTATGTTGAGACGCATATTGTAATTATAAAATTTTTCATCAAAATTTAGTTATTTAAATTATTCTAATTAAAATTATTATTTTCACATTTTTAAATTGAAAACCGTCTACACAATAATACTGAATTAAGTAATATTTTATGAAATTCAAACTGTATATAATATTTATCTTAGCTTCCTTTTTCTAAATAATGAATCTATTTTTAATATTTACACAGTTAAATAAAACATTATTTTTGTACAAAATTGTTAGATCATAAGAGGAATACTTATATCAAGCAATCTAAATATACTTATAATTAAAACATGATATCACGCTAGATTTAATATTGCAATCATTTCTATTCTTAATCATCAAAATGTGAAAACTGAAGTTTTTTTTTCAAGGAAGACCATTTTTTTTACCTTAGAAATTTAAACTATGCATAATTCATGCGATACGATTCAGTTGATGCGAAATCGATTCGAATGAATAAGTTATTTCACTTCAATAATGCAAAATTTCTTTTAAAATGATGAATACAACTGAAATCATTTGAAAGATAACGAAATCGATGGCATTTTTTCTCCTCTTGAAATAATGTATCGTTACAAATTTTTTTTTCTTTCAAATTTTCATCAACAAACAATATTTTCAAATGAAATAAAAAAAAGAGGAAGATAACAAATGCAGAGGAAGTCAAATAAAATGTTTCACGAATTTTAAAGGACTGAAAAGGAATTTCTTACTACAGAGTTTGCTTGCTAATTTAGATATGTTAAACTTGGAATTTTTATGATAAAAGAAGAGCTCTTTCTGAAAATGTACTTCCGATAAGTACTTAAAATAAGTATTTAAGAAATACTTAAAAAACATAAGAATTAAACATTGGATATTTGTTTTGAAACTACTAATTATTATATCGTTAAATATTCAGTGAGGATATTACTTGATAATGATCAGATCACTAAATATGATTTTAAATATCTGCCATCGAGTGGTTAATAATCTACAGAAAAATTCTGATAAAAGGGCTAAAATAGTCAAATACCCGTAACTTCCTGCAGGGAGTTTTCATAGATTGTTAGCCGTATTCTCCTACCATAAGTTTGGAAACTCTGAAGCATCAACCGCGAGAGGTATGTAGTAGAAAAATGGGAACAAAACTATCAACTCAGCAAGGTAGAATGGAATCAAAGATTTGATTTTGAAGGTTGCTACCCTCATTTTGGTTGTGGTAACATAATCGGAGTCACCATATGTACGTAATCTGTTACCAAATCGCTAACATTTGGCTATATGAGCATAGTCTTTGCTAAAGGCAACTAATAACCGAATATAAATCAACGAAACATAAACATTAAACCAGAAAAAAATAACAATCCAATGATTTCTTAATTTGCAAGGTAAAGTGTAAAAATATACATTTCATAAAAGTAAATTTAAATAAAATATTTAACATTTCAAATAATGATTCCATGTTTTGATTTCATAAACAATTGCGATTGTTTGATATCACATCCAGCATGTTAAAGCATTACATGTGAAACAATAACATTATTTTAAAAAGATGAAATATAGTAGATTAATAAATAAGATATAAACAATCATATTCTTTTCATTGTAAAAATTATTAAAATTGCTCAAAAATAAAATTCGCAAAAACTTTGTGGTAGATAATACATAAGCAGTGTGTTTTGAAACATTTTATCCAATATCTGAATATAAAATTTAATCATACTTTTTATAAAATGAGTTTCAATACAAAACAAAAGTCATAAACTCAAAATGATGATAAAAAATTTGCCACTTACAAAATGGCTGATTTCATTCTCTATTTTTATCCTATAGGAATATTTATCTGAAAGCTAGAAGAAAAGAAAAATCGGCCCACATAAAAACGGTCACTAAAATCGAGCAGTCCATCTTGTTATAAAAGATTAACCACTTTGAAAATGTGAATTTGTAGATTTTAAGTATTTATAAGCAATTCTACCAACATTTTCCAGATATTTTAACATGCTAGGTTATAACATATCATTTTTTGTTTTGTACTAAATCAGGCAAAATATTGTTGAGTGTAAAAACTTTTTAGATCCGACTGAAGAAGATTCTTTTGTGTAGGTTGAATATTTTTGTTCTATAAAAATTTCAAGTTTATACATCTTTTTTGATGGCTTAATTTTTTAGATATATTTAATGTTAGTTTTTATAGGTCTAGTTTATTTGCTGAGATAACAAATAGTTTATAGTATAGTTTCTCATTTCTATATCTTTTATTTATTTTTGAATAAAGTCAATACATTCTGCCTTTTGGAAGATCTTAAATTTTACATTACACACACACAAATATTATTTACTTTTAAAACCTTCTACGATGTTATATTTTTATACATATTGCGTTGTGTGTGTGTGTGTGTGATGGGAAGATAAAAATTTACAGTTCATGGATGGATTTTTGTATAAAAATTTAGTATAAATAAAATAAATTTTACTGAAAACTAAAATAAAACTGAAGGATTAAGCTTAATTATCAGCCACAAAATTTAACAACAGAAATGTATAAATTGAGACGCAATTTGTCTAATAATTTATATATGCGAGTTTAAGAACAAATCTCTTTTTTATTTTTCAGCTAAATCAAATTTTATTCATTCACTTGTAATATAAATGACAAATGAAACGTTTTCCATCTGTTATTTTCATATAATTGGTTATTTAAAATATTTTTTGTAATTACTGAATTAAATTTTAAAGACAGCAGATAGTAATAAAATATTCACATTTGGTTACTGAATTCAAAAAATTGTAGTGACATATATGTGATAATAAATATCCGTTTATATATGTGTTTGTTTTCAAAGCTGACTTGGATTTTAATAACATTCTTGGAGAACATCCCCAAATTTTCTAGCAGTGTAAAAGTAATTGCAATTTTTTTCCGGTTGTAAGAAAATGCAGCACATTGTCGTAGTGTAAAACGAAACAACCAATCCCTATGAAAATAGATGTTTATATTTTTATTCTCACCTTAAATTTAAGAGTTTTCCTCTTTTCCTTTCCAACTAAGGATGTCATAAAAGTTCACCCAATTTGACATGTGTAATAAAAGAATAATTTTTTTCTTTTGGAATAGATGTGTGATGTTGAGAAAATTTCAAGAACATTTGTGTTTTATTATATCTTTTATATGTGGATCTGACCAAATTAGATTGAGGAGGAGAGATTTCTGACCGATCCCATCGAAGTTAAGGAGGAATTACAGAACTTTAGAGAACCAATAGTGTAAAGAGGAGGAGCCAATATGAGAATAATAAAGAATTAAAAAACTTCATCTAAAAAAAGGAGAAAACTAAGAGAGAAAAGGAGTTCACGGTTGAGGACTGGATTCTTATTGAGAAGAATGAGAGTAGCTGAAAGGTTTAAGTTGTAAGCGGAGTACAACTGCCCTGTGCCCAGTCGAAGCCTTGTCTCGACTTTCCTAAATGGAACCAAAGATGACCGACAAACTCTGATGAGAGGTAGCAAAGAAAAAAGAGAAAGATCATGAGGAATGAGTAAGCCTAGTGAGATGCTGAGCAGTAAGCAAAGTGAGATGATGAAATAGCAGCGGATGGAAATGGAAAGCAAAGATGACGAGTAGAGGACGGGAAATGGAAAGATAAGAGAATCCTCGACAACGGAAACCGGCAAAGCCTTTGACGATAGGAGACACCATAATACTTCTTCTAAAATGTGTGAGTCCGGTCACTCATTCTTAGTCCATCTGGTCAAATTTATTACACTGCTGGACAATTCATAAGGACAGATAACGCTATCATCCATAGCAACCACAAAATGAACGAAAACAAAATGTGGAAAATTAAAATAAGTGAGGGATATTGTAGGAAAAAGTATGCGCATGCAACATTTTTTCCACGTCTGTTCATCTCATGATAGCGTTCATAAGAGCTTTCAAGGTTTTGACGCGTGGGGACAGTTGTTGTTTCAAGTCAAAGTTTTACAGAAAAGATGTAATAGACGTACTTGAAATTTTTGGCATGTCTTCCCGACATCACTTAGATGATTTTATGCATGGCCGAATTATTGGAAAGATCGAAGAACGGCAAGAACTAACAGATGTTGCCTGGGAATTCAACATAGCTCACAGCGTTGTTTCACGGCTATGTAAGTCATTTAATACTACTGGAATGTGTAGTAGGCGGCACGGGGGAAGTCGTGTTAGAAGTACGATGCCTGCAGAAGACAGATATATCGTCCTATCAGCAAAAAGGAACAGGCGCACCACAGCTCAGCATGTGGCAAGTCAGTTTCTTGCTGCTCAGGAAAGCAGATCTCCCAAGAAACTGTTGCCAGATGTTTGAGGGGAGGAGGACTATAAGCCCGCAGACCTGTTGTGTGTGTCCCATAGTCCAGACAGCACCGTAAGGGCCGTTTGCAATGGTGTCGTGAGCATCGCAGTTGGACTAAACAGGACTAGAGATGCGCACTGTTCTCAAATGAGAGTAGGTTCAGTCTGTCATCGGATTGTAGACGCCAACTGATCTGGCACGAGAGTGGTACTGCTTATCGTCCAGAAAATATCCAGGAAAGGGACCGATATCCGACATGCAGTGTCATGGTGTGGGCCGGCATCATGATCAATGGCCACACGCCTCTATATGTGGTTGCGAATGGGACTATGACGGGCCAACGATACATTAATGATGTGCAGTGATGATTATTTAATCACATTTAATGATGGAAATGTGAAGTTCTACTTCCTCTTGTTCGTCTTTTCCGTGGTGCTTTCGGGGATAAATTTGTTTTTATGGACGACAACGCAACATGTCATCGAACACTCACTGTTCAGGATTGTCTAGACAGCGAGAGTATTCAACGCCTCGTATGGCCATCACGTTCTCCAGATCTAAACCCCATTGAAAATGTGTGGGGTGCTTTGGGGAGGCAAGTTGCTTGTCGAAACTATCCTCCGACAAATAAGAACACCCTAATCCGTGCACTCACAGAGGATAAATTGCCTCAACAGCTGCTGGATAATGTTGTGCAAAGTATGATACGACATGTGGAATGTTGCATCACATTCCACGGTGGATATATTCCGTACTGATACCTTTCTTCAAGGTGCCTGCTGACTTTTAGATCCATTGTTCCATTTTTCCGTATGGAGCATCAAATGAACATTTTTATCTTTCAGATGTTTCACAGCTTTTGTACTTTTCAGAACAATAAATATTCTTTATTCTAATATCTGAACAGTGTGGCAACTGTATTTTACCCTACTAGCCCTCATGTCTCGCTTAATATTATGCTACATTGCAATTTGTGATCCGTCCTTAGCAATTGTCCTGCAGTGTATAATATAAAATTCAGTAAATTTCACATAAGAAATTAAGAGTTAGAATTTCATCAATTATTTAATCTAGAATAATCTAAATGTGAAACTCTCTTGTTTTTGAGTTGCTAAAATAAATAATTAAGTTTTATTATATTTGTTTTGAATCTGTGTCTCTGCCATTCAATTATTAAAGATGAATCTGGGTTTTCCTCGGAGTTTTTCTTAAATTACCGATTTTCTCCCAACACACATCGTATCAAAGTGCATTTGTGTTTATATGTATATTAAAGAAATATGTTCTGAAAATCCTCAAAAATTTTTAATTTTAATTCATCTTATTATTTTTAGTATTTGAACTCATCACAACAGCTCTATAAGAATAAACTAAGTTCTATTAAATTTATAAAAGAATCAATTTGAAGAGATGATAGATATAGAGTTCTTTTATATTCGATGAAAGTAGATATTATGTGAGAAATTATCAAATATCTGTAACCAAAATGTAGTATGTGTTGATTGATAATACAATATGTTTAGATGATTAAATATACTATAGTGGAGTGTATTTAGCTAAAAAAAGCACGGTAGTTTGAGAAAATAGAATATTTTTTGAAACTTTTAATGATTTTCCTAAATTAAATAGCTTAAAACATTACACTAAAAATAAAAATTGATTAGATATCAGTAAAAAAAATCATATTTATTTATCGGGAAAAAATGGTCTTATATACTGGAATTGTAATAGAAGTTGGTAGATATGTAACTTTATATGAAATGCAAAATTTGCATTTGCATGATGAAAGTAACTAAATGAGTGAAAACTGAATCGAGATCCGTTGAAAGAAAAGGGACAAATGCTACTGACGCTAAAATGATTAAAAGTGTAAAGAATGTAATGCAAAAATATGTAAAGATTAGTTTAAAAGTAAAGGGACAAATTTATTATATTGACGAAGGAAAAACCCTGACCTGAATCTAATTGAAAATTTGTAGTTATGGTTATAATTCCTTGTACAAAGAAGGCAACTTATTGGGACTATATTTGCATCTTGACCTCATATATGATTCAAAAAGATGGCCTTCAACCACCCTTTTTTTGCTTGATGAAAATACACTCTGAATCTGTATTAACAACAGCAGTTATTCAAATTAATGCTGATTGTGCAAGCAACAAATACAGTGAAATATATGATATATCTTATTATTTGTAGATTATATTTTTTACCATATAACTACTTTAATAGCATTTTTTAAATTAAGTTCATTAAAGTTTCTACAATTTCATACATAAATGTTTATAATTAAGTAAAATGTATTATATTTCAGAAGCCCATAAAATGTTAAAAAATCATGAATCATTAAAACGTGGAAAGTATGTATTTTTTTCTATTTATTTCAACTTCGCGAATTCTCGACAGATTATTTTTTCACTTGATGTGCAGTTTTTCTAATCCCATTTCTCTATTTGTGTTGAATTAAATAAATATTCTTGTAATATTTTTTAGAAATGTTTGTGTTTTTTTCTGTCTATTCAAATTTTTACATAATTATTTTCCGTTTTAAACGTTACAACTTGAACTGTAATTGAATGTTTCCGAGATTTTTAAAAACAATTCTTCTTTTTCTTTATTGTGAAGATAGTGAATAGCAGAAAGTTATGTTTTTTTTTGCTATTCACTGTTTTCCTTTTAATAAAAGAAAGTATATATAACAGGCATTTCTTTGATAAAATTGTATCAATTCTTCATCTTTGAATGTTTCTCTTGAACTTTCAAAAACAAATGCCAATGTTATAAAACTAATGTAATAAGTTTTGTTAGTTTATTTTAACCTATTCAAATGATGTTTATAAATACACAGTTAAGAATATATGTACTGATGTTTTAATTACTATAAAACAGTGATAATATGGGGATATTAATTAATGAAAATGGTAACAATTCGTTACGCATCAGTGTGTTATAAGTACACTTAATTTCTCTAGATTTGAAAAAGAAATCACGTGCAAGATAATTTAATCTCTTAATCTATTAGTACCTTTAATATGTCAATTAAGTACTATAATGGTAATGCGACGACAATTTTAAATATTTTTGAATGTCTATTTGTGTGTGTGTGTGTTTAAAAGTTTTCTTAAGTTTGTTTCAATTTAAATATATTTGGTTGACAAAATAAAGATAAATTAGTAAATGAAATTTGTTTTGTTTTCTGAACGAATACTTTTTTCAAACATTACTTTTTCAAATTGAAGGAAAAAAAATTTTTAATATTTTGAAATCGATTTTATTCACCTAAGCGTTATGACTTTATAATATGGAAAACAATAATATGTTTGTTAATAAATTCTTGAGATTTTCTTAGATTTTTTTTAACAAACCGCAGTTTCTTTGAAAATTTCACATAGTAAATTAAAAAGATGTTTTTGCAGAACTATAACACAAAATGTAAAAAGAAAATTGCTTAGAAAGAAATTTTTTGTAAATCATTTAAAGTTTTTTCCTTGAAGTAATTTAATGCAAAGTAAGTTTGAGTAAGTAAAAAATCTTTTTTGTTATGCCATTGTTTGACATAGAAGATACTCACGTAACACAAAATAAATTTTCACAATACTTCTTTAGAATTTTTATCTTCAAAAAATTTTGAAGAAGATATACTTTCAGGATTTTAACATAATGTATCACAACAAGATGTTTTTGTAAATCATATATTCTTTTTTGATCTATTAAAGAAGTAATTTTTTCATATTTAAATAAAGGGCTATTTTTGTACTGGTAATACTATTGTGTTTCTATACTTTCCGCAAATACATATTAATTTTTTATGTTGCTTTTTGATTTAACTTTAAGTAATATTAAATATTTTATCTAAAAATGATGTGAATTAGAATGCACATCTTTTTTGACGCATCATCATTTGAGTGTGACGTGTATCCCTTTCATAGATATTTGAAATTTAATAAAAACTCTCAAAACAAAGTTTTATCAAGGCAAAAATAAAGTTAAAACACAGTACTTTATTTGTGTAGGTGTTTGGAAAAAAAAATCGAGATTTTTCAAACTGTACTTTTGATTTTTTTTTTAAGTTATAGAAATATTTAAATTTCGTATTCTTTCTAGCATTTCTATGATTTTTTTAAAAATATTCTAGAATTTTTTAAAGTTAAGTATATCCTAATGTCAAGTCAAAAAGTTTCATTTTTTTGTTTAAGTGGAAAATGATCAATCACACATTCATTATAACGTTTCACTTCAAGTTAATGTCGTGTGAAAAATGAACGAGCAAGAAAAAAATACTACGTGTCTTAGGTATAAGGAAGTGAGTAAGTCTTAGGTATAGATCCAGAATCAAATATTTAAATGGGTCGCAATAGTTAGTCAAAATAAAAAAAAATGATGATGCTTCAAATTTGTCCAAAAAATATTTTTTTGGTATTTTTCATCAATAAAGAGGAAAATGTGACTAAAAATGCGGCAGTCAAAATATTTGATCTCTTGGTGTAGTCATTAGGTATCAATGAAACATTTTAAATTCTGAAAATTTCAATTGAGTATTTGCTCAAAATTTGAATTGGTTAAGGAATGTGACTGTGATGTAATTTCGTTTTATACAAGAAAAGAAATTTAACAGTAAAATATGATTTAAAATGGATTCTGAATTAATACAGTCTTCCACTTTGAATGTGAGAGTTAAATACGTAAATATGTGAGTTACCGTGCACTAATACAATAACCACGAATTCAATTTTTCTATATAATAGTTTTTAATTAAGTTATATATATTGAGTTAATGACGTAAAATAAATATGAAATAACGGGTACCAAATTTATTGAAATTACGTTATTAATTGAATTACTGTAATGTGTGCTGAGTACATTTAACTTCAAATTTAAGAGTTTATGCTTTGCAAACGAATATGTTTAACATAAATTTTAGTTAAAGTTTTCAATCAATCAATATCCCATATAGTAAATAAAAAAAATTCATTCTATAAGTTTTAGTTTAATACTGAAGTTGATCAGACATAAGCTTGATTTTATTACGGAAGCATAAATTGTGAATGAAAACAGAAAAATTGAACAACGTACTTGAAATTGTTAGATTATTGTCATATTCATTGTTTTCTTTTTAACTTTAACTTATAACTCAACAAATAAAACATAATGTTTTGAAAATTTAAGAAACAACGAATCACAAAGTTTTATGTTGAAAGGAAACCAGTTTTATTTTTAATTTTTAAGCAGTGAGATGTCACTGTTAAAGATTAGTTTATAAATCTACCTCAACACGAGTATTATTAAAATCTTTATATTTTATGTCTTTGAAATTCGTGTTTTCTAAAAATCATAGAGAGTTTAATGTTTTGAAAATTAACCTATCAAATTTTAATGTTTGAATAATTATAACGTTATCTTATTTAATGAAATACAAATCCATGATAAAATGATAATGAATGTTTAGCATTATGGGACAAAAAATATTATTAATGCAATAAATTTATGTGGAATTTCCAGATCTGTATAACTTTCCCACTGTATATCATGACTGTTTTTATAACTTAATTCAGAACGGATGTCAAAATATGAATTTATACGAAATAATAATCTAAACTTATAATAATTTTTAAAACTAAATATTTTGTTTAAAGAATAGAATGCAATTATTTTAGCTCAAAATTCACAATACTTATATAGGAAATATTTGATTTGTAAATTATTTTAAAATAATTCAACTTATTCATATGGCAAGTAATTTAAATATAACTGACTTATGGAATTATAAAATTAAAACCATATAAATACCGCCGACGGCAGTAATCCCAGATCATGTGTCTGCCATACGAAAAATGTTAATGGATGATAATCGTTGTACCTATTAAATGATACAGAAAGATCTTAACATTGGATCCGCAGCCATACACAAAATCATTCATCAAGAATTACACATGAAAAAAGTAGTTTGCCGTTGGGTTCCCCATAATCTAACTGATCACCAAAAAGAGGAGCGCGTCAGAATCAGTAAAGAAACTCTTAAATTGCTAAATGATGGTGGCCACCGCATCCTTTCTAAAATTGTAACTGATGATGAAACGTACATACCGCTTTTTGACGTTCCAGCACATCAAGAAAGCAAAGTATGGGTCTTTATAGACGATCCCAAGCTGACAATGGTGAAAAAACAACGCGCACTGAAAAAAGTTATGTATGCCGTTTTCTTCAAAAGTACGGGATTGGTCAAAGCCATTATGCTGGAAGGACAGAAGACAGTAACAGCAAATTGGTATACCACTAAATGTCTTCCAGAGATTCTACAAGAACTGAATGTTAAGGAACTAATGATACACAATGACAGTGCATCTTCACATTCAGCTGGATTAACAGTTTAGTTTTTTAAGCAAAAACAAATTAAAATTATATAATTATATATATTCACCGGATCTAGCAATGTGCGACTTTTGGTTATTCTTTAATCTAAAAAAGAACATTCGTGGATGTCTTTTTCATTCAGAAGAAGAAATTGATGTGACTATAAATTCATTTTTTCATCTATTCCAAGAAATGAATGGCTGGAGGCATTTAATCTGTGGAAAATTCATCTACAAAAGTGCATTGATGATGGAGGAGACTACTTTCAACGCACCTAAATTTTTGTAAGTATAACTTTAAAAACCTAGTTGTATCTAAAAAATTTCAGAGTGACCATTGTGCAACTTTACTGAACAAAATTATGTATTCTTTTTTTTAAATATTTGGTACTTTTTACGAATTATCAATTCATAAATGTTAAGATATTATGAAAATATAAATATAATTTTAGGATAGTTTATATTATTAAAATATTCTTGCCATGTTTCAGATTATTAACTGAGTATTAGTTAGATATTTAATGTAAAAGAGCAAATTAAATAAAAAATAATATTAATAAAGTTGATATAAAAATTAAGATATGAATCCTTACATGATTGCGTTAATAAGGTTTTCTTATTGAAATAATTTTTAAAAAAAAGTTACTATATTCTTAAAACGGACATAATTTACTTTATAGGCAAAAATCAATGATCTACAGTAAAATTTCCATGACAACAGTAAATTTACATTTGAATATGTCGATAATAATTTAAATGATAATAGTAAACAATGTATTGTATGTAAACAATTTAAACAAACTAAGTATTTCTGAGACAATATAATTATATATTGAATTTATATTTTCTGTAAACAAATGATTTCTTTTGTACTTTTTCAATATTTTTACTGAATATATTATTTTGTATTTTATTTTAATACAAACAATGAAATGAAGATTAAAATATGGGAATAACTAATTGTTTTTAAGTTGATATTCCTAAATTAAATGAAATTACTAATGCATAGAACTTGTTTACGCGTTAAAATGTACAAATAAACGTGAAGAAATTTTATTTTGCTTAATTTTTAACAGATTTGAAGGAAGTGGAATAAATGATCTCTGATTAAAAATCATATTTAATAAGTAATGTTTTTCTAAAAGACACAGGAGATTAATTCTTAAAACATTTCATTTTATAATTATTCAATTTTTATGACATAAATATATATTGAAAAGGAAATATATATGATAAGTACAGAATGTGTGTATAAAATACATTTTTTTAAGCATTTCTCATTTAATTGTGATTTAAATGGCAGTTTTCATATCTGGATAAATTTAAATGATATTGTCTTCCAAAGTAAAATAAAATATCAAGCAATTATGCGTAGTAAATATCATAATAATAAATTATTTTAACTCTTTTATGCTTTTAGTTTATATAATGCTTTAATATTTCCTTACATTTGATTTTGTAAGCAAATTAATTAGTATAATTTAAACAATAATTACATTCTAAGGAACTGGTAAAGCCTGATTATAGTAGTTAATTATACGGTAATCATTTTGAATTGATTTTCAGTAATTAAAGCTACACTGAAATCTTTGTTATTTCTTAGCATTCATTGGATAAACATTTGCATTAAGATAATTAATGTTTTACCTAAGTTTTGTGTTACAGGAAGTTTTAATTTTGAAGTATAATTAGTAATAAATGATGGATTTTCTTTTGTTAAACTTTAATTATTTTGTAGAATTTGTTTTAAAAAGATTTTCTGACTTAAATTTAAAAGTGATTTACAAACTTTTATTTCGATTATTATTTACATTAAAATAATATTTTGATAACTATGCTGGTTATTCTATTCGATATTTTCATTGCTCTTGTAATATAGCATACAATTTTTATACGTTTTTTTGAGTAAATTTAATTATAATTTAATATTTATGAAACAAAGTCAATTACTTATAGTTTCACAGCAATTCAACAGAAGAAGCTTTAATTTCTGATGAAATGAAATGATGAATACAAAATAAATAACGATACACAAATAATTCCTCGAATAATTGCTACTAAATTATAATATATATGATTTTTATTCTTTTACTGCTTCCACTTTTTTTTTATCTATTTTCATCCATATTTATTCACTTATTTTTATTCAAAGGTTTTTTTTCTTGAGTTTTCTATCATTTTTAAAAATTTTCTTTCCATTTCTTGATAAATATATCTTATGAGAAATATAGTTTATAGGGCAAAATAATAGAAATTAAATACTTCCATGCATTTTTATAGTTTATGCAAATTTAATATGAAAGTAAATTCTCGCTATTTCTTATAATAATTCCAAATCCTCAAGTCTTTATTTGTCAATATGCAAGTGTTTTGAACAATAATGAAGGATAAATTTGGTTGTTTTCCCAAAGGATATTTATTTTGAAGTTTCGATGATTATAAAATATAAATATAAAGTTACTCTTCAAATATATTTATCAAAAATCCTATGAAATATTTCATGCATAACTCATTGTTACGCATAAAGTATATCCTTTAGGTTTACGGATTTTTTACATGAATTATTTTGGTATGTAATTTTAATGGTGAATAATTTTCAATGAATGATGGAAAAAAAATTTGAAGTATTAAAAAAATGGAATAAAATTATGATGAGTGAAAAAAATGGAATCAAAATTTTAATTTATGGTTACTTAAGGAATAGAATTAAACTTATCTTTCAAGTACGATACAAAAAAGGTACACATATCATGCGTGTAATGTGTATACAATGCACTTAATTGTAAGTTAAAAAATAGTGACTAATTTACAATAATTTTGAACTTAAAAAAATTAAATATAATTTATTTAAATTGTTCAAAATTTTGAATTTCCACATCAGTGTTTCAAGCGAAAAATTTTATTGATGGATATGAAAAATAAAAATAATTAATTTCTAAGCTTTCAAAAAATTATTTGTAATACTCAAAATTTTAACCAATGAAATTTTGAATTTATTAAATTCAAATTTCATCAAATATAATGCAAATGTAAAAAATAATAATTTAATAATTTCAGAAATCTTTGCTTAGGTAGATTTTTGCGATGGCATTGGGAATCTTAAAATAAAAATTCAACTTAAAAAGGAATTTTTTTTAAGCAACTAAGTTTAAAATATAAAACAAGATATTTTCAGCTTAAACCGGCCAACTTGTCTAGTGGTCAGCGTGCCTGACTATGGATAGGAAGGTCCTGGGTTCAAATCCCGGTTCAGGCATGGATATACTTTCTCTCTCTCTATCCTTTCTTTGTGTGTGTGTGAATGAAGTATGAATGATGCCTACCCTATAAACGGGTCCCTATGGCATGTGTGAGAGTGCGATAGTGGCCCACCCCATGTAGTGCACCCGGGGCATCACCTCGGCGGCTAAGAGGTCGCTGTTTCTGGCCGGTTCCTTGGATATTAGGGAACAGTAGACTATGTTGCAGTTGTAACTGTCTGCAATCTGCCGTTGGAAAAAATATTTCAGCTTAAATTATCTATTTTTTAATAGTAATTTATTTTAGATATTGAATTAATAGTGAAATTTTATTTTCCTTCTGAAGTATCTAAAATAAGGAAACTAAAAGCCATATTATATTCAAATTACATTCACATACCTATTCATTGCTTAAATAGCTTAAAATTCTCTACTGATATTCTTTACTTATACCATTCCTCAATATTAAAAAGGAGATAACTCTTACACAAGAATATATAGCGCAATAAAACACATAAATTAAGCAAAATTAGGAAATGAAAATATATTTAAATTCTAGGTTTGGTAGTAAGGTCTTATGACAAAGCAAATTTCAAAGTCTGATGAAAATTCTCTCTTGAAAACTTGAAAAATAAAATTGAAGGTTATCAAAACCTTTTCTGTTTCAGATCCTGAAAAATAATTGCGTACTTCTGCATATTTATCAAAGGGAAGGATTCCCATCAAAATGAGAAAATCTTTTTAAGCAAAGAAAACAAATACATGGATACAAACAAAGCAAATAAAAGAATAATTGTTTTTGAATGTTTATCTTACAGCAAGTGCTTCTTTTCTTTTCCACAATATAAAAAGTTCTAAGAAGTCTTTTTATATTTTTAGCAACTTTTAAAAGTTTAGTAACATAAAGATACACATGGAAGAAAATAACAATTTATAGAAAATACTCAGAACTTGAACTTATCGTTCTCGAACTATGAAAAATATAATATATGCCAATTCTGAAAAGTAAGTAAAATTTGTGAGGTTTTAGATAGAAGGACATGCAAAAGTTTTCTGAGATGTGGAAATCTTATGAAATCAGAATTTTCTTTAACAAAACCCGATTTAGCAATGAGATGCAGATCCTGTATCATTTAGAAAAAGAAAATTTATATTTTGCTTCCAAAATTTATAACTGGTAATTTCGCAAAAGTGATTCATTATACAAATAATTAAATTTTCCAAAAATATTTTCAAACAAACATTTCTAATTAAACTTAAGATGAACAATATTAGTTGTCGAGTTCAAGAGGAATCAAGATTTCAACTCATACAAAACTTAGTTCTTCAAATAAGTATATGAATAGGAAAATTTAAACGATGATTCTAAGAATATTGGGTTAAAACATGAAGATAAGGGTATTAATATTCATAATACTAAGTAAAATTCCAAATGTCTAAGTATTCTTGTAAGCTAACACTTTCTGTATATGAGTACTTTCTAATTCAAATATCCAATCGTAGGTACAGAGTGTAAATCAACTGAAGTAACACAGTATTAAGACATCAATTTGGTGATGTTTAATTTTTTCTAGATAATTTTTCATGTTGCTAATTGATTTCGTTTTATTTTTTGCTAACAATTGTAATTTGTGAATCTACTCACACTGCTAAAATTAACAAAATTAAGCCTAATTTTATCATGCTTTTTCATTTTGCAAGTCATTATTAAAATTTGATATTGTTTTTGATAATTCACAATTTTCTTTTCTTTTTTAACAATTCGTTGTATCACATTTTTACACTTCTAACACCAAAATGATAATGTTTTGATTTTCCAACGTGAAATATTCAGATATGAATTTTATTTACTATGTTTGAAGTGGTAACTATTAAAGGCAAGCAAAAAATATATTCGGTTTAATTCCAGAGACTTCACTTACGAAGTTGAGTTGTAAGCATACAAAAGTACCAGACTTGCTCACAATGACTTCCTTTTAGAATGTATAAAAGTGTACAGGATTCAAATTCTTCTACAGTTAAAAGGGAATGTATTTAGATAAATAGAGAGTTCAAGAAAATATGTTGGAAAGATTATAGTTTTTTAAAATGGTATTTTGCACTAAATTGATAATGTTATATATCATTTCATACTAGCACATGATTTGAAGAGGTTTAATTTTCTAAAAGAGAGTAATAGCTGTCAGAACAAAGCATTGCAAGACACCACTTTTTGCTAATAATAATACTAATTAGACAGATGAGGTCACTTTTACTCGGGACAAGATTTTGAATTCATATGATTGGCACCAGGAACTAAACTAAATGAAGGGGCATCACTGTCCCATGGCGTCAGTGCTTAATTCCAAATCATATTTGGTATTTAGTTTATATCTATTCTCTGAAGAGAACAAAGGCTTAATCAAATTTGCCCAGCTTGAAGATCGGTTTATTGGTGCAAAACTACTTCCACCACTACTCCTCTTAAGAACTACAACTTCAACTTTGTCTCTGATAGTCAAATTTTTTTCAAAGCAGAACCATAAAGAGCGATGCCTAACTTTTGCAATCGTTAAGATCTTCATTCCAGAAATCTTGTATTGTAAACTATCAAGTAATGTGAACATTTTCGTATTTAAATATTTGTTTTTGATTATTATAACTTCTTTGTTTCTTTAAATTTTGATTTTGTTTTTCAACTATTATTCTATCAACGACAAATTAAGAGGATTTTATATAATTAAGAGAAAAAGATTGATCTTACTATTTCCTTTGTCGTATAAGAAGATATTAAAATCCTTGTGTACTTTTATGTTCATCAATGTACATAATACTTGCTGTTGATTTTAATGACAGCTCAATCACCCGTGCTTCTGAAGCGTGAAGCTATCACACTATGTCAATGAGCTTCAGATTGTCATCCTTATCCTTCACAAAGTCATTTTTAATATGAAGCCTATCTGTCAAAACAGGATTAAAATTAGATATTTGGGTTGAAATATATTCATGGTTGATATAAATGATAGGTCGATGTTTTCACACGTGCTTCGAGTATTTTGATTTTTTGTGTTTATATGTATTTCGAGGATTTCTTGAGCAATAAAGGCATTCTTCCCAGGTTTATTTGATCCAATTAAACTACTTTTACCAAACTAATGTTCTGTAGGCATGTTCTTAAAATTAAGTTTGGGATTTCTTTATTTTTTAAAGAACCCATATTTTTGCAGTTCAGATCATCTTATCTGAATCAAATTAAGTCTTTATTAGTTAATTTTTGTTATTTTTAAAGATTTACTGCAGAGATTGGCAGGATATTAAAAGCTGGTATGTCAACTTGATGAGACAATAGTAAAGTTAAATCCTGAGTTTCCGTTACAAAATATAAATTTAGTTTGCTCACAAATAAGAGATTATATCTGATGTGGTAACATTAATTTTTTGATTTATGGTTGGAAGTTTAATGCATAATTCCCAGTTGCTATCTATTTTAATCATAGACATGAAATAAATCATAGACGTTTTAATCATACACGATAATATCTTCCTTTTGGCTTTTTAAAAAATTTAGAAAATGTCCTTTTTCATTAGCTTTCTTTGTAGAAATAAACTACATCAAAAATTCTTTTTACTTGGGTTTACAATATTATTTCTGCAATAAAAACACTGTACAATTATATGACGTAAATTCATAGTCAAACATGGTACTTCCAAAGGACTTTTTATTATAATAATATCGACTGAGAAAATAAACAAGCAATATCTTGTTCTGCTTATTTCAGATAGCCACATGATACTGACCGAATCTCATTTAAGAACATTAGATCTGGGCTAATTTTGGATACATTTGTCTGCTTGCAGGTAGTAGGATATTGGAGAAATGAACGTATTCACCATGTAAAAATCAAACTGTAAACCAAAGCTGTATATCATGGCATACTGTTATTGTCATTTTATGTTTTATATGAGTTCGATAATACTTTTTAAAATCTAAGTATTATTTTAAAATATTATATAAAATATACATACATTTTTAATATCAAATCAAAATAAATTGTTAAAAAATATAGTTTTTCGAAAATAATTTTCGTATTTGTTACTATTTAAACTTGTTTTAGCATTTTTGAAATATGTTTAATTTTAAGTGGAGATTGACCCTAATACTTAAATAAGTAAAAAATAAAAACATTAAGTTTTTACGATTCTCTGTTTCTCCTTTCAACAATTTTCAGAAGACACGTATCTCAGAAGTTTATATTGATCTTGATATTTCAACTGTCTCGAATGTCAACAATGGAGTCTTTGCAGGACTTGAGACATATATAACTGTGAAAAATGATACTACTTTCAACTGTCTTTTGGAATAAAAATAATTTTTGACACAATATTACTTCCTGTATGCTCTTCTGTTTCACTTAAACTGATAATGATTGGTCAGTTTAAATGAGACTTTATGACAATAATAGTTTAAAATATTAATTGATTATGATTAAGCAAATCCTTCATTTTATTTCTAATTTCTGTTAAGCTGTTAACTTAAATTATTGGATTTTTAGTTGCTAAAACAATTCCATTAATTTTTAAAACTAATATATAATTTATTATTTAGTTTTCAGTCTCGCATGTTTTAAAAAATAGAATTATTTTACAGTTCTAATTTACTGCGGATAAATCATTTAGGCAATATTAATGAAGCTAAGTTTTGTGGAACGTAAATAAGAAATGTAAACTGAAAAAATATCGTTTAACATATCTCTGTTTTAGAAGATGTTTGCTTCCACATAGTATTGAATTTATTAGTTTATTGAATTCATAAATAAAAAAAAACTATATTCTCGTTTATGATATTAACAGATAAAGTATAGTAATTAAAAAAGTAAATCAAATCTTCAATTATGCATTGGAAAATACTAAAAGCTTATGCTTTTTACTTCGTGGTTCGAAAATGAATTTTATATAGACTACATTTGAAGAGATATATTTCATTTAACTAAGGAAAATTGTAAAATAAGAAAGTAAAATTGTAGAATAAGAAAGTAAAATAGTTTCTCCTTTCAACAATTTTCAGAAGACACGTATCTCAGAAGTTTATATTGATCTTGATATTTCAACTGTCTCGAATGTCAACAATGGAGTCTTTGCAGGACTTGAGACATATATAACTGTGAAAAATGATACTACTTTCAACTGTCTTTTGGAATAAAAATAATTTTTGACACAATATTACTTCCTGTATGCTCTTCTGTTTCACTTAAACTGATAATGATTGGTCAGTTTAAATGAGACTTTATGACAATAATAGTTTAAAATATTAATTGATTATGATTAAGCAAATCCTTCATTTTATTTCTAATTTCTGTTAAGCTGTTAACTTAAATTATTGGATTTTTAGTTGCTAAAACAATTCCATTAATTTTTAAAACTAATATATAATTTATTATTTAGTTTTCAGTCTCGCATGTTTTAAAAAATAGAATTATTTTACAGTTCTAATTTACTGCGGATAAATCATTTAGGCAATATTAATGAAGCTAAGTTTTGTGGAACGTAAATAAGAAATGTAAACTGAAAAAATATCGTTTAACATATCTCTGTTTTAGAAGATGTTTGCTTCCACATAGTATTGAATTTATTAGTTTATTGAATTCATAAATAAAAAAAAACTATATTCTCGTTTATGATATTAACAGATAAAGTATAGTAATTAAAAAAGTAAATCAAATCTTCAATTATGCATTGGAAAATACTAAAAGCTTATGCTTTTTACTTCGTGGTTCGAAAATGAATTTTATATAGACTACATTTGAAGAGATATATTTCATTTAACTAAGGAAAATTGTAAAATAAGAAAGTAAAATTGTAGAATAAAAAAATTCTACATTACAACGAATATTAATGAGAATTTGTTAAGTTATATGCAGGATGAAAAAAATATGTTTCTTACAAATATATAACTTTCATAAAATGCTTATGAAATTAATGATTAAATTTTATTTCTGCATTAATTTAATTAAAAAATTTCAAAAATTTAGGTATTTCTACTATTTATGTAGCTTTTATAATAAAAGGGAGTGAATTATAATTTCCACAAACCATCATTAATTATTAAGATTATAAAGAAATACTTTAAAAGTGATTAATCATCGTAAATGTACATTGTATAAAATAATGTATGTAAAATTAAATTTACCTCAAAATATGATGAATTAAATTTATCATATTTTAAATAATTTCGAAAGAAAATTGTAATTGCATTTAGAAAACTGAAGCGAAATTTCTTATCTTAATCAATAACTTTATACAAAACTTTCATATTCAAGAAAAAGTGATTGATTTTTAATGATTTGCATCCACATTTAAGTGAAACTAATTTATGAATCATTTATTGGAACTTTTGTAGTTGCGCTAAAAAGTTATCTCACTTCATACGCCGGCCAAATTATGGTCAATTACATGATTAGATTAATATATATATATATATATATATATATATATATATTTATATATATATATATATATATATATATATATATATATATATATATATATATATATATATATATATATATATATATATATATATATATATATATATATATATATATATATATATATATATACTCTACATATGCATCAATCTATCATCTCACTAAGTGTTATTGAATGCAACCGTCAACAGATATGTTAAAATTAACCAAATAATTATGTACATTTTTTAAAAACAATTGATTATATTTTAAAACGAACTTTTCTTTATGTGTAACTTTTACATTTAATATTTATAAGTTACAAATAAATGTCATTTAATTATTACATTGAAGCATAGTAATTATTTTAAAAACTTAAACTTAAACTATTGTTACCAAAATGATAAATGTATTAATTTTAAACGAAATCTAACAAGTGGATAAGTTCTGAAATTAGACCATTTCAATATTCCGACATTGATGTAAAGTTTTTAGATTTAATTTAAGTTAGTATTAATATAAAATTAAGATATAAAAATGTTATAATAAGGAAATAATCACCGGTAAATAATTTAACACATACTTTATAATAAAAATATAAAGAGAAAGTAGTCTTATCAAAATGGCAAAGCATTTTATGCCAATATATTTATAATTATGACATAGTTTGGTTGGTAAACGTAAAACATAACTTTAAATTGGAAATGCTGTAATATAGTATCAGGGGCCTAATATGACCATCTTTTGTAAACTGCTTTTTAAAAAATAAAAAAAAATACTCTATGTAAATAAATAATTAAACTATTTAGAACAACATTTAGCAATATATTGAAGAATCAGTACACTTTTGAAAAATTTTTAATAATTATATTTATATAACCAATAAGAAATTATTAATGATTGAATTATTTTAGCAGTAACTATTAAACTTATGTAATATTTTAAAGTGTTGGTTTTAGCAAATGTTTACTAATAGTTAACAGAATGCAATAAAATATTACATTTTCATTCATAATTGACAAAACAAGTATAAAATTAATTTTTTGTTATGAAATCATAAAACATAAATTTGCAAATCATTAAACATATATCTCCTTTTTTACATCATTCTTAAATATGCAGACATGGCATGGAAAATACTTCATTAAAAATTTGAGTCATTCAAATTTGAAATATATATTTTAAGTGCTTTAATTTTATATTATTAGAAGTTTATATTTTATAAAATTTAACAAAAAAATTTTCTTTACATTTCTAATTCAAAATGATTTTCTAAATCTTAAATATCATCTGCATCAAGGTATTTTTAAAATAAAATTATTTAACTATATATTATATTTTGCATCAGTATGTGAATTGGTTACTTTGAAAGAGTGTAATATTAGATTTATTTAAAAATATTTAATATGAGATACTAGATTTACCCTAAAAAAATCCAAATAAAATAACTATTTAAAGTTATAAATATTCCTTAGCGTCTGATAAAAATATTTAATGAATTCTAAAATTATTTAAATAAAGTATCAAATAAGTATTATTTATAATTTTATGTTTTTTATTATGTGTTGCTTATTATTTATTATTATATCATTTATTATATATTATACATGTGTATTAAATGTTTGTGATTGGAATAAAATTTTCTCTTAAGATCTAAATGGTTTTCAAAAGAAAAATTATCATTACTTACTCTAGGATTTAAAATATCATTTAATTGTCGGACGTTTAACATCCATTATTTGACAAATAAACATGCTTTAATTTGCTAATTCTACCAAAATGTTTATTTGTGTAAACTGAAGCTTACTTACATTTCCTCCTGTAATGAGGGAGATAATGCATTCATTACTTGTATGGAAAGGATAATTTGCATATGTACTTTTTGTACAAGTTTTCACTGTGCCTAAAAGATAAAATGAAGATGAGATGGGGTGCAGTTATTCCAATTTTATTGAACGACATGATTTGCTGATCAAATATTTTTATTTTTAGAAACTGCAGTCTTTTAGAAAATAATAAAATGAAATATTTTATGAAATAAATGCAAAGTGAAAAAATAATCCAAATAAACTATTTAGATGTAGCATTCAGGAAAAAAAAGTTTGATATAATACATTTAACACTTGCACATACACTATTTGTTAATTATTGATGAATGGTGAATATCTTCATACAATTTTATGATATTTGGTATCTTCCAAAAATTCATATTGATGTATATATTTTATATATTTTCAAATTAATAATAATACGTATCATATATGAACAGTAAATATGTAAATTCCAGTATTTGATTAAAAATACAAATAATTTATATTATTTTAACTGAAATTTAAGTTTTCCCCTTAAAAACAGTTCTTTTCCTTTAATTTATTTAGTCTTTTTTAACTATCACAAAGTCCATTCAAATATTTTTAACTTTTAATTTTTGAATATATTGGAAATTTGGTACAGTTATGATTTAACAGAAAATACTCAACTAATTGATATGAAAGATAAATAAATTTAAAATTTACTCTTTAAATAAAGAAAAAATGGAAAGAACCTGTATTAAATATTTTTAATGAAGACATTACTTACATGGTAAAATTATGTACTGAAAGAAAGTCTATTTTGAAAGTAAAAGAGATTTAATTATTCAACAGTGTTTCCTTCACAAAATATATTGCACAGTAAGAAGTAAAAATGTAGGGTAAATCTCTTTGTAAAATGTATTTAATAATAAATTTTTCAGATACAAGTATGAAACAAAAATGCCTCTTTCAGATGTAAGCTGTATTTCTCATAACAAACAATTTCTGAATATTTAAAGAATATTCTTCGTACGAAGTAAGCGTTTGGCCTAAAGACTCATAAATGATAAATAAGAAATTGTACTTCCAAACTTTCTTTTTCTTTACCATGCATTTGTTGCTTTATTATTACTAAGCAATAATGCATTTCAAAATGTACTTTTGCTTTCTAAAGTAATGGATAGGTTTCTATGGAGAAACAGCTGGCGAAAGAAATACTGTTTCTAGCTGTAAATAATAACTATCTTCATTTTGTAGCCATTTAAGAAAGTCATATTTAAATAATTTTAAACTAAAAATTTTGAAATTTGTTTGTATAATTAAAAAAAAATCATACACAAAATGTTAATAAAAGATACAAAATTTGTCAAATGTATTTAATATGTACAGCGATATGTGATGCTATGAATATAATGTATTTTTAATTCCACGAATAAGACCAAATAAAATAATTTTCAAATTAAGACTCCCGAATTGATTGTAGAACCAATGATTACAATTTATTTTAAATTATAACTATTTTTAATTGATTTTATGAATTTCTTCTTATGAATTTATTTTCTGTGAATAAGATAATATTTCATGAGATGGTGCAGAAAAAAATAAACGTATTAAACATGTCATTATAGAAGTATGAATTTCTCTTAAAATATTTACAGGTACTGGCTTTCTTAAAGATAGCATGTCTTTCCTTTCATTTTTCTAATTCGTTATCTGTTACGATAAATATGTTTTAAATAATTTAAATAATGTTTAAAATTCATTTTCTCAATGATATTTATTTTAAGTTAACTTTCTAATAAGAAAATCATTTTAAGAATATTTACTTTTCTTAAAACAAGATTTACTTAAAAATTAGACCCTTAATTGTGTCTCATACGAGCTATAAGACTTTGATGATAAGCACAATTATTCATTACATAGCAGTTATAAAAGATCAAAATGAAAATTCTCTACTTTTATATAAATAATTGATAACTGTGTTATTATTTATGAGATATCTGCAGAAATGATAGTTGAAAAACTTACTTTTCTGTAAAAAAATAAAATAAATAAAAAAGATAAAAAATAAAAAAAAGAGTTTAAATTTAAGAGAATAAACCCCTTGAGTTCAATGATAAAATGTGCAAATTAAAACAGGAGAATTTATTTGAAATTTATAACTTACAAAATTGAAAATTATTTGAAGAATAGTGAGAAAAGTAAATAAAAATATTAATAATATTTGCATTTTTTAAAATTACTAATGCAAAGCTTTATGGTATTTAATAGATGTAACTGTAATTTTACGTAAAGTGCATTAAATTGTAAGACAGAAATTAAAAGATATTACTTTTTTAAATTATTAAAAATGTATATGTGATATTTTCAATATGCTACTACAATTATTGAAAACCCCGATAATATTAATAACAGAAAGGAAAATTTCTCAAAAGTTTTGGACAATGTTGGAATTTTCTGTAATTTCATATATATATATATATATATATATATATATATATATATATATATATATATATATATATATATATATATATATATATATATATATATATATATATTATATATATATATATATATATATATATATATATATATATATATATATTATATATATATATATATATATATATATATATATATATATATATATATACATACATACAGAGGTGGCTAAAATTATCTAAAATTATGGACATTTTTGGAAATTTTTATGTTTTTGAACTTTGTATGCTTATAGAAAAGGTTACGTTTTGTAAAATAGAATTAATAATGTCTGAAGAAAAACATTGTAACGTTTTCCTTCAAAAATTATTATTTATATTTTGTTTATTGCACTATATAATTATATCCAATAATATTTACATTAAAATTTAAGATGTGAGATGTTTTATTATATTTTTTTATTATGCTTAGCAAAATTTTAGTTTGTTGTAATTCGTTTCTCATTCATCCACGATAAAAATCTTGAAGTTAGTTTTTCGAATCAGCAAGGAATTTCCAAAAAACAATCATTACGCATTTAAAACAGAAGAACAATATAACTTGCAGAAATCAATAACATGAATAACTATCCAATATTTCATTAGTAAAGGGTTAATATTAAAAATATTATATGAATGAAGTGTGTATATCTGAATTCATGTAAAATCATTTAGTATAATATTACATTTCCTATTATTAGGGTCATAACTCATTCCTGTAAAACATTTCATAAGTTCATTTATTTCAAAAATCATTGAAATGAGAAAGTTTCTGAGTGTAGTGAAAAGCTTAGGGTGACTTTCCCTAAAGTGACATTTTTTTCGATTTTTTGTGCATTACAAAAAATAAATTTGAACAAAACATTTCACACCACACACACAAATCTTGAATTTTGGATTTAAATTATATAGTATGCAAAATTACTAGAGAGAATATTTGGTTATAAACTGTGGATTAAAAAATGTCTTCTTGAAAAGTATGATGAAGCTGCAAAATATAAGGAAATAAAAAGTGAAGTGACTAACAAGGAATATTTTTATTGTACCAGAAAATATTTATTGGTGAGAAAATTATACATCACATCAGTTCATACTGCAAATGAGCAAGAAGTAGGATTTTTTTTATAAAACTTATTCTAATAAGAATGAATTCTTCTAACAGAAAAAGAGTTTAACAAGGCATAAAATTAATAAGGTTAATAATAAGAGAAGTTTTCTTTCATTCCTGTAAAAGAAAAGTTTATGATGTACAGAAGCATTTTTTTTGTATTATTAAATGATTTGTGACACTTCTTTTTAGAATGTCCCAAACAGGTGTTATTGGATTGACATCTGAGAAATATTCAAGTCTACCTATTCAAATTATTTCTAGGTCATAAACAAAAATGTCCATATGCTGAATATGGTGTGGCTTTGTAGTTTTATTCATGAAAATGAATTCATTCCTGATTGCAGAAGAACAAAGTTTTTGAAAAGATTTGATAATATCTTTTATATACCATTAATATGTAAATGTATCCTGATAAAGCACATGTATTGAGGTTAAGAATATAAGCTTCGGTTTGAATCATCATTTTGTATTTACCAATTTCATGTACGTATGTAAGATTATTTCAAGTCATTATTTTACTTAGATTGACATACTGAATACGTTTATTTTTAGGCAACAAATTAAAGTAGAATAAGTTCATGCAGAGTATCGTGCTCCACTTATCCTATTACAGGTTGAGATACTCTTGAGCCCACCTTCTCCAGTTAGAATAATGATCATTTGTCAATGCGAGCCAATAAGGTAGAATCTATAATTAATAACTTGTATCGTAGTTCTGATGTTGGTGGGCCTCTGAAGATGCTGTTGTGACATTACTGACTGATGACCTCATACTGACATACCTTACTGATGACTTCATACTGGTACAGGAGGAATTTAAGTTTTCAATCTTAGTGTTGAATATTGATCTCCGTTTTGCACGTGCTGCAGTAGAATTATGTTCTGATCATCAGTGAACATTTTTTAGTCTGTTTCAAAATTTCCTATTTGATAAAATTTTAATGCTTCCGCTAAATGAATGATGTTTGAGCCACCACTGTAAATGAAAATGAATTTTAATTTAAGTACTTTAAAAGAATGTAAATTTTATTAGTCAAGCAATTTAATTTGTAAATTTTTTGATCATAATAGATTTCTAATTTAAGTAGTTTATGAATGTTTTTGCCATTATTATTTAGTGGTAATGTATTTATTGAATAATCAGATAAATTAAATGCAGGAAAGAGGACATCATAAAGTGTTTAAAATAACAAGGAGTTTGGAATAGTTGTTATTATTTTAAAACAACGTGTTAAATAGAAATCTATAACTATTACTTAGTTATAACTATTACTCGCTAAGAAATCTATTTTTGTGTTACCGTGCTTTAAAACACATTTCTAGGTATTTGTATGATATTTTCAAGTATTTTGACTTGATTTGGATATCGTATATATTCAAAAATTATTTTAATGACATTTTTCTAATGAATATTTAAAAAGTTATCAGAATCTTTATTCATTTCACTTATAAAAAGCAACAACGGAATTTTGTTTCCCTTTTTCGAAAACATGTGCAGCAAAATTGTACAAAAGTAATCTAAATATCAAAAGATTAATGATTAAATGATGTGGGGAATTACTTCTTAAGCCAACTTAAAAATGCACAAATTGATGAAATTTTTTTTCGTGTAATCAAGAGTAAATCCATAATTATAGCATATGCGCAAGTATTTTGTTTAGAGTCTAGTAAGTGTTTTTGGCATAAATTATATGAAATATAGTTTGAAGTGTGATTATCATCGACAACAGAAAATAAAGTTCAAATATTCATAAAAGATATTTTTTAAAATTTAAATCTAGGAAATGTTTTTCTTTTTGATATTTTAAGAATTTTCTTATATTAATAAAAGTAAAAGGGAAATTTTCATCAATCCTTCTGTGTTTAAAAAAGACTTGTAACCACAGAAGATCAATACACATATTAGCGAAACAATATACATAAAATAGAAACAGACTCATATATTGTACACAATACTAATATAAACCTAACACAACAACTGATCTTTCTTACTGAAATATATGATCTCTTTTTAAACATTCTTGCAAACAAACAGAAATATACTCAGAAAGCGCAAAATTGTTAAATTTTCCTTTCATTATTAAACCGAAATTACGACTATACTATTAAACGAAAGTCGTGTTTCGTTCAGTTAGAATATCTGGAGCGTACCATTGACATACAATGAGCCGGAATTTTAATAATGAGTCCGCAATGTATAGTGTAAAAGCGATTTTGAGGTTTTCACCATAACCTTATTTTGTCATCCCGGCCCTCTAGAGAACGTTTAATGAATTTGATCAGTCTCAAGATAAGGAAACACAGATATAGTTTTGACCTTTGCACCTACAAATGTGCATAACGAAACAAATCATTCCTTAACAGTAAAAAAGTTTAAATCCTGGAATTTTAGTTCTAAATATGAGATTTATAGAAGTTTAATTTAATATCATGATGGAGACCGATTTAATATTCTGAATAGCCCAGTTGATATTATGATTGATTGAACTCAATTTAATATTTTGATTAGTTTATCAAGAACATAAGTATACGATATAAACATGGCCTGAACGACAATATCGGAATTAAATTAGCTACCACCTATTATTCAAACATAAATATTTTTGTCATTAATTAAACAAATTTGATGCAATTCATAAAAAAATATAAATTTCTTATGATTAAGTATAAAAATCAATATTGCAACCACCTGATCAAACGTAAAAAAAATTAATTTATGAAATGCAGTCCGTTACTTTATAGTATTAAACATTAATTATATAGATTTTAATGAATACAATTTTAACCTCTCGATTTGTATTAAGCCGAAACATTGATGTGATTATAATCTAAATACATATACATAGCGCTCACATACATAAAAAATAATTATTATTTTACTAGTTAATATGTAATAACTTACAAAAAATGAAATGTGATAATATTACAAAATATTAAATTAAAAATTTTACTAATCGAATTCGAAAATATATATATGTAATGGAATTTAGATTAAAATCTGACGCTTAATTTAATCAGTAATATTGAAATTCATAAATACAGTAAGAAAAATATTTGCAAATATTATTCTTTAATTATAACTTACAAATATTGTGTGGAATAAAAAACCTTTTCTCCTTAAAGGTGACTTCACAAGCTACTTTTACTGTAAACTGAAGCAAATTTTTATAATTAATTCTGACTTTAAAAAGATTTTTGTGGTTAATAAAATATATATCACGCATGAGAAATAAATTTCTGTAAATTACAAAATGAATTTACTTTTCTGAATATTAAAAACGTGTATTTTACTGTTAATAAAAGACAGATTGTATACTTTGTTCAAAGATCATATATTAAATTTGAGAGTAAACTTATCACATTTCACGCACGAGTGTGGATTAATCAATTTTCATGTGTAGCTAGGTATTAGAAAATAGTAAAAAAAAGATTTATCATTATTCTAAGCAATATATACGGGTAAAGGATTTTTAAAAATGAGTATTCTTAAATAAAAAATGCATTGATTAAAACATAAGACTTGCCTTGTAAAGAAAAACAATTTTAGCTGTATAAATTCAAGTCTAAGCGTATCATCAAAATTTAAATTTATATTTTTTACTTCAGTTCCAGAGAGAAAAGTGCTTTTCTATTCATCAAACAACAGACATTTAATTTCGGATCATGAGATGCTAGACTTACACAAACATTTTCTTTTCAAGTAAAAGAAAAAAATAACATGTACAGAACAAATAAGAAAAATCCATCACTGATATCCTTAAGATGATATAAAAATAAATAGATGTTACAAGAATGAAAGCTGTAAGCCTTCTTTGATTGTTTCTAGGGCAAATAAAATTACACACACAAGTTCAAATCTCGTGTATTCACAGTATAAGCCCTTTCTAAATAGTATTTGACATTATTTGAGTTGAAAAGGGTCTTATCTAGATTACCCTGTTGTAATGGGTAAAAGATGGATTAAGAAAAAATTTCTTAAAATTAATCTAATAAATCTGTAGATTACTTTATTCACTTTTGAGAATCTAAACGCTTAATATTTTCTTAAAATATATTTATCCTGTATATCGAGATATTCTTTAATAAATGATGATCATCATTAGAATATTGTACATAATCTAATATATTTAAAAGAGTAATGTTTACAAAGTTAATATAAGTCCTGTTGTTCATACAAAAATAACTTATAACTTAATTTTTCTCTTTATTCGCTGATTTTTTTAGATAAATGCATTTTAAAATATTAATCGTGGTAAATATGATACAAATATAATTAATATACTAATCTCTCTATGTAGACATGTCAAGTAAATATTTTTATTTAATTTAATATTCTAATACTATTTTTAAAAACAATCGAACTAAAACTTAAGATTACAATTCTGTGTTCTGTTGTCTGAATATAACATTGATATTTTTTATTTTATTGGCTCATTCTTTAAATTGTAAATAATATAATTTTTTGTTAAAAAATTGTTATTTTATAAATCATATTTGGATTATTTTCAATAATCATATAAATTTATAATGAAAGAAAATTGTTAGTTCTTTCAATTGTAGATAACATTATTTTTATTTACAAAATTGTTATTTTGTAAATCCTATTTGGAATGTTTAAAATATTTATATAAGTATATAAAACAAAAATAAAATTCATTACTCAAAATAAAAAAAAAGCTTTTTAGAGAAAAATAATAACAGAAATAAAAAGACCAGAACATTTTTAATTTTTATTATTTTTAGAAGAATTACTCTATGCATTTATTTTCATTTCATATCAAAAAAATTTCATTACATTTAATTAGATACTATTTGCATTTGTGCACAGTTTAAAAGTACATATTATCCCTAATTTTTCTCGAATTGGTTTAAAAGAATTTGCTTATTATAAAACATATTCTTAGAATAAATAAATAGTTTAATAAACAAATTTTTCTTATGAGGCTATACGATTTATGATAGAAAATTTTAGTTTTTTGTTAAGTTATTTTCTTAATTTAAATATAATTCTATAGAGTAATTACACATTCATAATTATTTCTACTGTTATTCTCTAATTAAATTAGTTTAATTTCATTTACTGATAGAGAAGCATAGAAATTTAACATTAATAAAAAAATTAATATATTTAGTTCAAAACATAATACCAATCAAGCACTTCCATGGTGAGTTCATTGTTTATTTGTACATTCATTAAAATCATTATATTTTTTCATGTGTTTTTATTACATGTGTTCTTTATTTCTGAAAAGAAAGTGTATTTACTTGTTATTCAGCTGCTAATTTATTCCTTATTTTTCAATATATTTGTTATATTCATTGATTTGGAAAACTGTTTGGTTACATATAAAATTTTAAACTTTGCTAAATTTATTATAATATATAATGCATTGTTATTTGTAATTTCAATTAGATTTAATCCATCTTAATTTACAAACATAGTAGAAAATAACATAATTTCTTGAACTCAGAAATTTTCATACAGCTATAAAATAATTCAAACCAATGTCAGTGTGACACATTTGATAATATTTACACTTTTCTGTAAAAGTATAAAAAATATAAAATTTTGTACTAAAATTTGCAAAGCCATTTCCATTAACGGTTTTTTAATGAATTAGCTGATAGAAGTAAATTGTTTTATGAATTAAGAATATTCCTTTAATCAGCTTTTAATATAACTCATTTCAAATAATTCAAAGTATAATAGTAAATATAGTCTATTTTTGCTTAACAACAGGAAAAAATTAATGAAAATTTACATATAGAAAATATTTAAATGCATGATTTTATATAATGACACCTATAAGGTTAATGCAAAAGATTATATATAATGTAATGAAACGAAAATTATATATTTATACTACATAAAAATATATTTAAAGTGAAAACTTTTGCTAGACTTTGATTGGCAGTTCTTATTATATATGTTATATAAATTTTTCTAAAATGTCATACGTAAAAAATAATCTTTTATGCAGGTTTATCATATCAAATATAGTTAACAAGGCCTTTTGTCAGATGACAAAAACTAGTTCATTTTACAATTCTTCTGTCACCAAAGAATTTCAAGCAGAAGAAGTTGCATGCTCTAAATAATCTATAATCTTCTTTGAAGCTGTCAACTGGGTTTGTTTTTAATTTTTTTGTGTGAAAAACTCCTTCGATTTTGACAAATGGTAAATATGTGCAGAAATTAAAGTTAAATAAGAATAAGATATAAATATTTTCTCTGGAATAAGATATAAATATTTTAACTTAAAGGGGAACACAAAATTAGCTTACAAATAAATAACATATCATAACCTATAATTAAGAGAGTTGTATGAGAGAGAATAAGAAGCAAAACTAACTACGGTTTGTTTTCAACTCCTCAAACTTTTAAGTTTAATAGTGTATTTGCATGTTTAATTAAGCTTATTGCTTTCTTAATTCTGCTCAGGTACACAGAACAATAATATTTTTTAAATCAAAAATTATTTACATTTTGTTTGGTTTTATTATTTAAAGTTATTATTATTTATTATTTAAAGTATAATTACAATGTTTCATTAATCCTAGTTATCCTATTCATAGGAAAAGCTACTTTCTCATTGTCTGATTTATAAATAGATTTCCTCTCTTAAATGCTATATAATAATAAGATGTTTTAGATAGACATATTTAAATATTTTCAGCATTTTTAATATCCCGTGAGGAAGGTTAAAAACAAGTAATTAAAATATTTACCTTTTAAAAATTTGAAATCTAAAAATGTATGTTTCCACACACACAATTTCTATGTAACAAAAAATATTTCAATCTTAAATATATATTCCAATCTTAAAAATTTATACTTTATTTTTAATATATATACTAAATCAAAATTTTAATTGTTGAGCTACTTATGGAAAGTACAACTAATTATTTACTTAGGAGAGTGAGTTATAAGTTTATAGTTTAAATAACATTTAGCTATGTATTCCGAAACTTATTTTAAGAATCGCATTTTTTTATGTCTTTATATCTAAATATTATGTACGATAGATTAAATTACATTTACGCACACGGTAAATATATTTTCCTACAAATTCAGATAAATTATATTGGTAAACTGTGGAGTTTCATTCAGATGTAGATACATTTTACTGATATACTTTGGAGAATAAAGGGAAATTACAATTTGTCTATAGTTTTGAAAAAAAGTACAGAAACCAATTAACCAATGTTTTCCTATTTTTTTTATAAATTCATAAGAAATAATTTGTATTAATATCGACTGCTTATAAATAAATATAATTTCTCAGGCCACAAAAATTACAAATTGTTCTTTCAATGCAAAATAAAAAAAAAAAAAAAAATCTAAGAGTGAATGTACTCAAGAGTATAATTCTATTCTATTCTATTCTAAAGTCACTAGATCAAATTTATTTAGAGCATATTTACGATTTATTTTAAGCTAACATTAGTCGTTTTATATTAAAACCGTAATAGTACATCATCAATTTAATTATCTAGTCTTTAATAAGTGAGTATAATTGGTAACTTAACCGTTCACTAATTCTCCTAAAGTTATCTTCTAAAGTTAAAATGGATAACTTTAAAATTCATTGAAAATAATATTTTATAGTTTCCACTTTTCTGTAAAGGGATTATTTTTCAAAATTCTTCATTTTTATAGATGAAAATTAATATTCATGTATTAAGTTTGTAAATGAATTTGAGTATTCAAAAGGTATATTTATTGCTTGGAAAAGAAAGTATTTAAATTTATTTTATTTCTGAATCCTTCCTAGCACTAATTGTATAAGTGATTAATTTCTAAAATTTTTATACCAGATGCAGTTAATTGAAAAAAGAGATGTTGGTTTCACTAAATTCTATGCCATTTAATTAAAATTGTAATTAACTTGGACAAATAAATATAATTAATGATGAATAAAAAATTAATTTTATTTTAAATACACTCATTTTTGTTTCTATTTAAATAAAAAACATCAGAACCATTAGAATTTTATTGAAAATCACAAGTTGATATATTTTTATTAAAGCTAAAAAAATTGGATTAAATTCATATAAATACTTAAGAAACTAAATCCACTAAATTTTGTACATTTTAAAGACAGACTTTCTGCGGTCTCAAAATGACCCAGACATAAAATTGTGGCTGAGTTTAGGCTGTCTTCTTGACTGCCTTCTTAAACACTTGTACCGTCTTCATATAGTTTCAAGTCCTATCTGCAACCTCTGTAATCTGGGATGGGACACGGATCGTGACCATCAACTCCATTGTAAAGCGTTATTGAAACTCTCAATTGCGGACCGCTACTGGGAGGCCAGGGGCCTTTTAGATATATAGACTATTGTTAAAGCTGTTTTATTTTTCATTTTTCTTGTTATTTGTATTTTTGCTGCAATTGTCTTTTTATCTGTGGCATTGGAAATAAAAAAATTCTGTACATTTTAAAAGCAAAAGTAATTTATAATTGCAGTTTTAAATTAATTCAATATAGATGATGTGACAGATCTTATAATATTTAACAACTTTGAGCTATAGTTTTTCATAATTTACTTTTAAATCAATCATACACGATATTAATTTAAATTTTAATAAATATACATAATTAAATTAGTAAAAACTTTACTTAATCAGTTTCGTCAGAACTAGTTACTAAGCAACGAGACTGAGATCACATATATAATGAAACAGAATTTTCAAGAGTTAATTATATATTTAAATTATACATGTTTCAGTATTAATGTTTAGAAAAAATTAAAGTTTCTCTAGTAATAACAATCTGTTACAAATATTTTATCTTCACTAAGGACTTTTGAGGAAATAAAACTATCTATTGGATTATTATATTCTCTCTCATGAAATTTTTTGATTTCTCTTAACATATTTAAATATCTCGTGATTTCGATTAAAATGTGTAGTACTGCAAAGTTATGATGATAATCTTTATTTGGTGAATGATTATGTTTCTTCAAAAGGAATAATTAAATTCGCAGACGTACTGCAATAAATGCCAATAAACTTATAAGATGATATATGGTTAATAATTAAAAGTAGTTGCTGTAGCGAAGGGAATAATAGTTAAGAAAAATGAAAAAGGCATACATGGAGAAACGTCATTTACTAACATAGGTCACATATTACTTTTTTCTTTTCAAGTTGTTGAGTGTTATTAATCAAAAGACATCTAAGTATTTAAAATAAAGTGAAATTCTAATTTTCTCTTTATGTAATTTGTGATGACAGATATTTATTATTAGCATATCTAAGATTTAATGAAAAACTGTGCATTGTTTTTATGTTGAAAAAAAATCAAATTAAGAAGAATAGGGCAGTCAGCATAAAATCATATCGTTTAATACCATTACATATAGCAATCAGAAAATTTATCTGTTCCTATTTAAATAAACATCAGTATTTCTTATTAAATAAACATTTTCTTAATATTTTGTTACAATAATGTCACAAATTTAAGTAATTAAGGGTTTGTACTGTAATTTCATTAATGCCACTTAAGACAAAGATTTTTGAAAAGCATTATATATTGAAAACACATATACTCAATTATAGGACTTTGGATTTAGGATCAAACAATTACTTTATATTTTATTTGATGATATACATAGAAAATATTTTTAATAATTTTTGTAATTAATTAGATAATTTTATTATTTTTTAATTATTTCCTAAATTTTAATATTTATTAAGATTTTAATAAAATATTCGTGAGGAAGTTGTAAAAATTCATTTGACTTCAAAAACGTTTTCTGCATTTCATTATTAAATTTCAAGGCATTATTCATGTTTAGTGAAAATGTCTCAAGACAAAACATTATTATGTTTTATTTCACACACAAATTAATACATTTCATTCATATAAATATATTATTTATAACAGTAAGTTTTTACTTGTATATCTATATCTATACATACATACATACATACATACATACATACATACATACATACATATATATATATATATATATATACATATATATATATATAATGGAAAAAAATATATTATTGCTTTATAGTAATGACTTCTGTATATAATTAAATAGAATAATTCATAATCATTCTGAATTAAGTTAAGGAATATAGATCTGAGAAAAAATTTTTTCTATACTGAAGCTGTAATAAAAATCATTAATAAAGTTATGTCATATTAAATAAAATCAGTTTTAAAATAAAATTAGATAGTAAAATATTTGTTGACCATTTCTAATAGAAATTTCTGTGAAACATTTACCATTTATAACAGATATCGAATTATCTATTAAATATTTGTAAAAATTAAAAATTATTTAATTTTGACAAGAATAATAAATAAGTTAAATATTATACTCGCATTCAAACTGTCAAATTTATGATTCATATAAATCTAAAAAATAGGAATTTCATTGGTATAAAATATAACACCACAAACCTTATGTGTTAAAGATCATTTGAAATATGTGAAATGAAATAAAAATATGATATACAATACATTTATTTTATAACTGTTAAGCAGGATATTATTAGGTAAGTAAATAATGTATTATAAGTTCAGACATCAAGATAATGTTTGACAAAATAGGACAATATTTTAAAGTCATAAAAAATTAATATTATGTTTATCTCCAAATTTTTATTACCAATGTCTTTAACAAATCTAGTCTTCAGAGCAGTAAGCATTTTATCATAACTATACGTATATAAAATATTTCAACAATAGTTTCTTTAAAAATAAGCAAAAGAAAGATGTGTTTCCTTAAAATTTTAAAAAATGATAAACCTCAAAATTTCAGCAAATAATGTATACCCGTGAAAGTTGCAAACGTATAGAAATAAAATAAACATTCTTCACAAATGCTTTCTAAGGAACTGATATAGTTTCTAGAAAAACATTGAAATATGCACATTTACGATTCAATCTTTAAAGCATTCTTCTCAATAATCTTATTCCTCTATTTTCAATTATATAAGGAATGGAAATGTTTTTGACTAGTGACAACATCAGTTGAAGAAAAAAATTCCTACTGTATCACAAATCCATTCTGCTTAAGAAACATTTTGCATAACTTAAATGATTGCTCTTTTTACATAGTTATCGGAAAATATGTCATAATGATGCCATCAGATTTACTCTGTCTGTAAACAATTTTCCACCCTTAAACTCTGAAGCTTCCAACATTTTATGTGTAAATATTTTAATATTATAAAGGTTTTCCATCATTTATTAAATATTAATTCGATCACATTGATTGATTTCATAATTTGTTTTCTTTTTCCTTTTAAATGCATCGACTAATGAAATAAATGGACTAAATAAAATTGATCATATATTTTTGAGATATACAAAGACAAAACAAATTAAATTCTAAAGAAATAAAAGTGCATATTAGTAATATCAGCAAGTCCCATAACCCTTACAAGACTTGCATTTATACGAAGATCACAATATCGTTCATAAAGGAAACTAAAATTATATTTAATTTCAGATATGTCTAACTTTAGTACTCATTTAGATCTCATATTTTATTAAAAACAATCTCGTCCAATATTTTTTAATTCAACCTTTACGTTACGATAGGATTTCATTCTATGTGGTATTTGCTGTGATTGTCATAAAAGTACACTGTGCAAATAATATTGCTTAAAAATTAAAAACAAATAAAAATAAGAACGCTTGTTATAGACAACACCAGAGAATCTTAATATTCGTTCTAGACTATAGAAAAAAATCTTCTTTTAAAAGGACATCAAACCAAAAGATGTAGGTTGTGATTAATTTACCCAAGTTTTTTACTCTGTATTTGTTCTTTCTGATTGTACTGCTGTCATTATTTCATTACTATGCTTCTTAGCTTTTAGGTTTCTTAAAGAATATTCAATTCATTTACATTCTAGTCCTTTTTTGGATTTTACTATTTATAATATGCTTTTAGTATTATTTTGCTGATCTATTGGATAAATAAGTGTTTATAAATGAAATGATATCCTGTTAAAATTCTAAACTTTAATCTTAAACTTCATATGAACTAATTTTTTTCCCAGAAAATAAATGTATTATCAATGTTAATTTCAAGTTTGTTTTCTAAATAAGATGTCATTATATCAGTATATTAGAATCAGTTTAAGTTTATTTGGCTCAACATGAAATAACATTAATTAACCAAGACATTTAGTTTATTTCAAAAATCTACCTGGAATAGTGTAAAAACTTAATCGACAAATTCTACGAAAATGTAGAGACATGAAATTCAAAGTCGAGAAACAGAAATTTGCCTTGACACGATGAGGAAGTGAAGTTTCGCTAAAAATAATGGAATGCTTTACGGAATAATAAAAAAATGCTTTATTGAATTCAGTATTGCTATACATGTCTGTCTGTTCAAAATCTATGTGTCTAAAAAACGAACAGCAAGCAGATGTTCCTTAGAGTGGAATACTCCCTCCTCTTTCTTCAGTGGTTACACATCATCTCTCTATATTCAAAGCCAGATTGTCCAATAGTTTTTCGGTAGGAATTCCTATTCCTCAATATGTATCTGTTTCAGTTTTTGGGGGGTTCCCTGTAGAATGTAATCGGGGTGCAAGGCTTTCCCCGAAAGAATCATTCACATGTTCTATAGAATTTAAATCAGGGGAGTACGCAGTATAATCTATTCAATCTCTCTTTCTAATAGCGGCTGAGTATCAGGAGTCTAGTGTAATTATCCATTGTCGTCTATAAATACAGAGTCTGCTCCTTTGGCACCTCTGAGCAGGCCCAAATGGTAAGGGTCCCCTTTATACAAATGCGATTTTCGGTTACAGAATTTCTGTCGATGAGCTCTGTTCTCCTGATCAGCATAATATCTTAAAAAATCTAGATGAAAACTAAGGGACCACCCTACCTAATAGGATGATAACAGCTTCTTTCTGGTATGTAACTGAGATGAAACCATTTCCCAACTTCTTTCCATATCAACTATCATTGACAATAACTTGGGACACTAAACTCATTCGTAAAAAAAGACACCATTTTATGAGATGTCCAGTTTTTATGTCTTTTGCACTATTATAATGGATTTAAAAGGATTCAGAATTCAAAACCACTGTTGAATACGCTGTATTTGAGAAAGAAACAGGATACAGTAAACAATAACTTTTGTTGCCCGTTGCTGTGCATTAATATAAAGCAATGTCACTGACAGACAGTTGTTTTAATGAAGTGACAACTACACATCAACATTTTTAAACATTGAATTATGGTTTTGAAGGTTTCTCAAGCACGAAATGTGTCATATTTGATGATTCCGAAATTTTCAGCTGAACTTGTCATATTATGCAATTAATTTAGTTTTCTGATCATACTTTCACGTGTAAAGTAACCCAAGTGATTTCTTTCAGCTATATTTGATAAAAGACTTAATCTGCACTTGGAGCAAATGATTTTATTTGGGTATTCGTCATTCCTTTAATTGTAAGTTTTAGCTGAGATCACACACATTCTCACTGCATGAGAAATTTTATTGCTGATAATCGCATGCCCGTAGCATTTTCATTGAAATGCATATTCACTGTTCAATGTGTGAAAATGTTCACAAATTTCCCCAAAATTATCATAATTTCTTTTAATGGTTATCTATTTGAAATGAACGCCATTGTATAAATTTTACCAATGCATTATAACTAGTGTAAGTGTTATATATTATTACTACCAAAACCAGTAATATTATGGAATTGTCAGAATAAATACTTTTATAATTAATGCCAAAAGAGCAGTTTTTGTGATTTTAAAATTTTCCTAGAATAACTTTTTCGTAATATACTCTTCTATTTTAACATTGTTTTCAATGAAATACTTCTGTGATTTATTCGAAATCCGAATCGCTATTTTATTAATGAATTGTTATTTTTTCTTTCAATAAATTGTTTTAATATTAAAATACTCTGAAAATCTCACAATTTTAAGAGTAGAATTTATTAATATTATTCCATTTCTGTTTTAGAGAAAATGTTCTATATATTTTTCTATTGTAGTTCTCTTTCTATTACTTGAATAGCACAAATCGTGATCTGTTTTACATGCAAACTTAAGAATAAAGCTAAAAAAAAGCAATTTAAAACAAAAAGCTTGGAAATATTTAATATCAAAGTTATAATTTAATAAAACAAATTTTCATTTCATAAAAATATATGTATAGTTTTGATTGAAGTACATTAGAAATTGTAAAAAACGAATTTAATGGCCTATTGCAGAAGTGGCCAAATTGCTTAAAAGTCCATGCAATTTTTTAAAATTTGAAATTTTTTGAGAGCCACTATTAAATACTTATTTTATATGTATGCCAAAAAAGTATTACATTTTTTTACAGAAATGTTTCTTTTAAAATCATAAATAAAAGTACAAAATACATGTATTATTTAAATATTAAAAACTAAACACATTTATTTCACTTATCTTGATAATTTTTAAAATTTGGTGACTAATTGGTGAGAGTACTTCTTAGCAATTCATTGAGATATTGGTTAGTTATTATTGATAGGTCTATGGATTTCACGAAACTTAACGAGGAATAAAATGTTTCTCCTAAATACGTTGTTTCGAATATTGAAATATTTCGAAAAGCAGCTTTTTTAAATTCAGGATACTTCGATTTTGGTATAAATTTCCAAAATTCAGCGAATAGCACTGACTTATATTTTATATGTAGAACTTGATCTTCTCTCCAGTACATTTATCGAGAGACACAAATAATCCTTCAAAGAGCCACAGGTTGGCTACCCCTGGCATATAGCATAAATATGTTCCAAACAGTTTACTAATTGTTCAAATCTATCAGAGAAATAAATAGAACATACTATTATGGAGCATATCACTGCAGCTAATTATAAGCGCACTCAGTAAAATCTTTGCTTTAAAGAGAAGGTTCAAAAATTGCAGACATAAATTAAAAAAAAAAAAATTAGTATTTAAAAACAGGTTTTCTGCACCCAATAGAAGACTCATTTTAAGCTCTGTTTCTGTCTCAGATAAACTTTCCCAAATTAAAAAGAATATTGTACACAATTACATTTGTACATCTGTGCGCATTTAAAAATATAGCTTAAGCTGATCTAGTTTTGAAATTTTATAATTTTTCGAATTGCATAGTTTTAATCAAGAATTTTATATTACTTAATTTAGCATAGTTTAAAGTTTAACAGATATTACATAACATAGTTTAATATTACATTGATAGCATGAAAGGAAAATCTTTAATTTTCATAGTCTGACAAGTTTATAAGCCAAATGTTAAATATTAAAAGTGATTGAAGGTACTAATAAAGAAAAATTCAATGAAGATTGTGTAAACAATTACGTTGTTTTAAAGCAAGAGCTCCTGATTGTGTAATTCTTATGAAACACTGAATAATTAAATTAAGTATTTGGAACTTTTTAATCAATTGATACCCAATCTAGATTTTGTGGGATTATTTAAGTATTATTTAGAAAATATGTGTGAGAATACACGAAATATTTTTAAACTCATAAAAATTATTATGGCACAATGCATTTGCAAAATAATTAAGAATTTTTGAAACAAGTATCTTTGAATTTCTGTGAAATGGTATTAAATTTTGCATACTTCAATGCTTACGTAAAATATACCAATAATGAAAAATATTAAAAAAATATTACAATGAAAAGTAATTTTTTTGTCTTTAAAATAGATTTCTTTATTTCTGAACAATAGTTTCTAACAAAATGTTTGTAAATTGCAATAGATGTATTAATATTGATAATATTCATAGCGTTACACCAAAATTAATATGCCATTTTTAATTTTAAGTTTTTTTAAATATTTTGGTACATGGCTTAAAGCTTTTCAAAATATTTTGTACAAGCACGCTGAAATTATACCAATCACGTCAATAGTAAATTAATTTTTTTCCTCCTCTTAAGAAATAATATGTTTCGTTCAAAAAATTAACCATATATGGAAACATCGAGATTTAGCGCCAATTTTCATATTTTCCAATTTGCATTCTAAAATATAAAGTTATGTTAAGGAAAAAATATTGCTTGGTGTAAGTAAACTTGTTAATAAGGGAAGGGATATTTTCTTTTACATATATATATATATATATATATATATATATATATATATATATATATATATATATATATATATATGTCCTACTTTTTAGTAATGCAGATCTGCCAAAGAACCAATTAATTAGAAACAAAGTGCAATGTGTGCAAAGTTATTTTTTAAAATATTTTATGTGTATGGTGTTTTATTAATGTACAAATAAAATTACTTTTACTAATATAATATTATAGAAATCAATTTATTATATGGATGATAATTTCGGTGATAGCTAATTTACACTTTAAAAGTGGCTTATCACGAAGAACTAGTGATTATTAAATACTTAAAAGTCATAAATTGAATTAAAAATAATACGTTATTTATTTTTACTTTTTTTAATTACAATTTATAATTCCGAGCATATCTGTAATAAATGCTTATATAGAATTATGAAATGTGCAAACTTGAACCTAAATAGAGATTATTTGTATAAATTACAATAATTAAAACTAAAACCAGAACTTAGGTTAGTTTCTCTACATTTTTAAAATAGCATTTTATTTTTTTAAAAAATTCTTTATTAACTGATATTTATGTTAAAATGTTCCCTATTTAAATTTCAATTAATAAGAAAATTTAGTTAATTTCTTAAAATTACTTTAGAAATCTTTCAATCTTTAATATTATAAATCCTATGCCCAGCAGCTAGAACTCACTTCGATAATTGAATTTAATGTTCCTAGTAATATGCAAAACCATAAAATGACATTTCGGTAAAATAATAAAAATAATGTAAAATATTCATTAATCAACAGATAATATTGATTTACAATTTAACTGATTCTTTAATTCCATCAACAATTCAAGATCAAAGAAAGATATTTCAGCTTTTCGTATTGACTGAAGCTTTGATAAATATGCGTTTCTATAGTAACCTTTCTTTTTCAGACACTCATATATTTGTGATGCGTCAGTGGCAGGGGACCTCTTCAAATGGAGTTCTTAGTGTCAAGAGGATATAGCCTGCTGTTATAGAGAGCACATATTTCTCAGAGGACAAAGTGCAACTTTGATCAACCGTTCTTTACGGATTGTCATTTACAGTGAGCTTTGCGTGCCTCTTACGCTGTCTCATATATCGTTATCACTCATGCATTATTTTCCTCAAATTGTGTCGGAAGAATGCTCTGTAGTATCGCATTGCACTTTACATGTTTACAGAACTATTAATATAATAAAAGTAACATTTAGGATTTTACATAGAGAATAATACAATGTATTACAGAAGTATAGTTAAAATGTTTGATTCGAATTCCAGAATATAAGTTATATCTACATAATGAAACTAGTCTTCAAAAGCTTAAAATTATATTTTAAATTTTATATATAATTGATAAATTATTTTCAGGTAAAAGTTAATATTATATATATTGTAGTATAAAACAAAATATTTTAAAAGTGATAGGTTAATATTTCATTATAATATTATTTTGTGCTTTCAAATATTATATCAATAATAAATTAGGTAAGCCACATCTAAATAACTATGAAAATAATTAATAAATTGTTAAAAATGGAATCCTTTAGTATGGAAAGAAATTTTTTTAATGCATGATTATTATTTCCCTATTTTACTAGCATTTCATATTTATATTTCATTTTTTGTGCACATTTTTATTACCTAACTTTATTTAACTTGTCATTTTCTCTCAGAAGCGTTTACGTTGTACATTTAAAATATTTTTATCTTATTTTTTGACAGAAAGTGTACATTCAAAGTTAATGAATTCTCTGTTTTACATTGACGTATGAAATGTATATTTTATGCACCATCGAGCAGTATTTGTTTGATAATAAATTATATCAGGAGATAAATAAAAAGTATTAATTGTATATTGCATGTTAATTATATAGAAATAAATTAAAATTAAATGTTCGAAGGCAGTCATCATTGTTTTGTTTTAAATACATGAAAAAGGCTGACAAAAATAGGTGACACTTGAGTTTCTGGGTTAATGTATATTCTAAAATTTAATTTTCAGTGTTAAAATTTTCACATTTGCATATTATTGAATACAAAATTGTTTTTACATATTTTTACTTTTTTCAAGGTTATTGTAACGAGGTTGGGAAGAAAGTCGTCCTTAATGACGTAAGGAAGTAAATTGTATTCTCCACCTAAATAAAAATTCACCCTGTTCACTTATAGAGACTGGGATGCATAAAATAATTCGCAATGTCTTCCATATAAAATTCTGTTTCTGGTGTTAGTAGGGTCTGGATTTGATAGAGGCTGTATACCAAGTATTGGGGATCTTCTGCATTTTCTTTGATTTTAAATTACGAAGATACAACTTTCTTCGTGGTGACAATGGCACACCCAATGGTATAACTATACCAGGAGTCATTAGTTCTGATCCTCGGTACAGATTCTCAGATTGCACAAGGGGAATTAACCTTTAACCGAATATCTCTAAATGACCCGGAACTGTAAGTTGTGCTCATTTATTTATTTTAAAATGCAGTTTATATAACCATCTGATAGTTAAAAAAAGACATACTATAAATTTTTAATGGTTGCTTGTTTTTAAGTTTTAGTAAGAAACTCAAAATAAATACTAGATAAAAGAATTATTTAATGGAAAATGAAAATGTCTTATAAAATTGTAGAGGATTTTAAAAAATTATTTAAAAATCCTTTTATTCTATTATTATATGAAATATTTGATTTCTGATTAGATATGCTTAATAATACATCAAATATAAATTATCCGAATGTTTAAAATTGCTACAAATATGTTCGTCCATCTTTTAAAAAATAATGGAAACAATTAAAATTATTTCTTAAACTTATTTTGTCTGTTATATAAAATACGGCTCAATATATTTTGAATTTTTATATTTTACTGCAAGATTCTCGTAAGCATTATCTACATTAATAATGTCTACCCTAAGGTATTATTAAACATTTTAATTACACTTATAAAAATTGAGTAAAATCTTCATTAGAGAAATTGTATTTTATACAAGGTTGAATGATGGTTCTCTATATATAACTTATATATTATGTGTGTGAAGACCCTTAATACCTTTTTATGAATAATCATTGGTAATAATTACATAAAACTTTAGAATTACAAAAACATAAAAAAGAAAGAAACTTTTTACACATTTATTGTTAGTTAATTATATTATATATTTATTAGTTATTTGTTGCCTAATTTATTTATTTACATATTTAAACATAAAATAATCAATTTAAAAATAATTAACTATAGCTTTCAATTTATGGAAATATATATTCATATATATGAAATTCAACTTGTTAAAAATCTTTAACGTAATTACAGGGGAGTTCATAGCAATCTTCTCCAGTATCTATGCAAGTGAATTCTATAAGGATTAATCGTTTTAACTCCTTAAAACGATTAATCCTTATAGATATATAGTTTATTAATAATACTTATTGGAACAAAATCGATATCCACATAGATTTTTACATCTCAAAATATCAGAAAGTCATATATTGTTAGACCGAGGAAATAAGCAGAATATTTTAGTACATTGATATATTTTGCTAAATATATTAATTTTGTTTGATGAGAAATATTATTTTGGAATATCAGTTCACTAATATTTACTTTTAAAAGACTTCTGGAGAAATATTTTAATAGTGTACTCACTATTTGTAACTTTTTTGTATATATTTCTTGTTTTGACGATATTGAGTTATTTAAATTGGCAGAAAATAATTTTTTCAAAATTAATTTTCTTTTCCCTACTGTTAGCCTAGGGTCAGTTTCAAAGAGCTATAATTTATGTTACTAATGTTTTATAATGTTTAAAAAAAGCATCTTAATTTTACCTCTCCGTTATAATTTTAAACATAATACGATAATAGTTATCATATTTAAATCATTTACGGGTTTCTTCAATGATTCAAATACATTTCTTTTTTCCAAGCTCATATACATTTTGGCAATTCAAGAGCAAATAGTTTTTCTTAAGGAAAAATTTATTTCATGTGTTTTGATAAACCCAATCTATAGTTTTTTTTATACAATTTAATAAATTAAGAGATGAATATTGATTAACACTTCTATATTATGAAGACTTTGTTTGCGATTATAGATGATAATGGTCTTCCACTGTGTTTCTCATCTTGAAGAAAATTACAATATAGGTAGGAGTTTGAAAAGAAATCACAAGAAATTCCATACCCATTTATCTCACGTAACACACAGTATAATAGATGAAAAGTGTTGTTAGTCTTCGATTCTATACTCATTTCTTGATCGCAATTTAAACTTACATTTGACATCAAAAAATAATGGACGGTTAGCAGATAAAGTCTGTTGTAAGGTTAGGAAAATACAGCGTGTATTGCCATCTGATTGAATTTTTGTTAACAGAAATTCATATTCCCTTAGAAGAAAATTAGGAAAGGATCTAAGAAGAAAAGTGAGAAGGCTGCCAAGCATCCATCTTGACAAATATGCATACAGGAAACAGAAGCGCACCTGTCAGTGTTCAGTAGGTGCTAGAAAAAAATTATGGCCTCGCACTTTAAAGAGCACTGTTTAATTATAATTACAAAAATAGCACTAAAATATGTAGATATGAAATTAACGTAAATATTTATTTAATAATACAAAAAGAAATATAGAATGCAAATAAAATCAATATTGTGACAAGAAATAATCTCGCAATGATTCTAATGAAGTAAATATAATGAAACTTTCTGTGTTAATTTAACTGATATGAAGGATGTTTTTCTAGCAAGAAATTTTTAAAAACAGAAGGGGAATTCTCATGCAGAACAATCTTATTCAAAATGATTTGAATGTGAGATGCATCACATTAAGAGCTGGATATACTTTTTATTAAATAGTGGGCATGTTAGACAATATATACCAAGAAATATGCAATTCAAATGTCTTCGGCATTCGAAATAGATGTTTGATCTATATAACGCTTCATATGTGCAAGATTAGATCAAGTTAAGATATTCAAGATAAGATTTTGTAATTAGATATTTGAGCATGATTCAAATTATTTTTGTATCATTTCTATAATTTATGTATACTATCATGTCTAATTTTTTGCTATTTAAAAGAAAGTTTAAAATAAATTCAAGATTGCTCACCAAGAAATAAATATTTACATAGGAAATCAATTTACAGAGTTTAAATCAATTCCTATTTAAAAATATAGCTTCACATTTTAAGCGTTTTTATTATCCATTTTTCATACAAGAAATGTAATTCTATAACGTCAAAAATATCGACTTTTAAAAGCAATCTTTTTTGTTTGCAGATTTAAGATATTTCTTTCTTTTTTTTTTTAAAAAAAAATCTTTCTTTATAATAGAATTAAATAACAGTTTGTGCAACGTATTATTATTTTGATTTTCTTAATGTATATGAATAAGAAAATTTTTAGAATTATTTATAGAAAAAAATTAACGTGACCACATGAATTTTGATTCTGTGGTGATAGTTTAAATGTGTTATTTGTTTGTGTGTGTTACTTATATGATTTGATAAAATTGAAAATTATGTTATTATTGTTAATTTTTAAAATATAAATTACAAATATTTTACAAGATACTGTAAACTAATTTTATAAAGGTATTTATTTGAACTTTTAATTTATTCAATTTCAATATATTTGAAATCAAAGTACTTAATTTATTTAACAATGGGATGTCAAAATCAAATTTTTAAAGACGAGATACATATTTTAGTTATCCCATTGAAAATAAAACATTCAACTGGATGAAAAATAGCATTATTAAGATCATTATTACGCCTTAAATATGATAGCATTGAAACGACTTATAGTTTAACTCATGAAAAATTGCATACTTTATTCTTACCCACCATTAAATGGAATATGAAAAACTTCTTACTCATTGACCAGTGTATGTATTGGTAAAGATATGACAGATTGTTCAATATCTTAAATCCAAGTATTTTTTGACTGAGTGATATAGGAAAAATACAATGGTTTCTTTATCACATCATACTCCATTAAAATTACTGATTTCTCGGAATAACTATACATTCGCATTTTAATATAAAAAAAATTTTATGTTTTAATTTTAAAAATGTCTCTTTATAATAATCATTTACTTTACGGAACCTACTAATAGCTCAAAATTAAGATATTCTTTACTTTTTAAATTATACGTTTCATTTAATGTAATTGTAAAAATGCTATCACCATTATGGATTAATTAAAAATGTAATAACTTGCAAATTTTAATGAAGTTAATTTTATAATATAATGTAGTATGTTGCTAAAGTTCTATCATTTATTAATTTTGACGTTTATTAGTATTATGAAACCAGATATAACTTTTGGGGATCACCAGTGCACGCTAAGGAAATGTATAAATGCTTCTTTGAAATTATATAATTTCAGAAAAATATCAGTCAAATTTCATTTTTAGCATTGTTTGATTAAAAATGTTATTAAATGCGCTTTCTCCATGTTTTTAAATAGCTTGATGATGTTTTTAGAAATTTTCTCATCTTTTGAATACCATGAATGTTCCAATGTATATTTTAATTATTTCGATGAATTTAAGTACTTTTACAAAATTACACAAAAAAAAATTTCAAGAATATTAATATAAATCGTAAATGAATTTATTTAAATAGTATTTAATTAATAAAAAATTATAATGAATTGTTTTCGAATTTAAAATAATTGTAAAACCTATCTACATTCTTATTCATCTTTGTAACACAAATAAATCTTTGATAAAATTATTTAAATTTATTTCTCACATAACATATTTATTGCTGTTGAATTATTATCTTGTGTTACCGGAAACATTGATTTTCTTATATCCTATGATATTATATATACCTCAATTGGAAATCAATATCTCAGTAATATTATTGTTTGATAAAACAATAAGAAATAATTAATCCCTGACATTTATATTCGAAATATGCTTACTTATCTACAGGCAAGCTAAAATATCCTGAAATAACAAGAAATTATATAGATAAATAATCGCTAAGAAACTGTTTGTTTCTGAAAAGATAATTGAGATGTATATTATTGTTATAGATATTAGAGATGTATATTATTGTTCTGAAAAATGTTTGAGACAACAAAATGCATTTGTACTCAATTAATAAACTATTTATAATGCGAACTTTATGTTTTTAAACAGTTTTCGAAGCATTAAAACAAGTTCGAATTTAGTACGTGCTGGCCATAAAGAAAATATTTTTTTGAGATTATTTTTTTATTACTTTTATAATTTTAATATTTTAATTAAGATGATCAATCATATTGTTCTTCAATAATATAAAAGAAAAGTGTTATCAAGAATTTTAAACTGAATAGATGAAGAATGGTTTGGTCGTTTTAAAATTTATTTCCCTGTATTGAATTCAAAAATTGATAAAGTATAAAAAATTGTACTTTGCTACATTTTTTAAATAAGGAAATGTTCAATTTCAATGAAACCCAATTACTGAGGTAATGCTTAATTATAATGAAAATATTTGGGGATCTCGTAGCTTTAATGGGTAGTAATACTATTGGTTATTATTTGTTACACAAGAGAGAGATATCAGGGCTTTTTTCCGATAAAATATATTTAGTTGTGATTTATGTGGATATTATATGAATACCCGTGACAAATTGTGATCTAGCCAGCAACTATTCATTTAGCTGATTAATATTAATTCAAAATTTTAATCAGCCATATGCGAAGCGCAAAAAAAAAAGCAGTAATATTTTGATTCTTAGTGTATGTCTCTTGGACATTATTTTTTTGCACATAACATTGGTTTTTATCTAATACAATTATATAGTAAAATAATTTTACGTTTCTGGGTTTCATAGCCGCAAACAAACTATGTCTTAATACACGAACTTTAATAACTGGCTTATATTAATTGAAATGAGACACACATATAATTTTTACTAATGATGGTGACTAATGCATTATTAAACACTAAATAAGAAATATAATCACATGTATTAATAGACAGAATTATTTGTTAAAACAATATCACAAAAGCAACACAATATTATTAAAAGTTGTATTTTGAAAATTGATATGAATTAAGTAAATTTAATGAAAGAATAAATGTAGTTTACCTAAATTTAAACTAATTGTAAATGAAAATAAGTAGGTTTCATCAATAATTCTTTATTTCCTTGGTTGGTAAGCTTGAAAATCATTATAAATTAATATATTTTTAATAGTATATTTTATTATAATTCTGTCATTTTAATATAATACTACTTTTAAAAAATGAAATTTTGCTTGAAATAAAATACTTCAATTTAATAAATTTTTTTGATATCAATAATGTATATAATGCATCAGATAGGGAAAAGATAAATTGTATAATACAGCATAATTACCAATTTAATCTACTGAATTTCATTAATAAAATACTTTATTGAATTTCTGTATAAAGATAATACTAATGTTTTGAACATTCCATCATTTTGAATTGATAATTGTTCGAAAAAAACTACTTTTTGAATGCTAAAATATAACTGATCAGATAGAAAAGTGAGAGCGAAATATTTTTCTGCTATTTTACAGACATTAGGTATTTTTATTCTACTGGAAATCCTTTTTGATGGATATCAGAAAGTTTCATAAGTTAAAATTAACCTTAGACCATAATTTATTACAAATGTTCTGTTACTTAAAACTTAAAAAAATATTTAATATATTAAACGTAAAATAGAATATATTTTTAAAAAATTAAAAAAATTCTAAAGGCTGTAAAAATAAGTAAATTCTTACAATCTTTGTAACAAAATATTGTAATTAAAATTACATAAATAAGTGCTCTGAGCTATTTATGCGGAAATACATAAACGATAGTTTTGAGTGCTTATTAATAAAATCTTCATGAATATTATTTTATTACCACTAATGTTTTTTAGCAATTCTCCAGCTTTGGTGACATCAAGAGCAGATTTAAAATATATGCAAAGAGTGACAAGAATTATATTTCTTTTATCTTTCTAACCTTATCTATATAAATACTTAATGGAATTAACACCCTTATTAAATAAAAATTATACAAAATAATATTACTTACTATTACTGAAATATTGTTGAAAATTAATGCAGTACAAATTAAGGTTTTCTTCTATCTTATCTTTCAGAAGATTAATATTTTGTAAAGATTTGATGTAATTCCATTTAACTAAATATATAACGTATTTAAAAGTGTCTGAAATGATTTGCGTTAATAAATAATGAAAATTAGCATTTGAAAACAAATATAAACATTAAATTGATAAAAAAAGTCAAAATCAAAAAAAAAAAAACCTTGCCTTAACTGTCGTATGTAATTTTGTAATAGTTTCAATATTAATATAAATTATTTCATTTGAAGAAACATTCAAAAATTCATTTTGTAATTATGAAAGAAGAAGGAATTTTATTTCAAATGTCAGTAACTTTTTTGAAATATCACTTATAAAATTGCATTCGATGATAAACATCTATTAATAGCAAATTGCTAGTGCATAATATTTCTGTGTCCAAAAGAGATATTGTTTCTTTTTTCTGATATTTTCAAAACAAAGAATTGAAATATGTAATAACTTTTTCCAGTGTTTTACATTTTAAATTTGAATATTCTTGGCTAAGTATTTTTTCATAATTTATAGCAAATAAGTAGACACCACATTTTTGTTGAAACTGATTTTGAAATATAAAATTTGCAATACTTTTATGGAATTCGAGAATAACATGAAATTTATACTCTCAAATCTTTTAATCTTTTACAATGGATTAGTTTTTTTAATCAAAATATAAAAATGAATGTGATACATATTTGATTATATAGTGTACACAATAATTTCTATAAGTTTTGAAAAATCAGAAAATATTTTTATGAACAAACTAATGTGAATTAATTTTAAATGTTTCCATAATAAACAACAAAAAATGATGGCCTGTTTTAAAAATCTTATTAAACAATTATTTTTTAAATGGGGTAGCTTATAGCATACATCGCGTATTTAAGTTATTATGCTGTGCCTATAATTAAGTCAAATAAAAAATACCATGGAAAAATATAAATTGTTAATATTAGAAAAATGTACGGGTGCTATGCTTGAAAAACAGTAATAGATAAAAATATCATTATGCTTCAAATATATCACAGGTTCTGAAATATTCTGCCAAATGGTAACTTGGAATTTAAATATAAAATTTATGGTCATAGTAAAATACTGGAATTATGATATTCAATAATTTTTGATTGCTTTTAGAACTTCTCACAAAACATTTATTTTACTAAAAATTAATATCATTCATTCAGTATTCATATTTTATTTATATTACAATTATTTTGATGTTAGTTTAATGCTTAATGTTCAAAAACATTTTTAACAATATCGATGTTTTTATTGGAAAGTATTCCCCAAAACGCATACATCAATAAATGCATAAATTAATTGCAGTTCAAAAAACTATTGATTTAAAATTTAATGATAAATTCATTTCTTCTACCTGTAACCATTATCATAATATAAAAATATATTTTTAATATATTTCTAACATAAGCTTACGTATTTGGTTTATCATTTGTTAAATTTATTTTAAGAATGAAATATAAGTTCCACAACCTTTAGATTTAAAATGATATTTATCAACATGTGCATATTTGACTTTTCATGAGCACTTACTATGTACTTCATAAAGGTATAAAATCACGTTTTTACTTTGAATGTGCTTTAGAGATTGAATATTTTGAAAATTTATATAGACGTTCTTTTAAATTTTTATTGACTGTAGCGCATCCATACTTTAGAATATTATTTATTTCAGGTACATAGTTTTTCTTTTTTTTTTATCTTCATACATCAAGCTTTGCATTGCCAAGTTTAATAAATTTTGGCTCTTTTATTTATGTATGACTGGTTTCTATAAAACGGGGCAACATTTTTGAAAACATTTTCCCATAATTCAGCAATGGATATATTTTGATTTAACTTTTAGTGTGAATTCGCAATTTTTATCATAATTTTATAAAATTTAAGGTTCAAGTAAAATGTAAATTTAAAACTGAAAACATTAGTTTGAGATTTCTAACTAGTATGAATTTTCTATCATTTCAACTAAATTAGCTTAAGATTTACATTATTACATACATGCTGTTTACCGTTGTGTTTTATTATTTGGTAAATTTAAATAATAATCAATAAATTTATTTTGAAAAGAATAAGATATTTAATCTAAATTCTCATATTTTGAAAAATAAATGGATTCATTTATGGAAATAATTGAGGGTTCTCTTTATTTAGAGGTATAAAATAAATAATTAGGAATATATTATTATTGAAATCCTTTGAATAATTTTAATCCTTTAAATGAAAATTATGGAACTTAGGTAATTACGACGAAATTTTACTTGCTTGGAATAATATAGTTGTAGTAAAATTAGTTTTTCAATGTATAATCAAAATTTGTATACTCTGTCTCCCAATATTGATTTTGTTTTATAAAAAGAATTATTATTATAAAAACATAAAAAAAAACATTTTATGATTTAATCAACATAGTTATTTAGTGTAATAATAAATAAAAACTTTTTAATCTACATTTTAATATACTTAAAATATATGAGAAAATTTTAATATATTTATAATTTAAAAATTGACGAGATGTAAATCTTGTCAAATTTTAATTTATGGCAGTTCAAATTTTGAATGATGTTGTTGAAAATCAAGATTTGTGATTTATATTCCTGTTTATTTAGATTAACATGCCTACAAGAAATTAGATTTAACAAGCAAATATTTCCCTTTTTTAATCTTAATAAGGTGGAATTTTCAGTGTAATGAATAAGTTTCTATTCATCATTATTATTTTTTTTTGATATTCAAGCAAAAATTATATGCCATGGAAATTACAAGAATAATTACATGCTTAAGAATTTTTATGTTTTATTATTCTTAAAAAATTCAAATCATAACAATTTGGAAGATTTATCTTCTTATAACATAAATTATAAGAATACTCATTTCAAATATATCTGAAACATTTAACATTTTCTCTTCCAAAACAGTAGTAATTATCAAAAATATTTACTTATTTCAGACTGCCGAAGTGACGTCACGTCTCAGTTACAGTAATCAAAAAGTGATGGAAAAGCCTCATAGAGTGTAATTCTTAATCTGGGGATATAATAGATTTCAATGAATTCAAACAGTGAACTTATTAGGTTAATATATTTTGAGTAAGCAATTTCTAGTTTTAATGCAAATGAAAATATATTAACAAATTAGTTTTAGTTTATTAAATTTGCTTAAAATAATTTTAATTAATTAAATTTGCTTAAAATAATTTTGCTAGATTAAGATAATTTTACATATTTAGTTTATTTGATCAAATTGAATGAACACAAAATTCGTGTATATTAAATTTAAATAACAATGTTCTAATCAAAATGAAACAGCTAAAAATTACTTTTCCCTATTCAGAAAAAAAAATTAAATAAAAAGTTTCACAGGGATTTCATTAAACTTAGTTTCGGACAATATTGAAAGACAAAAGTTATTTGAAAATTTCTTTTCCATCATTCATGCATTTGTTCAATATATCTGTCTAAAAGATTCAGGATGCATATTTAAGGGAACTTTAAAAATCAAATATAATATTTTTTTTGATGAAAAAGCCTATAGTGTGTGTTCACTAAATTTATATATAAGTTAAAGAATATTGTAAAATGTATGAAAAATCAGTGATCATAAGTATTTGCGATGATAAATTATGTTAAAGAAATTTTGATACAAATTTGTAGTATTAACACTAATATGAGTATAGAAAATGCTTTTTTTTATTATAAAATATATAAAATTTTCTGCCACATAGATTGTGGTAATTTTATCAAATTAGTTCAAATAAATTTTATAATAATTAAATGATTTTATCTTTCAGGTATACTTCAGCAAAAAGTTTCTTAAAACATACCCAGATATAATTTTATATTATTGATTATGAATCATGAAATACATCAATAATTGATAAAAACTTTTGAATGTTGAAATCTCTATAAAATGTGATTATGTATATAAAATATTTCGTATCTTTAATTAATGAGTGTAACTTTGTAGTAGTTAAGATATAAGACATATATTTCAAATATTTAAAAATTTATAAAAAATTACCTTAAATTGTTATTTTTAGATTTCAATAGTAATTTAAGTTATATGAAGATGTTAGATAGATGATCGAATAATTTAATCAAAATATCTGTTCAAGAATTGATTTAAGTCTGTTCAGTTTAATATAAAATAAAACATTTAAAAGTATGCAACTATAGATGACTTCAAATAAATGGATATTAAAATTTTATAACTCTTTACAGACTTTTTAAAAAAATGAAAATTTTAAAGCGAAAATTTTCAACGAAGAAAAAAATTTCTCACAACAATGTTTCTTAATTATTTAAATTTGCATATTCTAAATTAATGTAACATTTTTCATAAATTATGAAATTCTGAAACACCTTTAACAAAATAAGTTCTTATTTATTGGCAAAATGGTAGAATTCTCTCATTTGTGGATTTATAAAAGGCGAAAGATCCAATTGTTGCGCAAATGCTCCTGATAACAATTTTCTTTATTTTAAATTCATCTGCTCTCAGATTGATTAAAATCTGAAGATTTGCTCCTTTTTTGAGCAAATTAGACTGATAATACTTCGAATTTATATATATATATATATAAATATGAGATAAACATCTATATAAATAAATAAAATATTATTATTAGATATTCATTGTATTTTCAGCCTATATAATGAATTAATATGACGTCAACCAAGCTTTTAGGCTATTATACATGTCAATTTCAACTCAAAAATAATTTTTAATATCATGAAATAATAAAAAAAATATATGTTTTCTGAAATAATAAGTATTTTATTTATAATAATTATTTTAAATTGTGGGTAACTTATTGCTCTACCGATTTCTCCTAATATATATTAAAAATATTAAAAAAAACTGAAGTGTAATTGTAATATTAAAAATATTAAAAATAAACTGAAGAGTAATTTTAATATTCCAAGTATCTTAAGCGTAAAATTTTAAACTTAAATTAATTAAAAATTGTAAAGACTAAAATCAAAGTAAAGCATATTTTTGTAATTAGTCGAAGTAATAAATAGTAGGCTTTAAGCTAGAAAGTTTTTCTTGTTCTTGCAGTTAATTTATATTATAATTGGTCCTTCCTGTGATATAAGAAAATAAATGAATAAGAAAATGCAAAAACTGAAAAATAAATTTTAAAATTTTAAACATATTTGAGAATCTAGAACAATTTTTTAAGTTAAAGATAGAATCCCTAAAAATATTAGGAATTGTCATTAAAAGGTGGCATCTTTAGAATATTATCATAGGATGGAGAAATGTTCCTGATAATATGCGTTAGTATCGCCTTTTAGATGCAAAATACGATTAATAGTTTCCAGGAAACACTTTCTCATAAATAATATGAGTATATGTAATTATTATGCAAAGTGTGACGCGTGAAAAATGATTATTACAGTTATTATTCTTTTTGTCATTTACTTTATCCAACTTGAAGAGGAACTTACTGGAATTAGTATCAAAATTTTGAATGTCGAATCATCCATTTGAAAATGGATGCTTTCCTCGTATTCTTTAATTTAACTGTGAATCGTTCGTCTTTGAAGTGAGCAACCTTTGACTGTCTGCGAATGCATAAATCAGATTTAAAATCTCGAAGTTCCAGATTTTAACTTTGATAAATATCTTTGGTTTAACAGAAATGTCATTTACTATTATTACAAATTATAATGGGTACTAGCATATCATTTTTAAGATTCTTCAATATCTTAGGCCAGTTTTATATTAAACACAAGCATATTTCACTTACATTTAACATCAATACTTTTAATTGTAATTTTTATTTATACAGAGAAAAAAATAAATAGCAAAATATTTTATTTCTACATTCTTTTATTATATTTATTTGATTTAGATAGTTGATTATGTAGATGAAATTCCTAGTTAAAATATGTTTTGTAAAAAAATTGTTAAAATATGTTTTGTAAATTGAGAATTTTACAAAACATATTTTAACAATTTCTTTTTATATAGGTACTTTTTCATTTTATTCATGTTATCTTAAACATTTCTTATCCTTATATAATAATTTAAAAATATTTTTTAAATTTTCAATATTTTAATTTGTTTAATTACAAAAAAATTCCCTCCAATTTCTTCAATATTCCAATTTATTCAAATATTCAATACCCAAGAGTGTTTCAACAAGAAAATATATTATTTTATTGTAATTAAAATATGGAGATGTTATATACAATGTTTGAGTTAGAATAAAGCATTCAGGTATGAAAATACATAATTAGTTTAACTAATTGTACTATAAATATATACAATTAGTATTTCAATCCTAACTACGAAAAATGCTGGTAAAAGGTATGTTGAATTGAAATGTAATTATTTAATACACTTTTTATTCATGTGTTTTTATTTAAATGGAATAAATGCACAAAAATTTAAAGTTAATTCTGACATTTTGAAATTATTTTCTTTAGCAAAATTTATATAATTTTTTATTACATATTTTACTAAAGTTGTTTTTTAAATACATTTATTACATTTGTTCATTAAAAGACTGCATAGTTAAGACACTGCTGGAAAAATCGTTGCTGAAAGAAATATTAATGATTTATTCAGTTACACTTAAATAGGGTGTCTTTAAAATACTCGCTGTGTAGATAACATTTATCCTTCGAATATTTCCGCATGAGAAGAATTATATCTTTATCTGTAAAAGAAAGACTATAACATTTAAATTAATTTAGTGAAAAAATATCTCTTTTACAATTTACACGACGTTAAGCAAATAACTGAAGTGAATCTAATTGGTTGAAATAGAAAGAGGTTCTTATAATAAAGCTTTTAATTGAATACGCCTTTTATTGAGAAGAAACTCATATGTTAACATAATATTGGAGTCAAACAGAATACAATTTTACATGAATTTAGTAAATATATTTCAGATGTATACATACTTGTAGGAGTATGCATATATGCGTATTGGTTTCTATGTAATTTACTTCATCCCACTAAGTGGTTTATATTTCAGGTAAAAATTCATAGCTTATATTTTTTTGAGGAATATATATTCAAAATTTCGATATTTTATTTCGTTAAAATGGCATTAATATAAATACGAATAATACTTGCTATTAGAATACTGTATATTACCTATTAAAATCTGGATATACAGCTCTGTGCATATATGGTACAAATTGGCTTTTGCTTATTAAAAGACTTAATATTTAAATTAGAGTCCAAATAATTATACAGATACATTATAAGTATTTAATGCCTATTTGTATGAAATCTAAATTTTTCTTGCCATTTCAATCAATCTATTTCATAGCGTATTTTGAATACTATATTTCAAGAACATAAGCTCTGAAAATTATGATAAACCTGAAAAAGTGACAAGACGCTGAGTTTTAATTACTTAAAATCAAAAGTAAATGGATCCTTTAATTATATTTCAGCAAATAAAATGAAACCGAAAAAATGAATTTAAAAAATGAATGAATATATATATGTTTCTGTGTGGTACTTTAAACACATACAAAACTTAAATCTTTTCAAATTGACACTGATTTCTTAGATTTTAGCCGCATCGTAATATTAAACAGCTATCTAATATTTGAAAAATGTTATGAACGTGATTTTCACTTTATGCACAAGCTTTCTTTTTTAACCTGTAAATTGCTTCACATCTTAAGGTACTTGAAACATTGTTTGCTTTTATTTTCTATCAATCCTTGCACTAATATATGAAAAATGTAAGGTTGAAGAGTTTCTTTAAATAAAACTTTGATTTTAAATTTCAGTTTCTCAAATAAAATTTTTTATGTACATTTTAAAAAATGTTATTGAACATGTCCTCAAAATAATTAGGTTACCATATTATATTTAATATGTAAATAATGTTTCTTTTTGTATAATAATTTTCTGCTTCATAACTTCTCTCTTTTCATCAGGTGGCTAAATATATTAAATAAAAATGAATCTTAATTGAGCCACAAAAAATTTTGATTCAATGATGTTCATATTTATTGCTTAATAAATATGAAATAATTATTTTTAAAAATCTGAGCATGAAAAAACCATAATTAAAATAATTGTAATTTTGAAAATCTATTCATTTAATTTTTTAATTTAATTTGAAAAAAGTATAGTCTTTGAAAGATAAAATATCACAGTTTGGAAAAGGAGTTAGTAACAGGTACTTAAAATTGTATTGTAAATTCAGAAAATAAAAAAGAGTTTAAATTACGTTCATATGTAAAAAAATTTCTTATCCATTACTAAAAAAATAAAAAAAATGCAATACATTGTAAGAAATAAAAACTTAACTTATTAAAAAAATTTAAAATAAATAATCTCGAAATTAAGGATTGTTGATAACATCTTTATTAGTGTAATCTGTTAGGTACATGAAATTAAAACATATCATTAATGACCCTTTTCTGAACATATTTGTAATAATTTAATAGAGGTTCATAAAAGTTGTTAAAATTATCGCTTTAAAAAGTAATAGTAAGAATGACAAAATGTAGTAGCAATCAAATCATTTGGTACAGCTGACATTTTTTGATAGCAATATCATGCCATAGGTAAAGCAGTGTACTACTTTGCACCTGAATACATCTTATATATAAGAAATGTCTCAAATACATTCCATAATAGCAAAACATAATTTAATATTAAGGACAGAAAAATTATAGAGATGACACTTAAAATCAATCAATTTTATAAAATAAGACACACACAATTATTTTCCAACTATCTTTGGTTGAAAAAATAAATATTTCGTAAACATTTATAGGGAAAGAAAATTTGTAAACATTAAAAAATACAGAAGGCCTTTATATTACGTCAAATATCATTTAATTTTTAATATTTAATCACTGCAGGACAATTTAAATAAAATTCTAGACTTTTATATAAATATGTACTGAAATTTCCTTTCTTCTTATTTTAATTATTTTATTTGTAATCTTTATATAAGAATTGACAACATCTATTAAAACATAAGGAGAAATTCTAATTAAATAATACTTTTAAGCGAAAGAATTTTTAGACATGCTTGATAACTAAGTTTAAAAAAACAACAAAGAGAGTTTCTTAATTTTAAAGTATAAAATTAAATTTCCAGAAGGAGTTTCAAAATATTTATTGCTTAAAGTATTTGAATAGTTAAAACAAGTTCTTATGAAAAGTATGTTTCTTTTTGTTAAAATTACATTATATATGATATATTAGCCAAGGCAAGATATATACCATTTATATACATGTTGAATATGTTATAGCGTCATGTTGTCACTTATGAACAACAATGATATGTATTTAAACTATGTTCTTTCATAAGACAAGATTTTATACTTTCGTTTCCTAATTTTGTTAACTCTATTTTTCATAAATAAATATGCACTGAGTAGGGAAAATAACTCTAGCTATAGAAAAATGTGATTAATTTTTACACACCAAATACTTGTTACTTAATTTATAAAAGGTGATATTTGAGCGTTTTGTAGAATTCTGCATTTTTTTTTGTATTGTAATCAAAAGATGTTCATGACTTAAAGATGTACACAATTATGTTATGTCACATTAGTGAAACAAGTACGCTTTCCAGGAAAATTTATTGAATTTCTGGTTGTTCTCCTTAACTTTTAAACCAGAATCTCTGAAATTGTTACTATAATTACTATTGATAATAATTACTATTGATCTCCATTCTTAATAGAGAAACAGCTATTTTTTAATTTCTATAAATATATTTAAATTATGTAAATGTTGTATAAAAAGATAAAATTGTAATGTAACATTTCACTTTTACATGCAAATTGAAATTAATTTTTTTTTTAAAAGTCCTATTTTAATTACATGTAAAAGGGAATATTAAAATGCATTTTTCTGTCATTAAAATTTGATTAATTGAAGAATTTTTTGTGCAAAATAATCAATCAGTTTCTTTAAAATTTAACATTGATAAAATAAATAACACTTTTTGACCTAACAGTCTAGTCTTTATTAATTAATTAAGATGATTTACTTTATTATTATTTTATCATCATTTTAAATAAACTACATTAAAATTTCTTACGATTTTTAACTTATGGTGACAATTATATTTTTGCATACTTAAATATATTGATTTAACAAATTATGGTCTTTTCTAAAGTAATTTAAAAAATTTCAGAAAATAATAATTTTTTGAAACTTAATGATGAGTATCAATAAATAATTTTCATTCTTGGAAATATGTGATAAATAATTTAATAAATTATTTTTGTAAAATAACTTAGTAAGTTTGCTAATCACTCATGTAAATTTGTAATAGGCTTTTGATAATTATTTATTATACATTAAAAAAAGATCACCACGGAAAAATTAAGATTTAAAATCCTTCTAGACTATACATTTCAAACTAGTAATGATTTTTGAATAATTCTTAAACTGAATATTTAAACTGAAATTATTTAAAATCTTAGTCATCTTTATCAATCACATACTAAAATCTTAATCTGTCGCTCAATTAAATAATGATGAAAATGTTTAATTTTATTCTAATTTTCGTAAAACAAAAAAGAAACGTAAGCATTTTTTTATCTTTAAAAGATATTATTTATGATTTTTATAAGTCCCTTTATTTATCAGATGATCCCATATAGTTTTTTCATAATATCCACAATATATTAAAATATATTAAAAAATATTAGTATAAAATTTTAAACAGGCAGCTATAATTATGTGTCTTTAAATAAAAAAGGAATTTTGATTAGTAAAAACACTTATATTTTAAATGATACGTTTATTATCCAAAAGTTTTTAGCAGTTTTTTATTCATAGACAATATTAAACCAGACACCAATCGTAAATTCTTTAAACTTACATGGTTTACCTTTTGAAGGATTAAATTAAAATATTTACAAGAGAGCATTTGCACATTGTTTAGTTTAACAAATACAAGACATCTATATTCCTTATTTTCTTCAATAATTTTTCAAAAATGAATATTTTTCATTAAAGATGTTTTATCATGAATGTGGGGGTGGATTCTATTGAATTTACAGTATTTAAGTTTAGAGTTGCTGTATTTTTGTAATTCGTTAATTTTATGAATAATGTATAATTGATTAAACTTTGTACACACACACAGTTGAATTTAAAAGTAATTTTTATTTAAATCTAAAAATATTCATATTAATAATAAGATCAGTTTTAAATAAAAATATATTGAAATAATGTTCATTTTAATAAACTTTTAGGCTAATTAAAATTACTTATTCACATTTATATATATTTATTTATATTTCTTGAATATAAATTTTTATTCTATTGTGCATATACAGTTTTGATAAAAATATTTAATGTAGATATATGAAAACAACATTTTCATGAGAAAAAAACAATATTCAGTTAAATATATATTAAAAATAATATTTCCAACACAAAGATAGCAGTAAACTGAGTGAATGTTTCTCTAGGGTGGCCCAATTCTTTCTTGGACCAGGCAGTAACTTTGGATTAAAAAGTACATTGTACAGATGTTGCTTCTAAATTATTTTTAGAAACTAATCAAGATTCCGAATCAAAAAGCCTTTTATTCTCAAGAGGGGCCTCACCAGGATACGTGTGACTCTTAGAAAGTGAATTTACTTGATTCTAATAATTTAATTATAAATCCGCAAAGCAATACCAGAAGATTTCCATTTGATGATCCTTTCCGTTTATAGATTTAAATTACTCTTTATAGATACTACAAAGACTAATGTATATTTATTGAATATATTTACAGATTAATCTTTGTAGGTTTAAGAAATATGAGATACCTTTAAAAAATTGTTAACTCAATCTATTAACACTTATATTTTAAAATAAATACATACTAATTTAAATTTTTAATTTTTTTCATTATGCCAAGAATCTTTTTACTAAGAAGATTTAAAATTGAATGGTATTGAAATTTTCGAAACAGAACATATTTATAGTTACAGAAATTATTTTGCTGAAATTTATGGCTTATAATGGACATTTAATTTTGAATACAATGAATATATTTTAGATTGCAAATTTATTTTAATCTTAAAGCATGAAAATACTTTTTAAACAAAATAATGTTATTGGAATTTAAATCTAAAATTTTCAAATTGTAATATGATGATGAAAGTTTTGCAAATGATTTATGAAAATTTCCCTTTAATGACAACAAATAAATATACAAATATAAATGTAGAAAGTAGATATAAAAATAGAATATCATTTACGCATATTTTTACATAAAGCTAATGGAGAACCACATGGAGTATATAGGATATATATATATTATTTTGTAGTCCTTTCTTTGAAATTATTATCATGAAAAATATTTTTTGGTCATATTGATAATAATAATTGTTTTGTAGGTATATAAATAAGTTATGTTATTTATGATACACATTTTCTGTAATATGTGCTTAAATATAACAGTATTATAATATTGAATCAGTACAAAAAGAGGTATGTACAAATTCTTGATAAAAATGTCGTATTTAGATAGTTTATTATCAATAATACTTAGTATCAATAAATAGTTTGTTAAAGTAAATATCTAATGTTTGCAATCTACAGCTACAAAATTTCTATATCTATTGTAATAAATAAAATTCTTCTAGTTTTTTCGGTAGTTAGAATGTCATATAGAAGTGAAGATATGCTGATTGTAACAAGATTATATAAGAAACTTATATTAAGAAGGAATCCTTTATTAATATTGCGTAGAAACATTCTTGATAATCACTACAGCATATATTTACCAAGGAATTGATTCATACCATTGCTGAAAGTGCTTAGAGGAACATTTTATTATTTTTATGGAGATTTTGTGAATTTTCTGTGCTGAGGTAGGATATCAATTTTGTATTAAAGACTCTAAAATTAACTACAATGATTAAATCACATTGAGATTTGGTGTTAGTGTGGTCCAAAACAGATCTATAATTTTATCCTCCTATTCATCAAACTATTATTGAACATGACCCGCTGCATGAATGTGTGCATTATCCTAATGGAAAATGCTGGAGATAATATGGATCTGGTCAGCTAAATTTTTTTCCATATTCTCCACGGTGAACATTAATTTCTAGCTTAAAATTCATCCAGTATAGAGCTATGACATGACTGCCCATATCAAAACTGAATCATCTACATGTTTGATTGTTGAAAGGAGACAATCATAACCATAAGCATGTGAAATTTAGTTTAAGCAAGTACAAATCAAGTTATTGAAGAAAGTGTATAAAATGATTTTTCAGACCAAATTATTTCCTTCCACTTAGAAAGAAACCAGGATCTGGGAATATGGCACCAATATAGGCATATGGCTAAGGAATCATTATTCTGCCATAAATGTTCTGTTTTTGAAGATACTTTATAATAGTAATCAGTAACAATTTAGAATCCAGGTGCAATTGAGCTTCGTGTTTTGTTTCACTTTTTCTCTTAGTTTCTATTTCCAAGAATTATTTTGCTTTCTGGAGTTTGTCATGCCGAGTGTGTATACTGTCATGGCTGCAGATACATAACCTCGAGAATCATCTAAAAGTTGGGATATTTCGTTCATACTTGCTCTAGCTGAACGAGTTCCTACAATTCTAATTCTTTCAATATTTGAGAGGTCCGATATTTTATTTATTAGAAAAAAATGCAAGACTTAAGAGCTTTAATAAAGATTAAATTTATTTATAAAGACACTGTCATCTATTGCTACCTTTTTTCTTACTAAGCTCAGTAAAAATGTCCTTTTTTATAACATCAAGATTTAGAAATTTGCTGAAAGTTGGAATCACATTCCATTTGTATCAGAAACAAAAATAGAAATGAGTTCAAAAAGGATCATTAGTTCTAAAAATTTTCACTTTGCAAAAAATACAATTAAATAAATTGAAATCTGTAGGTTGTGTTTTTTGAGTAAATCGTATTTCTTTCCTTCATTTCCATCGTTAAAACAGATCTGATATTCTTAAGAAACATTATTTATTTATTAAATTTAGATCCAGCCTACTAAAATAAATTAAAATGAGTTTCTATTATTTTAAATTTATCTATCAATTTGGAATATTTTTGCGTAGAGATTTTATTTCCATATATAAACAGAGGATTAAAAATATAATATACATAATATTCTATTTCTTCAGATGTATATTTATGTTTCTTATATTATTATATACATATACATGTTACCCTGCATAATTTCTGTATTTTAGAGTACACTTTTAATTGAAATATATTCAAGTAATTTTTTTTACTTTATAACTTGGTTTATACTTTCACTTATTTTTTTCATTTTCATACATGTTTATCTTTTGT